>CM030360.1:279964006-280429006 GCA_017893485.1 Hemerocallis citrina | reverse complement strand
AAATAATATGTATCTTGTATTATTCTTTGTTGGTACGGGTAATGTTTAAGAATATATAATACATTTGATCAGATATTTTGTTTGGTTTTTAAAAAAGGTTGAACTTAAAAGAGACATAATCATTTTAATTGAATGTATTTAAATTTTTTATTATAGATGTTAAATTTAACTTCTGATGTGAAAATAGTTTTCAATATACTTTTGGAAGAAGGTTTTTTCCAACTTATCTTAGAAAATGGTTGTTTCTAAAATAAAAACTTACAAAAAAAAAATGGTTGTTTAAAAAATACGGTTATGTGCATAAAATTAAGTCTACTATCTGAAATGATACTTTAAAAAAATGTATTTTGAAAGGTTTAATATGGTTGGGGAAGTTGTGCTTGACGGGGTCGGCCTTTTTTTTGTATGCTTATTTATTTTTTCTCCTTTATTCTTATATCTAAAAGAGTTGTGCAAAAAGATGATCATTCCTACCTTCCTATATTTTTTGTAGGCATTATATTTTGTTTTCTGTATTGTAATTTTTATAATTAAGCCAAGTATCATAAATTTATTTTACTGCCGTCTTATTGATAAAACATGGTGTCTATATTCTAATATTTTTATTTATAAAAAAAAGATGAGCATTACTAAAATAAAACTGTCAAAGGACTTGGTACAAAGTCGCTGTCAAAGAAGGAGATTAAAAGTAAAGTTAACATTCAAATGACCTTTTTTTGTTATATATTCATATTATTCTAAGACGTATGAAACAGCGAACAAGTTTGCAGCGAATGGATTTATCGATCAAAAGCGGGGTCCACCTCGGTGTGCCCGGCGGCCCGGCGAGGTTAGGAAGAGGAAAACGACAACATATGGAAATGAAATTTTAGGTTTGCCCGCCAGCTAACTCTCTTTAATTCTTTTATATACCAGAAGTACCCCTAGACAAGATTCGTTCTCTTAATTTTCATCATGTACATTTGGGGTAATTCTTTGAAATCTAATGGGCAGGTCATTTAAGTCAGTTGGCAAAAATGGCTGGAGTGTAAAAGACGATAAGCGTTGGAATCTCTCTTCCCCGCAGAAGAGATTCTTCCTATCTGTTTTAGGCACGCCTCTCCACCAAATAATAAGATACCCGTATCTATCTTTACTATTTTATAGAAGAGTTCTTCACAAAACAAACTCAATTTGTAACAAATACGTACATTGTAATCCAACAAATACGTGTAATGTACATGCATAATTTTTTTTTTGATGAAAACGGATAGAGTCTGAAGACTCCAGCCACATCAAATTGCATATATAATAATAAATCAGTACATGATAAAGCTTTACAAGAAGTAAAACTACGACAGCAAAGTAAGATACAGGCTCAGAAACTAACAACACAGTACAGATACAGCCAAAAATTAAACAAATAGTACAAACAAACGGAGCAAGCGGCAGCAGCAAGCAGAGGACGTGCAGCATCCAAAGGAGAACAGGGACTGCGGCAAAAGGAGACCCTCTTCCTCTCAGTCTGATCAGAGCGGAGGAGAGCAACACCCGACCAAACGCAAACAGCGCCATTCAGCACAGGTTCCGACCAGGCCGAGGAAAGAGTACGCCTAGAGAAAATTACCAGACCAGACCCAAGATTCACAGAAAATGGAAAAAAACGCAGCACCGGTAGCATCGAAGGAGAAGCTCCAAGCCCACATAGAAAATCATATAATCCGAGAAAAAAACCAGGCTCAGGGGGGTGGCAAAGAAAACAACTACCACAACCATCCTTGAGCAATAGAAACATCATAGAGAAAAAAGAACAAGCATACAACACAGTAAATAATCCACAGAGAAGGGGGAATAGACGGGGGTCTGAAAATCAAAAGACCCTCCCCACCAGAGCAAAGGGAAAACTCCCTCCAGACAACATCTCCAAATGGAGATCGTTAGAATCCTCGCACACTAATAAACGAACACAACATAGCAGACAATCGAATCGAACAAGCAACCAGCAACAGAACGCCTGTTAACGCACAGGCGATATGATCAACAACAGTCAAGGAGAGGAGTAACAGCATGAAAATATCCAGAGATAGGGAGAGCTAATAACAACAGTACATTAGTTACAAAAGGGGAGCTATGGCCGAGGCGACAAAAGTACCACAGAAGACGCATCAAGAGGCTGTCGACCGCCTAGCCGACCTACGGGAAGGCTAGGAATAGAAGTACCAGACCCAGACCCACAAAATGGAGAGATCGCATGCTGATAGAGACAGAAATCAAAATAGGGAAGTAAAAGTCGCCATGGATGCCAGGGTTAGACCTGCCAAAAGAGAGAAGAGAAGAGAGAGTAAGGTTAACAGTAATCATGAGAAAAAACCAAAAGATTAAACCGCGTGAAGTGAGCGAAGGCAAAGATATGCATTATTTAAAAAATTGAAAGAGTCATCAGCTAAATCTTTAGACTTTAAATTCATAGACCATAGCTTAAAGAGAAAAAGAAATTCTTCAATAATCACAATAGAAGAAGCGCATCGGTGCCGGAAGATTCTACAGTTCATTTCCTTCCAAATCACCCAAATAATGGTATGATAAGATAGAATGCGAGCGTTACGGAACGGGCTTTTAGAAGGAACGTTAAACCATGCTGACGCGAGATCTGGTGGAATAGAAGAGAAACCCCATGCCAAAGCGGCAATCTTCCAAAGAGAAATAATAGTAGGGCACTGGGTGAAGATATGGTTGACATTCTCCGGATGAACAGAACATAAGGCACAGAGTTGGCCCCAGGCGAGGTTTCTTTTGTTAAGATTATCCACCGTGAGGAGTTTGTTATTAAGAGCGAGCCAAGACGTGATCTTAACCTTAAGAGGCGCCCACGAATCCCAAAGGAAAGAGGCAGCGGGCGAAAGCACCCCTCTCGAGTTAAGAAATTGATAAAAGGATTTCACCGAAAACGTGCCAGTCGAGGACCAACGCCAGCCGATACCCTCGATTGGTTTCCAAACAAAGCTATTAAGGAGAGACGTTAGTTGATCATGTAAAATACTCAGAGGGGGATCAAGATCAATAGAAAAAAGAATAAACCAGTAACGCACGTCGTCAATCAAAATGCACGAGTCCGCTACAGTAGCCAAGGGTAACAGTGCCAAACGGAAAAGAGAAGGAAAGGCCGTAGCCAGAGAGGTGTTACCAATCCATAAGTCGTTCCAGAGCATGGCTCTAGAACCATCATGGCAAATACGATAGGAGCTACACTGGAAAGCAGCAGCGGCCTTCCAGATACCCTTCCAGAAAGGGGAGGCAAGGCGATGAGTCACTACCGGAAATTCCCACCAATGAGACGAGGATGATAGATAGTTCCTAATGCATTGGATCCAAGGAAGGAGGTTAGAGTTATGGAACTTCCATAGCCATTTACCTAAGAGGGCTAAGTTATGGTGCCGAATATCCAAAACCCCAAGGCCCCCTTCCTCTTTGGAAGTGCAGATAAGTTTCCACTGACACAGGTGGGAACCTGGTTTAAAAGTCAGGGAACCGTTCCAGAAGAAGTTACTCCTAATTTGATCCATTCTTTTAATAACCCAAGAGGGCAAGTAGTAGAAAGACATGAGGTATAACGGCAAGCCAGAAATCACTGAATTAATAAGGATAAGTCTGCCTCCTCGAGATAAGAGTTTACCCGTCCAAGCATTAAGCCTGTTCTCAACCTTTTCAATCAAAGGGAACCAGTCTGATTTATGAAGTTTACCCCAGCGCAGGGGAATACCCAAGTAGGTAATCGGGAACGATGCGACAGGACAATTGAAAAAATTGGCTACCTCTACTTGGCGGTTGGGGGAACCACCCAACCAGAGCACAGATGACTTTTGGAAGTTAATCGATAACCCGGAGGCCATTTCAAAACAGTAGAGGAGCAGTTTGAGGTTACGTAAAGATTGGGAGGTAGGTTTGGTGAAGATAATGGTATCATCGGCATATTGAAGGTTGAGAATTCCCTCAAAGAAGGGGGAGTTACCCAGACCTTCAACCATCTGTAGATGCCAGGCGTTGCGCAATAGTTTGCTGAAGACATCCGCCACAAGCGAGAAGAGAAGAGAGGATAGTGGGTCTCCTTGCCGGAGACCACATCTAATCTTGAATTTGTGACCTTCCGACCCATTGATGAATAAGGAAGAAGTCCCAGAAAAAAGACTGGATTTAATCCACGCTACCCATTTGGGGACAAAACCCCGAGCGATGAGAATATCCAGTAAAAAGTCCCAATTAACATTGTCATAAGCTTTCTGGAAATCGAGTTTAAGGAGAATGCCATCCGAACGAGTTCGGTGACAATGGGAAATGATTTCTTGTGCATTAGCTACACTATCGAGAATGAAACGATCTTTGATGAAACCCGATTGAGCAGAGTCAATGAGGGGAGAAATGACTGCACTCAGTCTAGAAGAAAGAACTTTCATAATGATTTTGAAAGTCGTGTTGATGAGGCTGATGGGTCTAAAATCGGAGACACGGTGTGCTCCTGCTAACTTAGGAATAAGGACAATGTGGGCGTAGTTAATACGGTCAAAAGAAAAGGTACCTTCATGAAGATCATGAAACATTTTAAGCAGGTCCTCTTTGAGCAAATCCCAAAATTTTTGAAAAAAGAACGCAGGAAAACCATCAGGTCCAGGGGCCGAATCGCTTTTTAAAGCAAAGACCGCTGATTTGATTTCATCTAAAGAGAAAGGAGCCTCAAGCGAAGAGAGATCGTGAAGTTGGTCACTGTGATAGGGTAAAAATGGCCTGAGGCCCAACCAGGGCCCAATACAATTCTCACTCGAAAAGGTAAAAATAGCTATCTAGCTCGGTCCCGAACCACTTCAGGGTCGGCGCCGAACCTCATGTTTGCCCTCACAGTACTGGCCTCCTCGTGCCGACGAGCCTCGGTAGTCCTCGGAGTCCGACCCGTGACAGTGCCACAGGCCGCCCCCCCTCTCTGGCGAAGCAGAAGGATGACCTGGCGCAGCCTAGGCCCTCCGATCCCCCCCAGAAGAATAGGAGACCCACGATCAGCCACGTCGGCTCCAAATACCACCAAGGGTTTCGCCACGTCAGCCCTATACCACACCTGGTATTGCCACGTCTGCCCTAAACCCCCTGGGCCTTCTGCCACGTCAGGCCCACGGGCCTTCGGATCCAGACCCGGCCCCCAAAGGGAACCAAACCCGGTTGGGATCCTCTATAAATACTAGACCCACACCCACCTTTTGAGGTAATCAATCTTTTGCCACTTAAATATACCTAGTTATTGCTACTCTCTCACAGAGACTGACTAGATCGTCGGAGGGTCCGCCACCGGGATAAACCCCGGTGTTTCAGGACCGTCTGCAGGTACACAAGACCTCGGATCCGACCCCTCAGATCCGAGCCCAGACTTCAACATCATTCTGAGCTCATCGTAGGTTCCAGAAGGTCAACCGAAGATCGGCAGACGAGCAGCATTCTCCTTCAAATACAAATCGAATTCGAACTCACACCTGGTGCATCCACACGTCTCCCAGAAATAAACCGCATCAGGTTGGCGCCGTCTGTGGGAACTGTTTCAGAAGCCGATCCGAGCCAGACCCTCGAGGGGCCTCGACAGCCGAATCCTCATGGCCTCCAATGGCGAGGGGGCTGCTTCCTTCGTCAACCGACGGGACTCGCCCCCACCAACTGCTAATGCCGGGCCACGCACTTCAAAACACAGGGCTCCCCCTCAGGAGTCCCAAAGGAGCGTCACCCAGCCAGTCCGCCCCGACCTACGAGGAATAACCGTCAACCCCCAGATCACCCGCAGCTGGGGAAGGGCCGCTTCCAACCCGGCTCCGAACCGTCCAAGACAGATCCCCGGGGATGAAGGCCCACGGGGTCGGAGAGGGGATAGGAACCGGGGATTCTCAACCCCGAACCCTAATCCGAGCCGCATCCAGGGTCAGAATCCCGAATCCGAGGGAGCCATTGATACGCCATTTACCCTACACTACATCCACGGGGGGCCGATGGGGGGAGAGTCCGATACTTCCCAGAGAACTTTCATCCAAGAGGTGAATGCTGTTCAGTACAGCCCCTCTCCCGAGCTACAACCGCCGCCAGTCTCCTTCTCAGGAGAGGACCTCGAAGGAGTTCGCCTACCCCACTGCGAGGCCCTCGTCGTTAGCCTCCACATGGCCAATTGTGAGGTTCGCCGAATCCTTGTCGACAACGGCAGCTCGGTAAATATTCTCTTCCTCAAAGCCTTCGAGAGCCTCAGACTATCCAGAGGGAAACTCAAACCAGCCGGACACACGGTGCTCAAATTTTTGGGCACCCCGGTCGTAGTAGAGGGGATTATTACCCTCGACGTCACCGCTGGATCGACCCCTAGCAAGAGGACCGAGTCCATGGATTTCAGGGTCATCAACGCCAAGGCGGCCTACAACGCCATCCTTGGCCGGCCCGGACTAAACTCCCTCCAGACGATACCCTCGGCCTACCATCGGGAACTCAAATTTCCCACCCCCCAAGGGGTCGACATCGTCCGAAGTAGCCACAAAGCAGCGCGGTCGTGCTGCGTAACCGCCGTGGGCAGGGGCGTACTCCCCCTCGATGCCATTGAACTCGAACCTAAGAGAGATGGCCCAGCTCCCGAGCCGGTTGATGAACTAGAGGAAGTCCTATTCAACGACGAGGATGAATCAAAATGGTTCCGGGTAAGCCGCTCACTCACCGAAGACTTGAAGACAGGCATCATCGCCTGCGTCCGCCGCAACGTTGATCTCTTCGCTTGGAAGCCCTCCGATATGTCCGGGATCTCCGAAGACTTGATCATGCACCGACTGAGCGTCCTCCCTGACTCTAAACCGATCGTCCAAAAGAGGCGCAAAGTCGCCCCGGAGAGGCAGCAAATTGTAAAGACAGAGGTGGACAAACTCTTGTCTGCCCGATTCATCCAGGAAGTCAGCTACCCCGAGTGGTTGGCTAATGTCGTCATGGTGAAGAAAGCAACAGGGGGTTGGCGGATCTGCATCGACTTCACGGACCTTAACAAAGCATGTCCGAAAGATCCTTTCCCCCTCCCCCGCATCGACGCTTTAATAGACGCAACCTCAGGGCATGAGCTACTATCCTTCATGGACGCGTTCTCGGGGTACAATCAGATCCGGATGTTTCCACCAGACATCTCCAAGACCTCGTTCGTCACCGACCAGGGTCTTTATTGTTACCGCGTTATGCCCTTCGGGCTGAAAAACGCCGGAGCCACGTACCAGCGACTCGTCAATAGAATCTTCAAAGACCTGATCGGCCGCAACGTAGAAGTTTACGTCGACGACATGCTTGTCAAGAGCCGGGCTGGGCCGGACCATGTCGCCGACCTCGAGGAAGCCTTCGGTGTCCTCCGACGCCACAACATGAGGCTCAACCCGGCTAAATGCGCCTTCGGCATCTCCACGGGGAAGTTCTTAGGATTCATCGTCAGCCAACGCGGCATTGAGGCAAACCCCGAAAAGATACAAGCCATCATTGACATGACCCCGGAATGTCAAAGAGGTTCAGAGGCTCACAGGTCGGCTGGCGGCAATCGGCCGTTTTCTCTCCAAGTCAGGGGAGAAGTCTCTCCCCTTCTTCAAAGCCTTACGCGGGAAAGGGGGCTTCGAGTGGGGTACCCATCAACAAGAAGCCTTCGAACAGCTGAAACAATACCTCGCCAACCCGCCTCTCCTCAGCAAGCCCGAGCCAGGCGAGCCGCTTTGGCTCTACCTGTCCGCCTCGGACTGCGCCCTCAGCGCCGTCCTCGTCCGAGAGGAGGAGGGAGTTCAAAAACCACTGTACTACGTGAGCAAAGTACTACTCTCAGCCGAGACGAGATACGCAAAGATAGAGAAGGTGGCCTATGCCCTGGTCATGGCAGCCCGAAAACTTCGACCTTACTTCCAGGCCCACTCCGTCCAAGTACTGACCGACCAGCCACTGAAGACGGTCCTCCACAAACCCGAAAACTCCGGCCGGTTAGTCAAATGGTCGATCGAGTTGAGCCAGTTCGACATCAGCTACCATCCGAGGGCGGCCATTAAAGGACAGGCCCTCGCCGAGTTCATAACTGAGTGCACCGTCTCCGAGCAGCCTGACTTCGAAGGGTCGGATCCGACCTGGGAGGTCTTTGTCGACGGCTCGTCATGCGAAACGGGGAGTGGAGCTGGCATCATCCTCCATGGCCCCGACCAATTCCTACTTCAATACTCCCTCCGCCTCAACTTTCCGGCCTCCAACAACGAGGCAGAATACGAGGCCATGATCGCCGGATTGACCCTCGCCCACCGAGCCGGTGCCAAGCAAATCCGGGCCTTTAGCGACTCTCAGCTCGTGATCAATCAGATCACCGGAGAATACGAAGCCCACGACGAATGAATGATGAGGTATTTGGCGGCAGTCAAACGACTCTTGGCGTCCTTCGACGGTGCCACGGTTATCAGAGTCCCCAGGGAATAGAACGCCCAGGCAGACGCGTTATCCAAACTTGCCTCTTCGTCCTTCGAGGTCCTCCTAAAGCCAAGCATCAGTGACCCAGAGCCGGAAGCGATGTGTGTGCAAGAGGGGACCAGTCCGGACGACTGGACCACTCCCATCCGAAAATTCTTAAGCGTTGCCGAGCTTCCTGAAGACAGAGCCGAGGCCAGACGAATCAGAATCCGAGCTGAAAGATTCGTCATGATCGATGACATCCTCTTCAAACGCTCGTACACCTTGGCCGACGGCAAGCCATACCTCCGCTGCCTCACCAGCGACGAGGCCAGCTACGCCCTCAAAGACTTGCACGAAGGGATCGGCGGATGCCACATGGGAAGTAGAACACTTGCCCGAAAGGCCCTAAATCAAGGGTACTATTGGCCCACCATGCTCCAAGACTCACAAGACTTAGTCAAGAGGTGCGGTCCCTGCCAAAGATTCTCCCCTATCAAAAGGCTTCCTCAAGCCAATCTCCGATCCCTGGCGAGCCCTACGCCATTCGCCATGTGGGGTATGGACCTTGTGGGGCCCTTCCCCCCAGCGGTAGGGCAAAAGAAATTCCTGATTGTCGCCATCGACTACTTCACCAAGTGGATCGAGGCCGAACCACTATCCAGCATCACCGAGCGCCAAGTGCAACAGTTCCTTTGGAAGAACATCATTTGTCGATTCGGAATCCCTCGAATCCTCGTCACGGACAACGGAACCCAGTTCCAAGGTCAAAACTTCCAAACTTTCTGTGCGGACATCGGCATCCAGCAGCGTTTCTCCGCCATTTGCCACCCTCAGTCTAACGGCCAAGCGGAGAACGCGAACAGGCAAATCCTCGACGGCCTCAAAAAGCGCCTGGACAATTCCCCCAAAGGGCTATGGGTCGAGGAACTGCCCAGCGTACTATGGGCGCACCGAACCACCCAAAGGATCCCCACGGGAGAGACACCGTTCAGTCTGACCTATGGGACGGAGGCAGTCATCCCCGTCGAGGTCGGATTGCCTTCTCCTCGGATCATAGCCTTCGATGAAGATGACAATGCGTCCGGACTGAGGGCCAACCTGGACCTCGTCGCCGAGGTGCGAGAGAAGTCCTCAATCCGAAGGAGCATCTACCAGCAACGAATCGAGAGATTTTACAACAAGAAGGTCCGCCCCACAAACATCCAGGCAGGGGACCTGGTTTTACGAAAGCTATCTGTCTCTGACCCAACCAAGAAGAGAAAACTGGCTTCCAACTGGGAAGGCCCGTACCGCGTAGTCGAGGCTGTACGCCCTGGTACGTACCGCCTGACGAATATGAACGACCGACCCATCAGCCGACCCTGGAACGCCGAGCACCTCATGAAATTCCTGGGAGAGCGAGCCTAGAATCTAGCCTGACTAAAGTAAATTAAATCTTTTGTAAGCATTCATGTGTAAGGGGCCACTTCAACGACCCTCCCTGTCTGGTATAAAAGAAGTCTCTTTTTTGTCAAAAGTTAAAAGCCTCGGCAGCTCCGACCTGGTACCGGGCAATGGGGTCGGCACCTGAGTTCTCACTCAGGTCTCGTCCCCAAGCGTCTCAGTAGGTTCGACCCAGCTCCGGACCGGGGGGTCTTCCTATCGCTCCGCGTCGATCCCTCACGAATCGGCGGAGCCCAACCTCGCCTCCACCGCCCTTCACCACACCGCTAGCCAGAGCAAGAAAGGAAAAGATTTCTTTATTCATACTCTTTTATTTTGTTCTGGGAAAACAAGCAAAGACCGTTACAGGACCACTCCACTCATCTCTAACTAAAGAAAACCGCCGACTTAGGGCCCCTCGGGTCCGGCGAAAGGAGGAATCACCCCGACCGGACGACTTGGAGCTCTCTCTTCGTCCTGACGACCCTTCGGTTCTGCCACGGTCGACGCGCCGGCCACGGAGCTCTGGGCATCAACGGATCGCATGCGTTCCATCAGTAGCAACGCAGAGGGAGCCCCCTCCGCTCTCTGACCCCCCGAGGAAGATATCGAGACACCCAGCATAGTCCTGTAGCGGTGTATCTCCATCTCCTTCTCCACTATCACATCACGGAGCAGCTTCTCAGAGGAGGGCCTCTGCACCGAGGGACTCGACATGGTATATCCAAGACCAATGCCCCCGAGCTCCCGATCCGCCATCGCCCTCCTCAGCCGGCTCGCCTCCTCACTTAGGGCTTCAGACTTGTTCCTGTAATAATGGAAAGCCGCATCAGTGTCACGAGCCCTCTTTCGATACCGGACCAAAGTGGCCTCTAGGGCCTCGACCTTGCCCCGAAGCCACGCCACGTCGGAACGAAGGGGGTCCGCCTCAGGAGGGGGAGCCGTAACCTACAAGAGAACCAGCCCGCTCAAAACATATAAGCAAGGAGGTTCGGGAATTCTTCGAAGTTGGAACACTTGGCCAGCCAAAAAACCCTCTTTTTATAAATTCAATTTCCCCATACAAAAAAATGCGGTGGCCAGTCCGCGGAAGGCAAATACAATCGAGAGAAGGAAAAAGAAGTACAAAAGTATACAGCTTATTTTCCCACCTCAATGTCAGTTGGATCCACAGGGGGGTCGGCGACCGGATTATCATCGGACCCTTGTTCGCCAGGGGTCTTCGGTGTCCCCTCAATCTCCATATCATACTCGAAGTTGGACAGGTCGATAGTCGGATGGAAGTGCCTCACATGGCTGAGGGCCTTCGCATAACTGCTATCCTGGGCTTTGATCACCAGGAGCTGACACGACTCTGTCACCTCTTTCTTCTCCTTCTCCGACCTCTTCTCCTGAGCCACCCTCGCCTTCGCCCATTCCTCCTTCTCCTTGTCGAAGGCCACCTTCATCTCCGCCTCCTTCTTACGAGAGCCTTCGAGCTCTCCCTTCAATTCCGTCACCTCCTGCTCGGCCTTGTCAGCCCGGTCTCGCTCTCGCTGCAACGCCGCCTCATAGAGGCCCCTCACATGGGCCCCCTGCACGGTCGCCTGCCACAGCCGGACACTACTAAGAAATCCTTCTTAGCAACATAATCTGAAAGCAAGGGGGCTCGATTGACTTACCAGCACAGTGGCCTGCGCAAGATGCACATACGCCTCGTCCAGGGTCTGGGCCTTCATATCCGAACGGTCCCGAGGGGTCGCCAGCTTATCTGCAACCTCCACGGCCTGGCGCCCCCAGACCAGGCAATCACCCTCGCGGATCGACCAATCCGGCGCCCACCGTCGCCGAAGTCTCTCCTCTAGTCCGGGATCCACCAGGGGACCCTTCCCCTTATCAAGGTCGGCGGCCCTACCCTGATCCAAGCCCTCCTGGACCACCGCGTCCCCGCCTGTCTCTGAGCGGGTCCTTTTCACCCTCGGCTGAATTGGGGCCTCGGAGACCACCTGAGACAACTCGGTCGTCTTCGCCACGTCCCCCTTCTTCTCGGCCTCCGTCTTCTTCATAGCGAGCCTCAGCGCCTTAATCGATTCTTCATCCATATCTGCAAAAAGATCCATTAAGAACAATGGGCAAGAAAGTACAAGAAGAGCGAGAGGAAAGAAACAACCACGTACGAGGCACGGCCGGGCTCGGGCTCAGTCCGACGCTCGCCAGATGGGCCTCCGTCACCTTCCCCCAATTGATACTATACGACAGACGGAGGCGCTCAACGAATCTCCACTCCTCCGCCGTCAGGTCCCCCGGTCCCGGTGCTTCGTAACTCGGCTTAGAATGGTTCCACCGAGTGGGGATACCCCAAGGATCCTCGCTCCGGATCACCAAATATTTCTTCTTCCAAAACTTGATGGAATCCGGATGACCGTGGACAACCTTCGCCTTACCTCGAGGCGAGACATAGTATACTCCCTCTGCCGATGAGCCGATCATCAACATCGCTCGGAACACGCTCAGCCGCAGGGGTACCTTCTGCTCCTCGCACAACAGCACGAAGCAGATGATCTGCTTCCAGGAGTTCGGCCCAAACTGCATCGGCGCCAGGGACGACCAATTTAGCACCTCCCGAACGAAGGGATGGATAGGCAGCCTCAGGCCGGAGATAAAGGCGTCCACAGGGAAGATACAATACCTATCTGGCAGGGGGTCGGTCGGTCGAAGAGTAGAGTTCGGCAGCATGAGCTCATAGCCGGACCCTATGTAGTATGCCAACTGCAGAACCCCCAAGTCGCCTGCCTCCAGAACGGTCGGGGATGCGTCCACCTTCAACCTCTTCCGGCTTGGCAACGACGGCTGGACCCCCAAGGACTCCTTATCTGAGAGATCGTCGGGGTAGCGGCGGAAAGACTGGGGTTGTGCGGATGACCCTATCACTAAGTCACTTGGGCCGCCAATCCTCGATCCCTTCTTCTTCGGAGCCCTCCTCTTCTTGGCCCGTTTCGGCGAGGGTGTAGACAAACGCCCCAGAACGGGCGGATTCCGAGGCCCTGCGGTACCGTCCCCCTCGGAACCACCCTTCTCTCCGGCGGCCAACCCTAGGATCCGGACTTCGTCTGAACTACCGCCCCCCTCCTCAGAGTCGCTACTATCCACCACGAAATGCCTCCAAGATCGCAATGGCTTCACATTGTGTACAACCTCCTCCTCGCCTACCGGCTCCTCCCCCGGAGTCGGTTTCAAGACAGGCTTCACTCCCCCCCAGATGTCGACGCCGACGAACCGGACTGAGCCCTGTCCATCTGTGCCTAAGCTAAAACAGGGTTACCAACTAACCTGGGGTCACCTCGGAAGAACGATCCTGTTGCAGGAAGCTGAGGGGACGAATACCGAAGAGTTGAAAGGTTTTTTGAAAAATAAAGGGCAAGAAAGAAAGGGGCGATGGGAGGAGGGGGGAGAACATTTATAGAGGATAGGGACGACTCCTCGATTTTCGCAGTCACTATTCACCGATTGACGTGCAACTGCCACCTAGGAAATCCCGCCGCATCCTCGAAACGTGTGCTGCTGACGTCATCCAGTGCCAGGCTGGCCGCTCGGTACGGGGGTAGGTTCGGGCGAAATAACGACTCGCCTTCACTGGCATCAGGGTACTCTTCTTCGACAGATCCACCGGCTCGCCATCACCCTTACCGACCCGTAACTCCTCTTCATCCAGAGGTTCGGCCTGGCACCAGGGTACTCTTCTTCGGAAGATCCACCGGCTCGCCATCACCCTTACCAACCCGTAATCCCTCTTCGTCTCGAGGTTAGGTCTGGCACCAGGGTACTCTTCTCAGGAAGAAACAACGGCTCGCTTTCACCATTACCGACCCATAATACCCTCGCCAGCTCGAGGTCCGGTCTGGCACCAGGGTACTCTTCTTCGGAAGATCCACCGGCTCGCCATCACCCTTACCAACCCGTAATCCCTCCTCATCTCGAGGTTCGGTCTGGCACCAGGGTACTCTTCTCAGGAAGAAACAACGGCTCGCCTTCACCCTTACCGACCCATAATCCCTCGCCAGCTCGAGGTCCGGTCTGGCACCCGGGTACTCTTCTTCGGAAGATTCACCGGCGGGCCATCACCCTTACCAGCCCATAATTCCCCCTCGTCTCGAGGTTCGGTCTGGCACCAGGGTACTCTTCTCAGGAAGAAACAACGGCTCGCCATCACCCTTGTCGACGCATAAACCCTCGTCCTCTCGAGGTTCTGTCAGGCACCAGGGTACTCTTCTCCGGAAGATACAACGGATCGCCATCGCCTTCATCTACCCATAAACCCTCGACAAGCTCGAGGTCCGGTCAAAGCCTCAGGACAACCCCACCAAGGAGGCCCTGTGAGTCGCCCTCCCATTTTTTCCACAACCATGAACACTCCTCCAAGGCTTGCTCCCGCACCCCCGCAGGAGTGGGGGGCTTGTGTGATAGGGTAAAAATGGCCTGAGGCCCAACCAGGGCCCAATACAATTCTCACTCGAAAAGGTAAAAATAGCTATCTAGCTCGGCCCCGAACCACTTCAGGGTCGGCGCCGAACCTCATGTTTGCCCTCACAGTACTGGCCTCCTCGTGCCGACGAGCCTCGGTAGTCCTCGGAGTCCGACCCGTGACAGTGCCACAGGCCGCCCCCTCTCTCTGGCGAAGCAGAAGGATGACCTGGCGCAGCCTAGGCCCTCCGATCCCCCCCAGAAGAACAGGAGACCCACGATCAGCCACGTCGGCTCCAAATACCACCAAGGATTTCGCCACGTCAGCCCTATACCACACCTGGTATTGCCACGTCTGCCCTAAACCCCCTGGGCCTTCTGCCACGTCAGGCCCACGGGCCTTCGGATCCAGATCCGGCCCCCAAAGGGAACCAAACCCGGTTGGGATCCTCTATAAATACTAGACCCACACCCACCTTTTGAGGTAATCAATCTTTTGCCACTTAAATATACCTAGTTATTGCTACTCTCTCACAGAGACTGACTAGATCGTCGGAGGGTCCGCCACCGGGATAAACCCCGGTGTTTCAGGACCGTCTGCAGGTACACAAGACCTCGGATCCGACCCCTCAGATCCGAGCCCAGACTTCAACATCATTCCGAGCTCATCGTAGGTTCCAGAAGGTCAACCGAAGATCGGCAGACGAGCAGCATTCTCCTTCAAATACAAATCGAGTCCGAACTCACACCTGGTGCATCCACACGTCTCCCAGAAATAAACCGCATCAGTCACCATAAAGTTGCAACCAATCTAGCTCTAACATTCGATGTTTTTTAGAGCCAATCAGATTTTTGTAAAAAGAGAGAAATTCCTGATGAATGGATGCATCAGAATTCAACTCCCCTCCTTGGGAAAGGATGGAGGAGATACGATTGCATCGTTGTCTATGCGATGCAAAATTGTGAAAAAAGGCGGTGTTCGCGTCACCCTCTTTCATCCATTTGATCCGCGCTCGTTGAGCCCATTTAATATGGTCCAGTTCAAGGAAGTAAGCGTACTCTAGCTTACAGGTGGTACGTTCCTTACGACAAGACGGCGACAAAGGACCTATTTCCTCCATCTTATCGATGGATTCAGTAGTCTGCAAAAGAAAGGATTTGAGGAAGGTGGTGTTATGATGCCTCTCGCGTCTCCAAATCTTGCATCCGTGTTTGATGGCATGCATTTTGAGGAGAAGGTTGCCTAAACCGGAAGAACCGGAAACGGCCGCAAGACATTCGGACACAAGATTGATGAAAAGTTGATCCTGCAACCACAATTTTTCGAAGCGAAATTTGTGCTGAGGTTTGCAGCCAGAATTGGATTGAAGCATGATCGGAACATGATCAGAAGAAGGATTGGGAAGCGCTTGAGCGAAAGATTGGGGAAAACGAGCTAACCAATCTAACGAAACAAGGAAACGATCAAGTTTAGCGAAAGCGGGTGGATCGCGGAGGTTAGACCAAGTATAGGATCTACCAGAAATCGGAAGATCCGATAATTGGAGGTTTCTGATGCAATCATTGAACAAGCAAGATTGCGAGAGAGAAGACGCCGGATACGATCTTTCAAAGGAAAATCGAGTAAAGTTGAAATCCCCGCAAAAGAAACAGAGATCAGAAGAGAGTTGTTGTAAGGACTGAAATTCATTCCAAAATAGCGGACGTCTATCCGAGGTCGACGGTCCGTAGACCGAAATAACGGTCAGCGGAATGTTGAATAAAGTCCAATGAAGCTGGACAACAAGGAAAAAGTTGAGGCAAAGCACAGAAATTAAAGAGAATTGCGCTTCTTTGTAACCCAAAAGAATCCCACCTCTGGAGCCATTCGCATCCAGAGATAGCCACTTAGTAATCAAAGACCCACCTAGGTTACGGAGGATCGTAGGGGACAGGGAATCCAGCTTGGATTCTTGAATAGATATAAGATCACAACGGGAAGAGGAGATAAGGTCAAAGATAGCCCTTTGCTTAGAAGGGCAATGCAATCCGCGTATATTCCAAGACACACTAATCATTAAAAAGACACCGCTCCAGAACTCTAGAATATTCCAACTTTCTGAGAGAGCTAATACGGGGGGAGTCTGAAGGGTCAATCAGGAAACCCAAGCAAAGGGCCGAAGAGGCCAACTCAGCATTAGAGAGCGAGTCGAAGACGGGAACGTAAATAGAACCAAGATGGTTAACGGAAACCGCATCTGATGGGTTAGAAAGCGTAGGATCATCACTAGGAGAAGACCTGTTAATCTGAGAAGAGGAGTAAGATGCTAACGACCGATGACCCATCTTAGCTCTAAGTCGAGCACTGGATCTAATAAAGAGAGGTTTAGAGGGAGATGAGAAAGAGGTTATCGAAGAAGGCTCAATCTTCTTCTTAAACTGAGAAACACGAGTAGAGGAGTCATCCGCAGCAATAGTATAAGGCGCAGGATCAATGGCCTCAATCGTGGGAAAAGAAGATTTGGAAGATTGATAACAGAGGAGAGGGGAGCTGGATGGATCAGTAACCAACCGATCCCTAGCCAACTTCGCTAGAGAGGGGCAAAACCATCGAACAGATGCAGTGAAATAACCAAAGGGGCAAATGCAAAAACGAAAACGAGCTAATAAAACAAAAGCCGAAAACGAAAAACCATCGAGAATAAGATTAAAATAACAAACCGCCGTAATGCAAAAGAGATCAGTAGAGTGAACAATAGGAAAAGAAACAGGTACCTCCTTGGGCGGAACTTTGGATAGTTCCGCTTCTTCCTCCGATAAGAGCGAGTCCTGGTCGACCCAATCAGCGCCTTTGGCAGGAGGCTTAGCAGAGAACTTAGACGCAGTGAAAGCAGGCTCCGACTTGATCGGTGTGGGGAAGTGAGCAAGTTGTTGAAATTGTTCCCAATCCGAAGCAAAATTGGGATTCACTTCCCAGGCTGGCCAGGGGGAAGAAGAGCCCTTAGCCTTAACAGATGGAGTAGGCGACGCCGCTTCCGGAGCCACATTGGAGAAAATAGTTTGAGGGGCATTAGAAGGAGTAGAGGAGGACGGAGTTTTCACATTAGAGGTGCCTAACGCCGACTGACGAGCCGGGTTAATCCAAACCAGGTTGGGAGATCTCGAGGGAGAGATTTTAGCAATCTGGGGGGTGACCGGAGGCTTATAAGAGGAGAGGGGGGTGCTGTTGGAAGCACCCGAGAAAACCTCTTTCAGTTTGGGGGGTTTGGATTTAACCAGAAGCCCTGAGCCAGGGTGAAAAGGGGAGGAGATGTCCGATCCAAAAGACTGAGGGATGGAACCAGCGCGAGGAGCTATAGAGGGAGCCTCGTGGTAGTGCACAGAAACCGCAAAGAAAGCAAAGCCATCCGTCAGATTAAACGCTTCTATGCGAGCCGAAACCGAATAACAACGAAAAGTAGCTTCAACTTGAAGACTACCAGAAGCCAGTCTAGCTTTTGAAATGATTTTAACCAGCTCTCCGATGCATTTAGCCATCTCCCCAACTAAGCGGGGTGAATCACAAAAGGGGGGGAGACCCATGAGGGATACCTTGGTCACAGCAGTATCAATAACTGGAGAAGCCGAGGGGGACTTGACCCACTGCCTGACCGCCAGAGAAATGTTGCCAATAGACAGAGAGGGAGTCGAAATAAGGTCTGTTAGAATCTTAGAGGAAGGACAGTGGATAACAAGATCACCATTGGAACAGTTATAAAGGACCCAATCCCAGTCCTCAACATTGCAGTGGTTGCTAAGAAAAGAGTTAAGCGTATAGAAAGGGACTGAACCCCCAGAGAATGAGATAGAACCAAAGTTACTGAAGTAAGCCAAACGGTCAGAGAATTCAGATTTGGGGTAAAAGACCTGAAGGATAGGATGCTTAACAGCGCGACCAGGAGCGGCCGAAGACACAGGAGGGAGAGGAGCGGATGAGCTGTTCTGACTAACCGGAGTAGGGGTGGGAAGCAACGGAGCGCTGGAGGCGGAGGAGGGTTGCTGCGACTTATTAGACTTAGAGGAAGAAAGTTGACTGCGAAGAGCTTTAAGATCTAAAGCTTTCATAATCTGATCGAAGATGGGAACGCCTAACGGCAAACCAAGGATCTTTTGAAGAGGAAAACATCGGTGCTTAGAGTGGCCCGATTTCTCACAAAAAAGGCACCTCATCTTAGAAGGGCAATCTAATTTGAAGTGCCCAACTTGAAAGCAGCGAAAGCAAACCAACAATTTTTTTTTGTGCAGGGATGGAGAATAGGGAGGGATGAAGAGTAATGATGGTGAGAGATGGCGGGAAGAAGAAGAACGGAAGGTGGTAGGAAGCTTCGCACAGCTGGGCCTAACATCGACAGAGGAGCAATTGGGTTTAATAAATCTTTTTTTTTTTAACGACATCAACCCAGGAGGAGGCCATGGGCTATAACAGACAAAGGCCCACCACAAACAAAAGCAGGAGAGGAAAAAGTGAAATAAAGTGAAAGAAACACTAGGAGATTCGAAAGATAGAGAAAAATCCCGAGAGCGTAGGGACAGAGATGAAACAAAAAGAAGAGCCGCAGGACGCAGAGTAGAAGATACCCCACACAATGATGCAGAAAACCACAGTAAAACCCAAAGAGGAAGCAGAATAAATCAGAGCTCCAACAGAGCCCTCAGATACTAGAGACAACCTCCGTTACAGGTACGAGAAGGAAGCACTATAAAAAGGAAAACGGCGAGTTAAGAGCGGAGAGCACCCAAAAAGCACGGTAGGCTACTCCCTGGCAAGAGCAAGGGATGCTCAAACAAGCCACGGAAAGATGCACACTCAAAACCCACTAACACCCAGCAAATCCACAGCAAACCGAGATAGCCCACTATAACGAACTAAACTAGATAAAGCAATACCCACAGAGAGGAGAGATCTGAAGATCTCAAAAAAGATGCCTCAGGGAAGCGCTCCCCAGAGGGATCAGAGGTCGCACCAAAGAAGGGGGTGCGACAACGCAACGAAATAAGAGAAAAGAAGCACACAAGAAACGAAAAAAATGAAAAGAGAAAACAGTGCAAAATTAAATAAACTTATAGAATAGGAGCCTCTGGACGACGGAGCCCTCGAAACGAAAAAAAAGGGGAAGGCACCAACTGCTGCACTGAATCTAAACTGCTCCTCTACTGAAACCGGCAGGAAGAAGGGCGAGGCGCAGGAAGGACGATAAGCCACGAACGGAGAGGGTGGGAGCAAAGCGAGACCACCACCGGACGGGAAGCTTCGAAGAGGCGTAGGGCAGGGAGGGGCGAGACCAAAAAATGAGAGGATCAGAGGGAAAAAAAGATATGGGTCTGCAGCTCTGAGAGAGAGGAAACTTTTTAATGAAGGAGGGGGAGGGAGAAAGATGATGAGGAGCGCGGATCTGAAGGCCGGAGAAGAGAAAAGAGAGAAGGAAAAAATCGCCACCAGATGACGGAACTTTCTTTCGTGTAGTATGACACGTGTAAATTACTAGTCAATGTACATGCATAATTAATATAAAGGAGGTTTTAGGTTTAATACTAGACAATCGTAGACTGCGTTTGGTTTGTTATTTTGAAAATAGTTTTCTGAAAATAGTTTTCAAAAAACACCCTAACCAAACAAGTTGGAATTTTCAAAAATAGTTTTCTAAAAATGTAAGGTTGCACTCGTGTAGAGAGAGGATGACTGAAGTTGGAGTTTTGTGAAAACTCTTTTCACAAAACACCCTAACCAAACAAGTTTTTGGATTTTGGAAAAAGAAAAAAAAAACCAAACCAAACAGACCTATATTTTTTAAAAATATATATATTTATAAAGACGTACATCGTACGTGTAAATTATTAGTAATCTCTACTATTTTAATGGGAGAGCAAACTCTATCTTTGTAACCAAACAAACCCATGCAATAACTATATTTCACAAATATAAGCGTGCACCGCATGTATAGCCTAAATCAAAACATTCAAATATAAATTATTTTCTTTCTTATTCAATATATATTCATTTAATTTGATGAATATACTTTTGTAAACGTGCATCGCACGTACATTTTACTAGTCATTATAATTAGTGGATTGAGATCTAACTAATGCTTCGATAAATATGATATAAATTTTAATAAAATAACGGTAGACCAAATAGTGTATATTGTAAATCACCCTAGGAGGGTGAATAGGGTGATTGTGCGGAATAAAAAGTACTTAAATAAAATGCAGAGTAAATAAAAAGTTAAGAAGAGCAAATACAGATAGCACAAGTGACGCAGCGATGTAACGTGGTTCGACCCCCAGGTCTACGTCCACACCTCTTACTTGTAGCAGTTCTCCACCACAAGCGTTCCACTATACTCAAAATCTTTATACAGTGATTCTCGAATCCAGGCCGAGAGACCTATCACACCCACATGACTTATAAGACAAGTCCCGTCAATCTCACCGAAGTGGAAGAAAAAGAAAACGAAACTCAAGATCTTAAATGATCCTGACTGAAGAATATAAACTAGTTATCACTCACACTCGAATTGATTGTTGAAAGATTAGTTCAGAAGATTTTTCTCAGAAGTAATAGGTGAAGAATAAACAGTGGGTTCGTCCAAATAAATAGATTAGGAAGTGTATCGATAAAAAATGGAAACGATATATTCCAAAAAAATGTGAGCAGCATAAAGTGCGGTCGACCGCAATATTAGTGCAGTCGACCGTTCAACTCTCTATTGTAAACTATGGAGATGAAGGGTCGACTGCTTCTTACACAACTTAGAGTTGCAGTTGACTACGATGCGGTCGACCGACATAAAGTGCGCTCAACCGTTGTCGCGTTGTTCATACGAATCCACTGTTTGTTCTTACAAAAAATTAATCTTTCAATCAATCAATTTGCACAGATTTAAACCTCACAATTATGGAATGATGGCAGCTGGTCTTGATGGCTTTCTTGGACATTAATCAATCAATTTTTCTTTTTGAATATCTTGTCCTTTTGCTTGATTTCTCAATATTTCTTTATTATTTTTCTTCTTTGAATATTCTTGAGTCTTTTTCCTTATTTGAATATTTTTGAATCTCTCTTGGATATTGTTTTGATCCTGAAAATCTGAATAACTTAATTTAAACTTATTAGTAATCGCAAACACGTTTTGTGCACACCAAACTAAGAGTCAACATATATTGGAATCTCTAGTAAAAAACAATTGAAAATTAGACTTTTTCACAAAAGTCCCCAACAATTATTAAAACTCTACATTAGCCCTCTACAATTTGCTAATTTTATATTAATTCCTTGATCAACTTTGAAAGTGAAGAGTCAGTGTCTCAATTGTAACATTCGGACAATTCTGAATCACTAAACCTACTTTCGATTAAAAAAAATCTTGAGCGGAAGGGTTTCATTACTTCAAAATAGCATTCATATATTTGCAATCTTATTCTCTAGGTCTAAGTTTTTTATAAAAAAAATTGATTCAATGATTCATAATTTCTATAATGTCGTACTTAAGTATCTTTTTTTTTATGAATCGGATAGGGTCTTACAACCCCAGCCATCAGATCAAAAATATATTAAATCTAATCAAAATGTAAATTTTACAAGCCGTAAAATGGAACCAAATTACAGAGAAAAAAATGGATAAGAGATACATCAAAAAGCACTAGAGAGCGAAAAAAAGGAGGCGCTCCGAAGCAGGGGCCTCTCCATCCCAGTTGGAACAGGAACACAAGCAAGCAAACAGGGAACTCAACGGCACGAGGAGACAAAGCGAACCATGAACCAAGCTTCCTCGTCAACTGTCGCTGAGGACCACCACAACTAGAATAGAGCCGGAGGGGAGTGACCTGAGACAGACTGAGTACAGCTGAAAGCAACCTAATCAGATAGTCCCAACCGAGAGACGAGAAAGGCCAAAAATGCATAGAAAAGAGTTGGCAAAGCCAGTAAACCCCTCCAACACATCAAGAGGAGACAGCAAAACACGCTTCACACCCACATCAAGAGAAGAACTTAAGAAAACCTCAGACTAAAACATAACCATAAAAATTTGCCAGCCAAATAAAGAGAAAAGAGATGCTTAGAATCAAACTATCCACAGATTAGATAACCTCTCCACCGAAAATAAAAGATATAAACAGGTGATCAGCAACAACATCTCCAGAAGCAAACTGAGAACAACCCATATGCTTAGAAAGGAGATGGCAAGGCCAATAAGCACTACAATCACAGCTACAAGAGGCTGCATGTCACACATCACACCCAGTGAAAAGATGATCAATTTAAGAAGACAACAGGCCAAAGCCATAACCAAAAAACAATCCACAGACTAGATAAAAGAGAAAACAATATAAGCAAAGTCTACAAAAAATCGATGCCCATTGCATCAAAAAGAAAGAAACAACTTCTGGGGATAACAGCCCATAGATGGAGAAGGCATCAGCATCACAAAACCCCAACCGTAACCAAAACCGGTCAAAAAACCATGTCAAAGACCAAAAGTACGCATCAGTCGAAAAGAAGAAGCAGAGATCACAAAACAATGTCAGTAGCTCCCCTAGGGAGAAAATTAAACCTGCATATATCAAAAGGAGAAGAAGAGAAAAGGTAAGCACACAGGCAAAGGTAAGGAAAATTATAAAGCATGAAGAGTGCGAAGACAATATACTGCATCAACTAATCTTTGGAAAGCAATAGAAGCGTTGTCTTTGGGTTTCAAGCCCGATGCCCAAAGATTGAAAAGCAATAAAAATTCATCAATCATCGCGGATATAGAAGAACCGCGGTGCTGGAATACTCGGGTATTCCTCTCATTCCAAATGATCCAAATGATGGTATGAACCGACAATATCCAAGCACTTCGAAAAGAGGAGTTCGAAGGCTTAGCGGACCAACAAGAGGCTAACACTGGGGGTAAAGATCCCGTGCCCCACACTAGAGAGCAAATATTCCACAACGGAATGATGACAGGACATTGAACAAAAAGATGATCAACATCCTCTGAGTGCTGAACGCACAGGGAGCAAGGCTGTCCCCAGGCTAAATTTCTTCTATTAAGCACTTCAACGGTGAGCAACTTGTTATTAAAAGCCAGCCATGAAGTGATCTTCACTTTAAGGGGAGCCCATGAGTCCCATAAGAATATAGCTATCGGTGATTGAACTCCCATCGAGTTAAGGAAGCAATAAAAAGATTTAACAGAAAAAGTGCCAGTTGACGACCAACGCCAAGCAATGCTCTCAGTAGGCCTCCAAGCATAGTTATTGAGGGAAGAAATGAGATCATTAAAGATCTCAGACAAAGATTGTGGAAGATCAATCGTAAATGGTATACACCAATTACGAGTATTGCCGACCAAAACAAAAGAGTCCTCTATAGAAGCTGATGGGAAGGCCGCCAAACAAAAGAGAGAAGGGAAAGCAGTAGCTAAAGTGGAATTGCCGACCCATAGGTTAGTCCAGAATTTAGCTCTAGAATCGTCATGGCAGGTACGGTAAATACTGCAATGAAAAGCAGGTGATGCTTTCCAGACACCCTTCTAGAAAGAAGAGGCGTGATGATTAACAACCTCGGGAAACTCCCACCACTTAGCAGAGATAGACCAATATTCTTTGATGCATCAAATCCATGGTAAATGATCGAAATTATGGAGTTTCCACAACCATTTACCAAGTAAAGCGATGTTATGATTACGAAGGTCCAAAACACCAAGACCTCCTTCCTCTTTGGAAATACAAATCAATTTCCACTGGCACAGGTGAGATCCTGGTTTAAAAGAGGAAGTACCAGTCCAGAAAAAATTACTCCTGATTTGATCAATCCTTTTGATCACCCAGGAGGGTAAAAAATAAAAGGACATAAGATAAAGAGGCATGGCGGAAATCACAGAGTTAATAAGGGTCAATCTACCACTTCTAGACAGAGATTTGCCCGACCAAACATTTAGCCTTGCCTCAACTTTATCAATAAGAGGGAACCAATCAGACCTATGCAGCTTGCCCCAGCGAAGGGGAACACCTAAGTAAAGGATAGGAAAGGACGCAATGGGGCAATTAAAGAAATTGAAGACTTCCACTTGACGGTTGGGAGATCCACCCAGCCAGAGGACAGAGGATTTTTGAAAGTTGATTGATAATCCGGAAGCCATTTCAAAACAATAAAGAAGAAGTTTGAGGTTACGAAGAGAGTGGGTGGTTGGTTTGGTAAAGATAATCGTGTCATCTGCGAATTGAAGGTTGAGCACTCCTTCAAAAAAAGGGGAGCTGCCGAGGCCCTCAATCATATGCGAATTCCAAGCATTCCGAAGGAGCTTGCTAAAGACATCGACTACCAGAGAAAATAGCAGCGATGAGAGAGGATCCCCTTAAGTAACCTCTCTCAAATTAATCACTTTTGAAAATTGAACGGTAGGCTAATATTGAATTATCGAATGGTGGAAAACTAAAATTTTAATATTTGTTGGAGACCTGTGCGGAAAAAACTCTTGAATTATTTTAGTATCAGATAACAAACCAATGTACCACTTGTGGAATTTACCGGGCTGTACAATTATAACTAAAGAATGGCCTTGTGGTTGTATACTATTATTTTTAGTGCAAGGTTACTAATGTGTGTAATTACTGTCTTTATTATTAATTCTGTAACAAAGAAATGATACAAGAGTAAGAATTGAACCGTCAATTTATTGCTCACTAACTAAGAGGTTTACCGCTTTAGTGGCACTTCCGCTACTATATTTAGTAGTTACTTGAACTTGTTGCTAGACGAGACTCATATCACAAATCATTATAAATTGTTTCTAATACAATCATATTTTGATTTTATTGACCCAGTTAATATCAACAAATTATGGAAGTTAAATATAACATACATGCACAATATAATAAGATCAATTCCCTTTAAAAGTAGAAGCTATATGAAAAAACCTAATTTTGTTATAGACAGAAATTAACATTTGGATTCTTTGACTTGTAGGGCATATATTGTCTAGACAAAATTTTAGAAAGGATACCTTTATTCCCATGTCTTCCGGCTACTTTATCACCTACTTTATTTAGATGGAAAAAGAAGTGAAGGAGAAGAAAATAGACCATCTCCTTCATCAATAAAGGGACAAATGAACATGCAGGCATGCAGCAAGTACTTGCGTACAAATTATATATACATACACGTAGAGCAATTGTACGCAACTAATTTAAGCATGGCATACAGTTCTCCCTCTTTCCGAAAATATGTCAAGATTGTTTATAAGAGGAAATAGAGATGATGTTCTAATAATGACAAGCAAAAACATAAATTTGAATCACAGAATTTATAGCTCAGATCGTAAAGAATAAAATGGATAAAAATAATCTTAGATTTAAAAACAGGAAATGTTGTTGTTTATTAATACAAAGAAATTTAAGTTTTGTTGCATCTATAATGAACAGATTATAACTAGGGTAGAATAATGTCAAATTATTTATACCATGAGTGTTGGGCACAATGCTTCAGAATCTAGCTAGTGACACAATGGTATGACCAAAATTCTGCTTGAAGTTTTATATTTTTGATTAGGAAAGTCCAGAGCCTGCAGGTTATGTAAGAGTAATATTCTCTATGATATATACAGGCCTTAGATATATTTGTCACATAGCCATTAACCAATTTTTTTTTTTCATAGATAAGAAGACAACTAGTGATAATCTGATAGAAACTCAACATTACTTTACATATATTTGAGAGCATAAAGTATTACCCTTAAAGTGTCATGATTTCCTTATCATTTAGGTCAACATTCAACTTCAGCAATTAATCAACCAATTTGTTTAAAAGATCGTTATTTCATTCCATTGTCTTCTTTAAGATAGATTTTAAGATAGATGCCTCTCCTCTTATTCTCCATATTTATCAACCGTAGTGTTCTGACACCTGTATATTCTGTAAAACTGCATGCGCTTTTTATCACTATAGCGTAAAGAGTGGATAGAGTTGTATGCAAACGCAGGTACAGGTAATTCAAGTTGCGAGTTTCTCTTTTAAGTCATAATCTCTGATCTCTAATTTCTGATCTCTAATATTATAATGGGAGAAAGTCTTCGTGTCATTTGTAAATCTAGCAACGCTTATGATATGGGTCAGATGACATGGTCTATCCTAGGCCACATGATCCCCTCAAAAACCGCTCACCCCTGATCACCAGATTAGCCCTAAGCCCTATGGACTTCTGCCATGTCAGGCCTACGGGCAAACGGGTCCAGACCCGTTTGTGCCTGCCTATAAATATCAGGCCCTCTCCCCCTTCACCAGGTGATCAATATTTTTCCTCTAAAAACCCTAGCTATTGTTACTCTTGAGTAACTAACTAGACCGTCGGAGGGTCTGCCACCGGGATCAACCCCGGTGTTCCTAGGCCGAGTGCAGGTACACGAGATTCGAGCCGAGCCTCCAGATCCGAGCTGAGCATCCGACGGGGGGGGCTCACTCCTGCCTACTTCCGAGCCGCTCCCTCAGCCGAGGATCGGGTGTATAGCCAATACCGCGACTTTCACTTTATAAATTGAGAGAACTCACACCTGTTGCAGCCACTCCCAAAAACAAACAACATCAGATTGGTGCCGTCTGTAGGAACCCTCGGTACGGACCTCAGTCCGATCCCAGCCATTAACGTCATCACTTCAATCCGAGCTCATATGGCACCCAAGGCCAGAAGATTTGTCACCTCTGCACATCGTCCGGACGCTCCTCCTCAGGACGTCCCTGCCGACACTCATGGATCCAACCATCCGAGGGTCAACCTCGGACCCGGACCGAGCGCTTCTCGCGCGGTCGCAACCGACCTGCGCCGGGTCATCCAGAACCGACAGGCCAGCCGAACTAGGGGAGGGGCCGCTTCCAACTCGACCCCGAACCATCCCAGGCATCCATCCCGAGAGCAGGAGCCGGAGCTCAGTTGCGCCGACCGGAGGCCGCCACCCCAAGACCCGACCAGACGAGCTCCAGTCACCCGCTGTGAGTTCCAAAGCTTCCGGAACGAAATCCTGCAGGCCATCTTAGAGACCCCCGTCAACGAGACACTTCACCGCTCTCACTCGCGGTTAGATGCCGGAGCCAGCAAGTCTCGCAGCCTAACCCGCCCGCCAGTGCATGACGAGGACGACCTAAGATGCCTACAAGAAATGGAGAACCGCCTCGACCATTTCGGCGACGGCGGCTCGAGGCTGACTCAGGGTCATAGGCCGACCCGACCTCCTTTCTCCGCTGCAATCCTACAAGCAGAAATACCCCAGAATTTCTGACCTCCCCAGCTCGAGACCTATGATGGCAAGGGTGATCTTGTTGATCACATGGAAGGTTTCAAGAGCCTCATGATGATTCACAGCGCTTCGGTTCCCCTCATGTCGTGCCTTCCCTGCCACCCTCCGGGTCCGGCTCGGGAATGGTTATCTAAGCACGTCCCCGACTCGATCTATTCGTTCGACCAACTGGAGGCCAATTTTTTGGCCCACTTCATGAATAGCAGGAAAGCCGAGAAGACAAGTACGTCCCTACTGGACCTCCGACAGAAGGAAGAGGACTCGCTCTGGCAGTTCGTCCGGAGGTTCACCGTAGAGGCGAGGTCGGTTTCCTCCCTCGATGCTGGGGTCACCTCGGCAGTGTTCCGACACAACGTCTGGCACAGCTAGCTGAAGGCATCCCTGGCCAAGAAGCCTTCCCTAGATTTTCCTGACCTGCTCAATCGGATCGAAAAGTACATCCGGGCCGAGGAGGCCCTAAATCCAGAGGGTGCTAAAGAGGTCCCAGGAAAGGGGAAACGCAAGGCCGATGAAGCAGAGCCAGCCAAGAAGGTTCCCAAAGGTGGGACCAGCATGAAGAGGGTCCCTTCGATCCCGCGCTTCGAGAAGTACATGCCACTGACACAAAACATGTCGGCCATCCTCTTAGCGATCGAAGACAGGAACCTCGTCCAGATGCCCCCTCAACCAACCCACAACAAGAAAAGGGACCAGCGGTTCTACTGCCGTTTCCACCGGAACAACCGGCATGACACAGACTACTGCTGCTCTTTGAAGGACGAAATTGAGGCCCTCATCCAATGAGGGTATCTCTGGGAATTCACCCGGGAAGACGCCCAGGACCGAAGGGACACGAGGAACTGGAGGCCTTCTCTTCCTCCTCGCACCCCCAAACAGCATCCCGAGCGGAACCCCGAGCCTGAAGAGACCGGAGGTCAAGCCATTCTACATTGCGTCCATGGGGGGCCTATAGGAGGGGATTCTAGCACTTCCCACAAGGCGTTCATCTGAGAGGTAAACGCCGTCCGAGACCTCCCTTCATTCCAGGTCCAGCAGCTCCCTGTCTCCTTCTCAGGGGAAGACCTGAAGGGGGTCCGAATTCCGTACTGCGATGCGCTCGTCATCAGCCTCGTCATGGCGAACTACGAGGTCCGTCGGATCCTCTTGGACAACGGGAGCTCGGTGAACATCCTCTTCTTGGAAGCGTTCGAGAACCTCAAGCTCCCTAGGGATAAGCTGAAGCCAGCCGGGTACACCCTGCACGGGTTCTCCGGCGTCCCGATGCCAATAGAGGGAATCGTTACCCTAGATGACACTGCTGGTACGACCCCCCACAGATGGACCGATTCGATGGACTTCATGGTTGTGAACATCAAAGCGGCTTACAAAGCCATCCTCGGCTGACCGGGGCTCTGCTCCTTCCAGGATGTTCCCTCGGCCTACCACCCGAAGTTGAAGTTCCCCACCGAGTCAGGTGTTGGGGTCATTCGGGGGAACCAAGAAGCGGAACGATCGTGCTATATGACGGCGATCGGGGGCGGTGTGTTCCCCCGGATGCCGTCGAGCTGCAGCCCAAAAGGAGCCAACCTAAGCCCGAACCTGTGGACGAACTAGAAGAAGTCTCGTTCGAGACAGGGGACAAGTCAAAGTGGTTCCACGTGAGCTGCTCCCTCGCGCCCGACCTCAAGTCCGACCTAATCGACTGCCTTTGCCGCAACGTCGACCTCTTTGCTTGGAAGCCATCCGACATGCCCGGGATCTCCGAAGACCTGATCATGCACAAAATAAGCGTGATCCCTGGCTCGAAGCTGATCGTCTAGAAGCGCGTAAGTACGCCCCGGAGAGGCAACAAGCTGTAAAAGCTGAGGTAGACAAGCTCTTGTCTGCTCGGTTCATTCAGAAGGTTAGCTACCCCGAGTGGCTGGCGAATGTCGTGATGGTGAGAAAGGCAAACGAGAGCTGGAGGATCTGCATAGACTTTACCAACTTCAGCAAGGCGTGCCCCAAAGATCCGTTCTCCCTCCCCAGCATCAATGCTCTGATCGACGCAACGTTAGGTCACGAGCTCCTGTCCTTCTTGGACACCTTCTCAAGCTACAACCAGATCCGAATGTTCCCCCCTGATAAAGCTAAGACGTCTTTCGTTACCGACCAAGATCTTTATTTCTACCGGGTTATGCCCTTCGAGCTGAAGAATATCGGTGCTACCTATCAAAGGCTCGTCAACCGAATCTTCAAGGACCAGATCGGTCGCAACATGGAGGTTTACGTCGATGACATGCTTGTCAAAAGCCAGCAAGGACAGGACCACGTCGCCGACCTGGAAGAAGCCTTTGGCGTCCTTCGGACCCACAATATGAGGCTCAATTTGGCGAAGTGTGCGTTCAGTGTCTCCTCAGGAAAATTCCTCGGGTTCGTCGTTAGCCAGCGCGGCATCGAGGCGAACCCCAAGAAGATCCAGGCCATAATAGACATGACCCCTCCTAGGAACATCAAAGAAGTCCAATGGCTCACTGGAAGACTGGCAGCCACCGGCTGTTTCCTCTCCAAATCCGGAGAGAAGTCCCCCCTATTCTTCAAAGCTCTACGTGGAACCGGAGGCTTCAAATGGGATGCTCAGCAGCAGGAGGCGTTTGCCCAATTGAAAGAGTACCTTGCCAATCCTCTGCTCCTTAGCAAACCAGAACTGGGCAAGCCTGTCTGGCTTTACCTATCGACCTCGGAGAGTGTGCTCAGTGCTGTTCTTGTTCGGGAAGAGGACGGAGTCCAAAAGCTGCTGTACTATGTGAGCAAAGTCTTGCTCTCGTCCGAGATCAGGTATGCGAAAATGGAGAAGGTGGCCTACACCCTGGTCATGGCCATGCGGAAACTCCAACCCTATTTCCAGGCACACTCAATTTAGGTCCTTACGGACCAACCTCTGAAGGCCGAACTCCACAAGCCCGAGAGCTCCGGCTGACTGGTCAAGTGGTCGATCGAGCTCAGTCAATACGACATTATCTATCAACTAAGAACAGCAATCAAGGGACAGGCCCTCGCCGAGTTCATCACAGAATGCACCATCTCTGAGCAACCCAAAAGTGAGGAGGCCGACCAGACGTGGGAAGTTTATGTCGACGGCTTTTCCTGCAAAGTAGGGAGTGGTGCGGGCATCACTTTGTGAGGACCTATCAACTTCCTCCTCCAATATTCACCCCGCCTCAACTTTCCAGCCTCCAACAACGATGCCGAATATGAAGCTATGATTGTCGGGCTCATCCTGGCGCACCAGGCAGGCGCAAGACAGATCGCGGCTTTCAGTGACTCTCAGATCGTGGTCAATCAGATCACCGAAGAGTACGAGGCCCGTGACGATCGGATGATTCGGTACTTGGCCGTGGTCTAGTGGCGCTTGGTGTCCTTTGACGAGTCTACAGTCTTAAGGATCCCAATAGAGCAGAACGCCCAGGCCGATGCCCTGTCAAAGTTAGCTTCCTCGTCTTTCAAAGGTCTCGACCGCACCGTTCTGATCAAAATACTCCTGAAGCTGAGTATCAACCTCCCCGAGACCCTCTGTATAAACGATGGAGCTCAGCCTGACGATTGGACCACTCCCATCTAAAAGTTTCTAATCAAAGGAGAGCTCCCCGAAGACCGAGCCGAGGCAAGGCGGATCAGGGTCCGCTCAGAGAGGTTCGCCATGATCAGCGAAACCCTCTTCAAATGCTCGTACGCCACGATGGACGGAAGACCATACCTCCGCTGCTTAACCCCCGACGAAGCAAAGTATGCTCCCAAGGAGCTCCATGAAGGAATTGGAGGGTGCCATATGGGAAGCCGATCGCTTGCGCGAAAGGCTCTGAATCACGGATACTACTGGCCCACGATGTTGTTAGATGCCCTTGTCCTGGTCAAAAAGTGTGGTCCTTGCCAAAGGTTTTCCTCGGTGAGAAGGGCTCTGCAAGCAAACCTCCGCTCCCTGGCCAGTCCGACCCCCTTTGCTATGTGAGGATGGACCTGGTAGGACCATTTCCGAAGGCAATGGACCAAAGGAAGTTCTTGATAGTAGCGATCGACTACTTCACAAAGTGGCTTGAGGCCGAGCCCCTGGCCATGATCACCGAGCAGCGGACTCAGCAATTCTTCTGGAAACACATCGTCTGCCCGTTCGGAATTCTGCAGATACTCATCACAGATAATGGGACTTAGTTCGCGGGCAACAATTTTTGAAAGTTCTACGAGGATCTTGGGATCCAGCAACGCTTCTCTCGGTATGCCACCCGCAGTCGAACGGTCAGGCCGAGAACGCGAATCACTAGATCATTGACGGCTACAAGAAATGACTTGATAATTCTTCTAAGGGGTTATGTGTCGACGAGTTGCCGAGCGTTCTCTAGGCCCATCGAACGATGAAGAAAATCCCCACGGGAGAGTCGCCATTCAATCTAACTTATGGTGCGGAGGCAGTAATTCCCCTCGAGATCGGGCTCCCTTCGCCCCGAATCATGGCCTTCGATGAAGCAAGCAACTCGGCGCAGCTACGTGCTGATCTGGACCTCATAGACGAGGTCAGGGAAAAATCCGCCATCAGAAGAAACACATACCAACAGAAGATTGAGAGGTTCTACAACAAAAGGGTGCATCCCACTGACATCAAGCTAGGAGACCTCGTCCTCCGAAAGCTTGCGGTATCTAACCCCGGCCAAAAGTGGAGGTTGGCTCCAAACTGGGAAGGCCTGTACAAAGTTTCTGAGGTTGTACGCCCGGGCATGTACCGCCTCACCGACCCGGAGGACAAGGATGTCAAGAGACCCTGGAACGCAGAGCACCTCATCAAATTCCTCGAAGGGGAGGATTAGCCTTTATAGATACCCCCATGTAAATTATAAAATGTAATCGGCACGTCGTGCCTTGTTTTGTAAAGTCAATATGATGTAATCATGCCAGCTTTCTTAAAACAAGCTTTGGCTTTGAGCCAGCTTTCTTAAAACAAGATTGGGGCTCGGCATTCGGATGGAATCGCGAGCCACAAAAAGCTTCTCTTACAAGCTTGGGGCTCGGCGTTCGGATGGAACCGCGAGCCACAAAAAGCTTCTCTTGCAAGTTTAGGACTCAGCGCTTGGATGGAATCGTGAGCCACAAAAGATCACTCCTAAGATATTGGGGCTTGGCATCGAACTCGAGCAGGGCCTGGGCTTCTTCAAGCACCGCGACCGATGCGCTCGGCGATGACCTCCAGCTACATTCGTACTTTCTACCCGAGAACAGGTATGGGAACTCAACATCAACCTCAAGCAAGGCCTTGGCTTTTTCAAGCCATGCGACCTTTACGCTCGGCGATGACCTCCAGCTACGCTTATAACAGCTTCTCTAAGGTATGGGGGCTCAGCGCGACCTTGTCACGCCCCGCTTTTCAGAATACGAGAACACAGGTACGTAACTGAGGCCCAGCAAATGATATAAGTACGCCAACTCATATCATCCATAAGCTGTACCTATTTTAACTCAACAATATGACAAGAAAATAATCACAACCACACATAAATACATAATCACATAAACAAATACTTAGACTAAATATGCAATAGTCCAATTTAATAATCAACAACTGGAAATAAACAACAAATACCTTCTAGCAAGCTCCTGCTCCGATCGTAGAAGAACTGCTCACCAATGCCTTCTGGTAATTCTCCTTGTACACCTGTACTTGTTCATCTAAAAAGAAAGAATAATTTGTCCTTAGAGCAAGTACGGACATTAAGTAGTGAAAAGTAGATAGTAAAGGAAAAAGGTTCATCGAGGAATATGGATCAAGATCAAATTACAAAAGCAATAAAAGTATCAATAAACAATGGTCACGATCAAGTATATACGTGTCAACTTAGGTTTATTAGCATGTTGTTTTCCTATGTAGTGCACGTACTACTGCGTCCCATACCACAGGTTCGGTGCACGCTAAACAGTGTACGTTTTAGATATAGTAGTGGGATCTACAGAGCGAGTACTCGGTGTAACACGATAACACGATAACAAGATAACAAGTTCACGAGTTCACAAGTAATTTTCCACCTTCCATGTCAATATTCTATGTAAACAAGAAGGGCCCTACCGAGTACATTTTTTGAGATTATCCACTATTAAGTCAACCCTTATTAACCCCAGCTTGTTTAATATTTTTATTAATAATCATTCATGTTAATGCAAGTGTGTATAAGAATATGAGGGGATGACAAGAATGCAACAACATGATACAATGTATAATAATATATATGAAGTAGTGAATATGAAATCAGCCGACACAGTAACACTAAAACAACGATAACTCATAGACTACAATTCGGAATTTGAAAATTCTGGGTGATATTGGCAACTAGACACTTAGGACTACAATTCATCTTTATATAACTTATGTTAATTCTTATAGTAACAAGGTCGAAACCTTTGTGCAAAACAGAACACGCAGCAAAAATTCATAAAATGTCATCACATATATGTTCATCAAAGTAGATAATCAACATGTTATTGTATCATAAAATGTATTAACACTAATGTACATCAATTAGAATGGACTTTTACAGGGTACAAGTCAATTTATCATGTCATAGTTCAAGTCACAAGATCTCAATCAATCAACATGTATTCGATCACAATATATTTTTCTCATATGCAAGTTCTAGTCAATTTGTTCATGTCGTGTGTGTATATAGGTTTGGGTTTGAGTCAATGGATAATAGCACGATGTCAAGAGTACGTCGAGTTAGCTCATGTAAACCCTCGATACCCCCAACGGAAGTACACAAAGCAGTATTATGATAATTGAAGGGAACTACTTGTGGGAAATCAATAAACTTGAACTAGAAAAATTAAATGAGTTCAAGTGGACTTGCCTTTTGTGTGTGAGATTCGAATAATCCGATCGACCGAATAACGGGATTAGGATCCCGGGGAGGCACGTGCGCTCTTCGTGCGAAATAGCAACAACAACAGTGAACACAACACACAACAGCAACACACAGGTTCTGATCCTAACTCCAAGCAGCAAAACAATCTCCGCTCTACAACACAGCAACACACAGAACACCTGATCGATCTTCTACTCCACACAACAGTGAACACCATATGCGACAACTCTCTGTTCTTCTTCCTTAGCATCGACAGAGAGAGAGAGTGAGAGCACGGGAGAGACTCGGCGACACTGGCAGCGAGGTGGTGAAGGTGTTGATGGTGCAAGCAGCAGGCAGCACAGTTGGCGGTGGATGCGACGGAGTTCCTCTGTTTCTGCGAGAAACAGAGGACAGATGGGGGGGATTTGAGGCGATGGCTCGACTGTGGTGGTCCAGGGCGACGATGGCGATGGTGCAGAGGTTGAAGGAGGCAAGGAGCTCAGCAATCGAGTGGACGAAATAGAGGTTCGAGCTCTGGCAGCGATGAGGTGGACAGGGAGAGTGGTCGCCTGCGGCGATGAGGGTAGTCGGTGAAGATGGTTGACTATGGCAGGAGGCCAGGGCTGGTCGAGCGGCGTCTCGACGGAGGATGGCAAGGTGGTCGCGATCGGGGAGTGACGGCGACGGGATGATGGATGGCTGCAGGAGAGGGCAGTGGTAGTGGAGGTTGGAGCGATGAGGTTCGGAGGTACAGCAATGGAGGCGAAGCTTCTGACTTCGGCAATGGTTCGAGCGAAGGGAGAGCGACACAATGTAGTGGTCGGAGGACGAGCCCAGTGGTGCGACTGGACGAGGATAACAATGGCGGCAATGGCAGAGTTGGTTCGATGAGGAAGATGACGAGACGGCAGCGATGACGAGGTGGCTATCGAAAGAAGAGGGGGTGGTGCAGGCGGAGTTGCGAGGTTGGGGATGGATTCTTCGATGGAGGACGGGGTCGAGCTCGAAGGTGATGAGTGGGATGAAGGTGGAGAGTTGAGTTTCTGTTGGGTTCTCTGTTGGGAAAACAAAAGAGGAAGAGAGGGAGATAGGGAGAGAGAATAACGGGGAGAGAGTGTGTGGGGGGTTGGTTATGATAATAATAAATATAATGTTAATAGTAGGTAGTTGGAGATAATGGAGAATTGGGAGATACGGGGAATTGTGTAGTTGAGGAGAATGTGAACAAATTTGTATATGGGTGAGTGTATGGGTTTGTGGGTTTTGGTTTAGGGTTAGAGTCCAATAGGAGATGGGTTTGAGTTTGGGCTTCAATTAAATATAATAAATTCAAAGATAATTGTTGGGCTTCTCATGAATTCAAAATAATCAATAAAATGATAGTATGGATTAATTTGGGCTTCAAAGTAAACAAATAAAAAGAAGAGAGACAAGATTCTAGTTTAGAATATAAATTTAGGTTTCAATAGGAGGTTCAAAAGGATTTAAATGCATCAGAAAGAATTTATACAGAAATTGAAATACAAGAATACATGGAGAAGAAAGAAAAGAAATGAAACTCGATATAATCGAAAACAGGGAATACGGACCTCGAGCAGGGCCTGGGCTTCTTTAAACACTGCTACCTATGTGCTCGGCGATGACCTCCTGCTACACTCATACTTTCTACCCGAGAACAGGTATGGGAGCTCGACATCGAGCTCGAGCAAGGCCTTGGCTTTTTCAAGCCATGCGACCTTTACGCTCGGCGATGACCTCCGGCTACGCTCATAACCAGTTTCGCTAAGGTGTGGGGACTCGGCATCGACCTCGAGCAGGGCCTGGGCTTCTTCAAGCACTGTGACCTATGCGCTCGACGATGACCTTCAACTACACTCGTACTATCTACCCGAGAACAGGTGTGGGATCTCGGCATCAACCTCGAGCAAGGCCTTGGCTTTTTCAAGCCATGCGACCTTTACGCTCGGCGATGACCTCCAACTACGCTCATAATCAGCTTCTCTAAGGTATGGGGGCTCGGCATCGACCTCGAGCAGGGCCTGGGCTTCTTCAAACATTGCGACCTATGTGCTCGGTGATGACCTCCAGCTACACTTGTACTATTTACCTAAGGACAGGTATAGGGGCTCGGTATCGACCTCGAGCAAGGCCTTGGCTTTTTCAAGCCATGTGACCTTTACGCTCGGCGATGACCTCCAGCTACGCTCATAACCAGCTTTTTTAAGGTATAGGGGCTCGGCATCGACCTCGAGCAGGGCCTGGGCTTCTTCAAGCACTGCAAACTATGCGCTCGGCGATGACCTCCAGCTACATTCGTACTTTCTACCCGAGAACAGGTATGGGAGCTCGGCATCGACCTCGAGCAAGGCCTTAGATTTCTCAAGCCATGCAACCTTTACACTCGGCAATGACCTCCAGCTACGCTCATAACCAACTTCTCTAAGGTATGGGGGCTCGGCATCAACCTCGAGCAGGGCTTGGACTTTTTCAAGCACTGCGACCTATGTGCTTGGCGATGACCTCCAGCTAAGGATGCTCTCGGATAAGGATATATCCGATCCGATCCGTATCCGAATCCGAAATTTTAGCGGATACGGATATGAAAAATCAATATCCGGGCGGATACGGATACGGATACGGATTCGGATATCCAAATCCAAAAAAAAATCGGATGCGGATACGGATGCGGATATCCCTTAAAAAAACGGATTCGGATACGGATATCCGCAAATTTAATATATATATATTTATTTATGTATCATATTTATATATATAATAAAGGGTGTTTGTGTAATTTTCTATCTTTTCTTGTTATCTCTCTCATTCCAACTTCAAATGTGACCGTAAACAAAATTCCCAATTCCCAATTCCTGCTCCTCATCCACCCTCCTCACCATCATCGGGTTCTTCCTCAACCCCGAAATCCCCCAAATCCGAAATCCTAGCTCCACCTTCCTCCACCACCTCCATCGACATCGGAGTCCCTAGTCTTTTATGCTTGTTCAAATTCTGCCAAGTTCCCTCAATTTCAAAATTTCAAAACCCTAACTTTGCCTCTCTCTCAATCACAATTTCGATCAAAACCCCTAATTTGGGTTCGTAATTTGTGTAAAATTAGGTGTTTTCGAAACCCTAATTATGCATTCGCGGAATCAGAATGTTCCACCTCGGACCCCGGGCAACAATGTGAGTCGAATTCGATCTTAATTTTTTTTGGGTTTTTAGGGTTTTCAATTCTTTGTTCGCTGATGCTGTTTTTAACTCATTTTCTTGGACTAATTTGTAGTAAAGTTGAGATCTTTTTGCATGTAGCTGGTGGATTTGATGGGTTTTAGGGTTTGGTTTGTTACTGTTGATTTTGGTAGAACGTAGAGGGCTTTATGAGCTAAATGTGTATTTAGAGTGAAATCGGAATTAATTGGAGCTAATTTTAGTATTTGGGGGTTTGTTACTATTGATTTTGAGGGTTCGTTACTATTGAATTTGAAATTCATTCTTTCCAGTTATCCTGCTCACACCATGCATGAATGATGGACAGAGTGAACTTTATCGGTGCCATTAAGTATGGCAAAGATTTCAAATGAACTGCATCTGATTCATGGCCATGTCTTTAGAGGTTTAACAGTCCTAATTGCTGGAGGCCAGGCATCTAGTGAAGGGGTGCTATAATTCAGCTATCATTTACCAGTAAGAGCTAGAAACTATATTGAAAATGCAAATTTCAGTTGAAACTAGGAGTTTGGGGTTCTATCTGTGAGCAATGCTCCTCTCTTCTTTCCTGCATTTTTTTAATTTTGTTATTAATTTCTCTATCTTTGTTCCTGTTCAGGGGAGCTAGTAACTACAAGGAAACCAGCTGGAGGTTCTTTCTTGCATACTGAGTTGCGTAAGTTTTAATGATAATATATTTAGTTGCTCTTTCATTTTATGTGTTCTTACTTGCCACTTGATTACATATGGTTGAGCTTTTATCAGCCTTCCTCTCATTTATTTATATTACTCATTGCTATTTCCTGCATCTGTTATCAATTTGTATATATAGAACAGATCATTTCGTTTGAAGCTAGCTTACAGCATCTCTTTTTTACATAATTTCTGAAGTGTTTGGCAATTTACTCCGAAGTCCCAAGTTTTCAACTTCACCTCATAGATGTTGAGTTTATGGAAACATGCAACCCTTGTACAACTGCCCTTCAAATTTTTAGCTTCCGAGTAAAATACTTATTTCCAAGAATACTCAAACCAATACCAAAATCTACATGTGCGTATGTACTTATTGCACAATTAGCTTACATGACATTTTGAAAAAACAAGATTTGGCTGAGAATCAGAAAAGGAAAAAACTGAAATTTCCAACATAAATAGATAGATGGTAGTACAAGCACAAACATGAGCTTCGCCTGGCAGTGGTTGTTTTGCTTGGAGGTGGTGGCTTTCTTATATATAATTGTGCTAAAGGAGGATGGAACACCTTAACTACAGTTTTAGAAGATTTTGTATACATGGAAGAATTACATTATCCCTTTTCTCGTTCAGCTTTCTTATATTTTTCACCTTATAATAGATTTATGATGGCTTGCTAACTTTAAGCGTCAACAGATTGATGTTTGCATCCTTTACTGTGGCCGGATCACCCACATTGTCATGGAGAATAATAATTCTGTGGTTCAGTAGTTTACAATTGAATTAAAGAAAAAATAAATTAGAATTCTTGAAAAATATCATAAGACTGAATTTCTGTGCTTTCCTCCCACCCCAACTGCACAAGGCACTCTGAAGTCATTTTGTATATATCCCTTTCAAGTGCTGGAAACTGTATCTCTCAACAAGGTATGCACACACAAAGGTGTTTTAACTTTTACCCGGTGCGTTAAATGCACCACCAAAGTGAAACATGTGCACAATTTTTTTAAAGCCTACTTCCATAGTATTCTAACACTGTTCAAAAGCGCAGTATTGATTTTGGTATTGGTTTGAGTATTCTTGGAAATACTTATTGGTTTGAGTATTCTTGGAAACATGCAACCCTTGTACAACTGCCCTTCATTTTTATAAGAGTTGTATATATTTGAAATAAATATTCATTCACCTCTTTTATTCTGTTGATTTTTATTTTGTGATTAGATATGAAAATCAATATCCACAATTCAGTGATATACATGTCTTAAGTACTAGTTAAGAAAAATAAATAGCAAAAACTTTATATTTTATATCCGAATTCGTATCCGTTATCCGGTAGAACGTATCCGATTCGCATCCGTATCCGAAAATTGCGGATACGGATATGATTTTTATTTTCCGAGTCATATCCGTATCCGTATCCGAATCCGTCTTTGGAATGCGGATACGGATATTGGTATAGCCAATATCCGATCCGTATCCGATCCGAAAGCATCCCTACCTCCAGCTGCACTCGTACTTTCTACCCCAGAACAAGTATGGGAGCTCGGCATCCACCTCGAGCAAGGTCTTTGCTTTTTCAAGCTATGTGACCTTTACGATCGGCGATGACCTCCAACTACGCTCATAACCAGCTTCTCTAAGGTATAGAGGCTCGGCATCGACCTCGAGCATGACCTGGGCTTTTTCAAGCCCTGCGACCTATGCGCTCGGCGATGACCTTCAGCCACGCCCAACCCAAAAGTTTTCATTAAAGATTTAGAGTGCTCACCTTCGGCGAACGCCCCGAGCCCCGGATCGTTGGTTGACCTACCTCTCACCCGTGAACAACTCGGGGTTAACGACCCTCAGAGTCAAAACCCCGAATTGTTCGAGGGTGGTAGGGGAGCCACCAACCCAGGAATCTCGCTCAAAGAACACCCCGAGTTCCAAACCTTGGATCGGCCCACCTCTCACCCGTTGGCAACTCGGGGTAAACGACCCTCGGAGCCATTTACCCCCAATTGTCAGAGGGTGGTAGAGGAGCCACCGGTCCGAAACTTTCGGCCAAAAATTCCACTTGCAGGCACCCGAATCTCACCTCCGGGGTTGACGCACTTCTCACCCACTAACAGCTCGAGGTAAACGACTCTCGGAGCCAAAACCCCAAATTACCAGCGGGTGGCAGATGAGTTACTGCCAATTGCTGGTGAAAAATGATGAGGGAGTGGAGATTATATAGCCTCCGGAGAGGCACATTTATGACATCGGGAAGTCCAAACGGAGGAAGATGAAGCGTCTCCATTAATTTTTATCGGAAGAGGAAACGTCCCTTATTAAATGCTACCTGCGAGGCATAGCTGTTCGGCTCCCGAGCAAAGCAACCCGACAACTCTTTCTACCTTGGTGGCAACCTCAAGCGAAGCCCTACTCGGCAAGTGTCTCAAGCTACGACCCTACCGGTCTCACTTAAAAAATTATCAAAGCAAAGAAATCGAAGTTTTATTACTTATGGAGAGCCAGAAACGGCCACACAATACAATGAAGATATTAAAAACTGCCCATCTCTCAGCTTAAAACTCAAACTCTGTGCTTCCCATAGGATCCTCCGCATGCTTCGCCTGTCCGGCCAGCGAGGATGCCCCGGCAACGGAGCTCTGCGCATCGGCTGGCCTCGCCGTTTCCAGATAAAAAGTCGAAGAATGTCCCAATACGGAATTGCTCACCTCCTCGAGCAGACCTGTGCCTAGCACGAGCTTCAACCTACAAATCTCCAACTCCTTCTCTACAACATCCTCATGAAGAAAATACTCTGAAGCCGGTCGCTCATTGGAGCCATCCGAGATTGACCAATTCGTCTCAACTATCCACCATTCCTTGTCGGCTATGGCCTTCTTTAGGCGAGCGACCTCTAGGCTGAGCTCCTTAGACTTGTTCATAAAATAACACACCGTGGTCTCTTGATCCCGAGCCTGCTTACGATGGTGAACCAGAATGCTTTCCGTGGACTCCATTTCAGCTCGAAGCCAGGAGACCTCGGCAGAACAAAGGTCGGCGCCGAGGGCCTCATGCGTCTATCAAGAAGACAGGAAAAACAACAGGTCACAAAAGAGAGGCAAAAAAGCACAAGTCATAGAGCATCGGCCAAAAATCTTCTTTTATAACTTCAAAAAATTTTGTATTACAAAAGGCGGTGGCCAGTCCGCGTAAGGCAAATACAAAATAAAAAGAGAGAAAATCCTAAACTATTTTTGAGGGGGGACGACACCTCTTCATCAGCCGGGTCGCCCCCGACCTCCTCCTCGCCACCGGGCGTAGGCTGATGCTCTGGTTGCCAGTTGTAGTGGAGGTGGTCGACCTGAGTGTCTGGGTAGATCATCTAGAAGTGCTCCTTCGCCTTGAAATAGGCCTCGTCCTGGGCCAGGATCAGAGTATCCGCCATGGTAATCTCCATCTCTGCCATGGCGGCCTGTGCCTTCTCAGCCTCTACCTGGGCCTTGGACCGAAAGTGCACCAGTTCGTTCTTATGATGGTCGGCAAGCGAGGCCATATGAGCTTGGACGACCGCCTCGGTGTTCCGAGCTTCCTTCAGCTCGTCCTGCAGTTTGATAACCTCGCAGAAGTACTTCTCCGCATTCCTCCTCTCGACGAAGACCTCCTTCTCCAAGCACTTGTAAAAGTGCTGCCCGTAAAGCACCGCCTAGCCGAGAGAGAATAAGTTAGAAGAAATCCTAAATCCTATGCTTAAAGAAAATTCCAAACACTTACCGAGAGCTGCGCCTGAGACCACCTTATAAAGGCCGTCTCGGACGTCTCCGTTGCAAGAGCCATCCGATCTCGCTTCGTGGCGAGATTCTTCACCACCTCCATGGCCACCAGACCCTCGAGCAGGTTATCCTTTGCCTTAACCCCCCAACCTGGGGCGTGCGGCCTCAAGCCCTGCTGCCCCACCATCTGCTCGACACTGGGGCGGGGTGGAGGGAGCCTCTGCTCCGGGACCTTGGCTACTCTTCTGCTACCGGAGCTCACCCCCGGTTCCTTCGCCGACCTCGGCATGTGGTGGTGCTTCTTCTCCTTCTTCGGGGACGGCTCCACCATCACCGAGGCCGGCCCTTGACTAGGACCCGCACCCATGGAAGCCTTCTTCTCCTTGTTCGCCCTCCTTTTGGCGACTAGGGCCAACAAAGTCTGCCGGTCGTTGAGCTGCTTGGCAGACATCTCTGTAAAAAGGAAGAAAAGAAATAAATGTTAACATGAAGGCAGGAAGATAAACAAATTCAGAACAAATATATACTAGGTTCGGCTGGGCTAAGTCCAGCTCGGGCCAGGTGCAGCTCTGTCACTCGCGGCCATGCTATACTGTGCCCTCCAACAATCTTCTCCACCTTCGCCCACTCTTTCTCCGACAGCTCACTGCGCTTCTGGGACTAGTGGTTCGGCTTTATGAAGTTCCAAACGGTTGGGATCTTCCAAGGCTTCTCGCTCTGGACTATGAAATACTTCTCCTTCCATCCTTTGATGGAGTCCGGATGGCCGTGCATCAACTTCTTGTGAGGTCGCGACGATAGATAGTAGATCCCCTCTGCATCTCCGAGCAAGCTCATCCCTAAGATGGCACGGAAATACGTAAGCCTCGGCTTGATACCCTTCTCTTGGCACTTCAGAATGAAGCAAACCAGGTGTTTCCATGAGTTGGGACCGTACTGCATCGGACTCAACCCCGCCCACTTCAAAACCCTCAGATGAAAGGGTGCAGCGACAGCCTCAACCCGAGATGAAGGCGTCCTCGGAAAACATACAGTATCTCAGCTCTAGAGCTGTGGTCGGTCGGATTCCGGGGTTCGGAATCAGAAATTCGAACTCCTTCGGGACGAAGTGGAATGCTCTTAGGATATTCAGATAGTCCGCCCTCAAAACACACTGAATGTTGTCCATCTTAATCATCTCCCTACCCTCGTCCTGCAACAAGGAGGTGAACGCAACGAGACCCTCCACGTCATCAGGGTACATCCTGATCGACCCCGGGTTTCTATGGGACACATGGGGAAACTCAAACCCCGATCCAGGACCATATTTGTGTGGCATAGGCAGGCTATCAGGACGAACCCACTTCCTCTTCCTCCTACGAGGGCGAAACTTCCTCTCCGGAGATGGGGTCGCTAATGGGGGCAGAGGCGGAAGATCATCCTCCCCCTCGGCTGCCTCCCCTGCGGTTTCTCCTTCCTCTTCTCCCCGACCATCACCTCCCTCGGCCCCCGGTTCGGGCTCCTCCTGGTCGTCCTCCAACCAAGCTCTTCCCCTTCGGGGTCTTCTTCCTCGTCCTCCCCCTCCTCAACAACCCCCTCTCCCTCGGGGTCTCCTTCTTCGTGCTCACCCTCCTCCACAGGATCCTTACCTGGCCTACAGGATCGTAAAGGTTGCACGATAAAAACTACGTCATCCTCGCCATCCGACCCTAAGTCTAAGTGAACCTCCTTCTTAATTCCAAGGTCACTCAGAGACCATAATGTCGATGCTGACTCACCTTCCTTCTCAGAACGACCTGAAGAGCTTGCCTCGGAGCCAGACTGAGCGCATGACATTACGAATAAAAAATACTAACCTGAGAGAATCGAGCTACGGGGAGATCACCGGAAAAAGCTCGTCGAAGGCTATTGGAGAAATTCTTGTTCTTGAGAGAAAAAACGCAAAGTGTGGAAATGAAGGAAGGGGGGGGAGATTTATAATAGAGGAAGAGACTCCTCGATTTTCGTGAAAAAGATCTAACTATTGGATCTTAATCATCAAGATCCAATGGCCACTAGCATCTGAATCGCTTTGATTCTCACGTCTGTGACGTCAGCCTGGGGCACAAAATTACCTCTTTACCCCCAGCCTTTTCAGCCGGTACAACGGCTCGGAACGCATGGCCAATTTGAAGCTCGGCTCGGATGGCACCGCGAGCCACAAAAACTTTCTCATCAAGTTTGAAGCTCGGCACTCGGATGGCACCGTGAGCCACAAAAACTTTCTCAATAAGTTTGAAGCTCGGCTCTCGGTCACCGATAGCCACAAAAACGTTCTCAACAAGTTTGAAGCTCGGCGCTCGGATGGTACCGTGAGCCACAAAAACTTTCTCAACAAGTTTGAAGCTCGGCGCTCGGATGGCACCACGAGCCACAACAACTCCTCAAACAAGTTTGAAGCTCGGCGCTCGGATGGCACCGCGAGCCATAGAAACTTTCTTCAACAAGACTTAGGCTCGGCGCTCGAATGGCACCACGAGCCACAAAAACTTTCTTAACAAGTTTGAAGCTCGGCGCTCGGATGGCACCGCGAGCCACAGAAACCTTCTTCTCAAGTTTGAAGCTCGGCGCTCGGATGGCACTGCGAACCACAACAACTTCCTCAAATAAGTTTGAGGCTCGGCGCTCGGATGGCACCACGAGCCACAAAAACTTTCTCAACAAGTTTGAAGCTTGGTGCTCAGATGGCACCGCGAGCAACAAAAACTTTCTCAATAAGTTTGAAGCTCGGCGCTCGGATGGCACCACGAGCCACAACTACTTTCTAAAACAAGTTTGAAGCTCGGTGCTCGATTGGCATCGCGAGCCAAAAAACTTTCTTCATCAAGACTTAGGCTCGGTGCTCGGATGGCACCGCAAGCCACAAAAACTTCTCCAACAAGTGAGGGGGCTCGTCTCCCGACCCTCGACGCTCGGCAAAGCGAGCTCCTACTCCTTAGATTTCGACGTCCCCTTCCTTTTCCAAACAAGTGAGGGGGCTCGTCTCCTAACCCTCGATGCTCGGCAAAGCGAGCTCCTACTCCTCAGCTCTCGACGTCCCCTTGCTTTTCCAACAAGTGAGGGGGCTCGTCTCCTGACCCTCGATGCTCGGTAAAGCGAGCTCCTACTCCTCAGATCTCGACGTCCCCTTGCTTTTCCAAACAAGTGAGGGGGCTCGTCTCCCGACCCTCAACGCTCGGCAAAGCGAGCTCATACTCCTCAGATCTCGATGTCCCCTTACTTTTCCAACAAGTGAGGGGGCTCGTCTCCCGACCCTCAACGCTCGGCAAAGCGAGCTCCTACTCCTCAGATCTCGACGTCCCCTTACTTTTCCAACAAGTGAGAGGGCTCGTCTCCCGACTCTCGATGCTCGGCAAAGCGAGCTCCTACTCCTCAGATCTCGACGTCCCCTTGCTTTTCCAAACAAGTGAGGGGGCTCGTCTTCCAACCCTCGACACTCGAAAAAGCGAGCTCCTACTCCTCAGATCTCGACGTTCGCTTGCTTTTCCAAACAAGTGAGGTGGCTCATTTCCCGACCCTCGACGCTCGGCTAAGCGAGCTCCTACTCCTCAGATCTCGGCGTCCCCTTGCTTTTCCAACAAGTGAGATGACTCATCTCCCGACCCTCGATGCTCGGCAGAACGAGCTCCTACTCTTCGACACTCGGCACCCCTCGTGACTCCAAGAGGGGATCCCCTTCATCCTACCCCGCTGGCCTCTCCAAAAAGATACGGATCCCGTTCTTCTCCGTACACACCACTCCCCTCTTCCTACAGAGGCAAAGACCACTCCTACAAGGCGGTATTATCCAGCCCTCCAGGAGTGGGGGGCTCCCGATATGGGTCAGATGACATGGCCTATCCTAGGCCACAGGATCCCCTCAAAAACCCCTCACCCCTGATCACTAGATTAGCCCTAAGCCCTATGGGCTTCTGCTACGCCAGGCCCACGGGAAAACGGGTCCAGACCTGTTTGTGCCTGCCTATAAATACCAGACCCTCTCCTCCTTCACCAGGTGATCAATCTTTCCCCTCTAAAAACCCTAGCTACTGTTATTCTTCAGTAACTAACTAGACCGTCGGAGGGCCTGACATCGGGATCAACCTCGGTGTTCCCAGGCAGAGAGCAGGTACACGAGACAGAGCCGAGCCTCCAAATCCGAGCTGAGCATCCGACCTCCACCTCTGTAATGCCTTGATTTTTCATTTAATGAAAAATTACTTTATTTTGCACGTAGTGTGCACGTGCAATATTTTTTTGATAAATATTTCCATCATGATGAGTATGGATATTTAAATATGTGCCTTTAATTATTTTTCTATAAAGCCTTCTTTCAATTAGACAAAAAGGCTTTTTCCTAAAGCCCAAAAATTTAGTTTATTTATTATATTTTAATTATTTGGCCCAAAAACTAAAGCCCATGAACTATTTTTTATACAACTTGTCATGTAGAATACAATTTAAAGACTATTTTATTTTTATACAAAAATTTAATGTACAATTTTTGGACCTAGTGGCATGCACGTGCATTGCACGTACACGTGCAATATGCACATCCCCATGCTTGGCCGGTTGTAATCTTTGGAGGGAAAATCAAATTTTGGAGTGGAGATCATGCTTGGTGGTTACTTGATTGTGGGTAGTTAATGCAACTCCTACTTTCATCCTAGCCCTCCATCTTATAACCAACCACTTGATCCTAGCCATCCATTCTCCTTGATTTTTAGTATAAAGACCCCCCCCCCCCCCCATGGCTAGTTCTTCTTGTGCCAAATTATTCCCTTCCAAACCTATAGTTCAAATACCTTAGTGATTGTGTGAGTTAAAAGATTGAGAGTGTGTGGGATTGTGTTTGCAACACCAAGGAGAAGAGGAGGCCGGCATCAAGGAGTGCTCTCGGTTTTGGCTTAGAAGTGTTCGGTTTTAGGTGTGCTTGGAGGTTCGTGTGCGTGCATCTAGAAGGAGAAGCATTCGGTTGCAAGGACTTTTGTTTAGGAAGTTGATAATTGTGTTTGTCTCTCCATTTGAGGTGGGTAGATTCTCCATATTTCTAAATTAGAAATGCATGTTAGATATGAATGAATGAAGCATGAAAGAAATTAAGAAGAGTACACTTTAATTAGGAAAAAAAATAACCCATTGAATGATTGAATGTGGATATGCAATTTTATATGTGGGTCTATTATTTAAGTTGTATGTGAATTGATGAGAATCATGGATTGATTGATGAAAACACATTTATTACCATCAAGAGTTACACACAAAAGTTAGTAGATTGATAATGCTATTTCATGTGTTAAATAGATCTTTTTGTGTTAATGTGGGCATGAATAATTTAAAATATGAGTTTGTATGTTGGGTAAATGATTAAAGACAGAGAATCAATGTGAAATGTATTGATAAAGAGATTAGAATGCTAATTGCGAAGAAATGTCGAAAAGAGAAGAATTGTGGTAGTGATAGTTCATATTTCGAATTGATTATATGAAAAATATGTTTTAATTGTTACAAAAATTTATTTTTCATACTGGATATAGTTTATGATGATATTAGTCAACCTGGACATTATACAGTAATTTTTATGAAAGCAAAATGAAATGAAGACTTGTTGAATATCGAACGTTTTTGAATAACAGAGAGAATGGTTTTAAAAAGAATTTCGAACTATACTTGAAAACCTGAGCACGTAGCTCAAGTGGTCGGAGCGCGCGGCCTGTTTCTCAGAGGTCTGCGGTTCGAATCCCGTGGGCAACATATATTTCGTTCGTTTTTTTTAAAAAAACAAAATCAACTGCAGCCGAGAGCATTTAATGCTCTCAGCCATACTTATGATGCCTGGCACCTCCGGCCTAGTGGCTTGTGCTGTCGGCTGTGTTCTCCGTGGTTCTGGGTTCGAATCTTGCCCTCGGCAAGATTGAAAAACATTTTTTTGGGGTTTTTAATTATCAAAAAAATTTATGAGAAAATATGACTATTCTCCTAAAATTATATGGGACTTTATAAAAATAATTTGGGAATTATTTGCATGAAATAAACTATGATTTGGGAATAAAATGCATAAATAGAACTATGGCTCCATATGTATATTTTTGTGAAAGTTATATCTTGCAAAAAGAACATGGAATGAATGATTGGAAGATTAATATAGTCAAGAAAGAAATTTTATCTTGTGATGGATATGAATTATTCTCATATGTGAATAGTGTGAAAGATATTAAATGTGAATATTCGTAGTGATGTGAATTCTTAATGTGAAGTTGATAATTGATGAAGCATATGAATTCCATGTATAGTTATGGACTATTTGAACGAATTAGAAATCATGATTGGAAAAGAGAAATACTTTTGAGTATGACAAATCAACAAATGAATGTATGAGTTGGAAATGCTCATTTTGGAAATTGTGAATTGAAAATTGAAACAAAAAGAGTAGCTAAGTCTCCCCCGGCATTTTGGAAATAAATGAAATGGAAATTGAAAAGAACGACCAAGGTTGGTCATGTTTGAATGAATGAATAAGTCCGGTTTAGTGAAGAGGCTAACTCTAGAGCTTTGATTTTTGTTCATGATTTTGATAAAAACTAAGGATTAGTACATAGTGGAGACGTGATGAAAGTAGGAGAAAAACACGAGTATGAGGGCCATCGGATTGGCGGTGTGAGAGTGATCCACAGGCTGCCTGCTTGATGCATCAAGACATGGCGTGGGCACTACTCCAGAATTATCGTCCCGATGGCGATGCTTGTGGGATGTTTGAGTGGCTATGGGTGGTGCCATTGTTCCATGGCGGAGGCTGAATTGTCCATAGGTTGCCTGCTTGATGCGTCGTGTCAGTGCGTGGGATTTCCCTCTAGGCTGCCTGGACATGGGCTCGTAGATGATAGAACATCTAAGATACCTACCGTAATTACAGTAGTAGATTAAGTCATAACGAGGGATTGAACCCTACAAAGTTGAAGAACGAATAAGGGCTTGCCCTCGGACCTATGTAGTATGGGATGCATAGAATCCGAACAAGTGCGCATTAGTGTCATGTAACATAATTAACTGCATTAAGGACTAAGTGCACAATCACAACACGGCATCAATAGGGTAGTCCCCTAAGTTTGATATGTGACAAGTTTGTGTTTGCTAAATATGGAAAATAAGTTATACTATTTCCGGCATAGAGAGGATGGCCATATATAATGATCGTCGGTTGAATAAACTGACGTACCCACAATCTTATTTGCAGGTAAGTGGCTTGATAAAGATTAAAGAGGAACAAATGCTTAAAGATTACTCAATGTTGTTGTACATTTGTTTCATTGTTGTAAATTTTACTTCCGCTGTGCAATGTAAAGTATAATATTGATGTAAACTCTGATGTAAAGTGAAAAATTTAAATTTCCTTGTAAAATTGTACTAAAGGAAGCGGAAAGATCCTGTAGAACATCTTGAATTCAGTGTATTTGGGATTCGGGGCGTTACAACCTTACTCCTGCCTACTCCTGAGCCGCTCCCTCAGCCGAGGATCGGGCGTATAGCCAGTACCGCGACTTCCACTTTATAAATTGAGAGAACTTACACATGTTGCAGCCACCTTCAAAAACAAATAGCATCAGCTTGCATTGCACGTACATAATTAATATGAAGGATGTCTCAGGTTCAAGTCCTCTCTATGTCAGATTTTTTACTTTACTTTTTTAAAATATATTAAATGTGCATCTCACGTGTAAATTATTATCTATCTATCTATCTATCTATCTATCTACAATATAATATAATATAATATAATATATAAATAATAATAATTATAATGGAAGAGTTGGAGTTGTAAATCTACCTACTTACGTGCAACACATGGACAACTCCCACTCTCCCATTATAATCTTCAATTTACTTTTAAAAGTATATAGTCATATCTATTAAGACATACATCGCACGTGTAAATCAGAATTCGTACTTGATTTATAAAAAAAAATTCATATGTGTATCGTACGTGTATATTACTAGTTTATTTTTGACCAAAAAAGTTTACGTTGATTTGCAATTTTGCATACAAGTTACAAATAAAATAAAATAAAGAAAAATATTTTATTTGCACTTACTTTGTACATATAGCTATCTTGCAAAATTAAATAATTTTTCCTTGTTATTTATACCTGAACAAACATGATATCCTTAACGAGTGAGCCTTAAGTGCAAAATTCTCAATATTGTATTATTTCTGTTGTTCTGTATATGCAACTTCGTGAACTTCTCATGCTACAAGGCCTACAACTATTTATATCAACGTTTTTTAAGTCCATAACAAATATGTGAATATTACATACACCCCTCACAAATATGTATTTTCATATTTACCTCGAACAATGTGTATCCTGTTAGTACTGATTTGGGGAAATTAGGGTTAGGGTTAATCTCTAGCCGCTTAAGATATTATACCCTGTTTATCAGTATTGGAATATCACAGAGCACTACCTCTAGACCAGCTTATATAGAGATTAGACTGGATTTATGGTACTGGGCTTTTAGCCCACTTAACCCGTTCCAATAATTAATACATAACACGTGTAAAACCCGTGTTGCCCCATAGAACAATATACACAATATTATCCTATTATACTGAGAATATACATATACATCCAACAATCTCCTCCTATATTCTCAATATATTAGGTTAAGCAATGTTATAATATTGGATCACAAAAATTCAAACATTATTGAATCATAAAGAACATGGATCATAGACTAAATCAATTATAACTTGAATAGTTCAAATATGACTAAACCAAAATAATCAAATAGTTCTAAAACCATAAATAAATAGTTCACAAAGACTAAACCAACAAAGCAAAAAGCCATAATCTCAAGTCAACTAAATAATAAACTTCAAAATAAACGAAAAGTTTTAAGCTCAATCAAATAAAGAGTCTTAAACTTAAAATAAAAGTTTCTCCAAGCAATTGACAAACTATTCTTGCGAGTTCTTTTGTGTCTACTCCTCCATATCGAGCAAATCATCATTCGCAAAATCAAAGTTGACTGATTCATTTCCATTGCCTTTGCTGCCACCTGTTTTAAACATAACACATAGAAATCTCATGAGTCGCTTCTCTTAGAGTTCAAATGAAATGTATAAGAGTATCTAGTTCATGCTAAAGAACTTAGTACAATTCAACATAGATATGCAAAGGTACATCATAAGCATCACAATCAAGTATCTTTATCAAAATAAAGTACAAGAACTATTATAGTTTCTACACAAGAACTATACTGTATTTCATGTTGGAATGATAGAATTGTTAGATCAATTATGGTTATGTTCTGAATCATCAAGATTGGAATGAAACATAAACCCCATAAAAGAGATATATCATCAAAGTTGGAATGATATAACAACAGTTCTAAATATCGGAAACACATCGACAAATTTTCATGCTTTCTTTTGGAATAAAAGATAATTTTATGTAAGTTTTGAAAGATATATATCATCATCAGATTTGGAATGAAGTTATATATCAACAATAAATACATAGAACTTTTCTAATTATCTAAAGCATGTCAACTGTCAAGATTGATGCTTAAAGTTTGAACTACTCTATGGCTCTTAACTTTGGATTCTAATTGATCAAAATAACTAGGGTGTTAAAACTTATCCTCAAAAGTTTTTAACCCCATTTCCCCCACAGTTTTGATAATTAGATCTCTACTTAGTCCTTTTGTAAAGGCATCGGCCACATTCTTTTCTGATCGTACAACAATAAGGGCAACAATCCCTTGTTTAATGAGATAGTTCAACTTGGCCTGACTAAGGCTCACAACACGTCTCTTACCATTGTAGAGAGTGTTGTTAGCTACAATATTTGCAGCTTGATTGTCACAATAAAGACTGAGAGTGGTTACTCTAAACCTTCTCAAAGGAATATCTAACAATAGCTCTTTTATCCATTCCGCTTCTTCACCAGCACAAGATAGCGCAAAGAGTTCTGACTCCATGGATGAAAAGGCAAGACCAGGTTGTCTTTTAGATTTCCATGACACAGCTGCTCCTCCTAGTGTAAACACATAACCACTAGTGGACCTACTGTCACCATTTCCTGAGCACCACGATGCATCAGAGTATCCCTCTAGTACTGAAGGATAACCAGAGTAGCACAAAGCAAACTCTTGAGTACCGTTTAGGTATCCCAGTAGCCTCTCAAGGGCATTCCAGTGTAATTGACTAGGATTGCTAGTGAACCTGCTTAGCATGCCTATCGCAAAGGCTATGTCAGGTCTAGTGCATGTCATAGCATACATGAGACTGCCAATAAGTTTAGAGTAATCTAACTGTCTCACTGTTGCATCATCGTTAGGTGTCAACTTTTTGGTATTATCATAAGGTGTATTAAACCTTTTGCAATCACTGTATCCCCAGTCCTTCAACACTATTTTAATATAGTGGGATTGGCTAAGGGTTGTTCCTTGCCTTCTAAAGCCCACTCTCATACCCAATATGGTGTCCACAACACCTAGGTCTTTCATATTGAATTGTTTGGATAGCATGGTTTTGACTTCTATAACAATAGAGAGGTCACTTCCAACAACTAGCAGGTCATCAATATACAAGCAAATAATGGCAATTTTATTCGATTCATTACAATAATAAAAGCATTTGTCAGAATTACTAGATTCAAAACCTAAGCTCTTTATTGTTTTATCAAATTTTTCATGCCACAGTTTTGGTGCTTGTTTTAGACCATACAAGGATTTTATTAATTTGCAAACCTTATATTCTGAACCTTTAAGTACAAAACCTTCAGGTTGATTCATATAGATTTCTTCATTGAGATCACCGTTTAGGAAAGCAGTCTTAACATCCATTTGATGAATAACAAAATTTTCAATAGATGCTATGGCTAGAAGAATCCTTATTGCAGCAATGTGGCAAACATGTGAATAAACATAAAAATAATCCACCCCACTTTGTTGAGTATAACCTTTAGCTACTAAGCGTGCTTTATACTTAGCTACAGTTCCATCAGGATTAAGTTTCTTCTTCAAAACCCACTTGTTTCCTATAGTCTTAGCCCCTACTGGCAAATTAACCAATTCCCAAGTGTTGTTCTGCAATAAAGAATCAATTTCATCATCAATTGCTTCTTTCCAAAGCAAACCATCCCTAGACCTTAAGGCTTCCTTAACATTAACAGGGTCTGCTGCTAGTGCATAAGTCACGAAGTCATCACCATAGGTTCTAGGTATTTTATCTCTTGTAGAGAGTCTTCTTAATTCAACATTATGTGAGGATTCAGTGTCAGTTGAAATATATCTAGATTCCTGTTGTGGATCATTCCTAGTGTCTGCAGGTTCAGATAATGAGATGCCTTTATCTTTGATGAACATATCTTCAAAGAATTCTGCATCTCTTGATTCTATTACTTTGTTGAGAGATAGATCTAAGAATCTGTCTGCAGCACTATCAACTGCACTACCCAAATACACACACGTATTTGTCCGAGGTCCCACTTTAGGCCTTCTAGGGTCAGGTATCCTAACAAAAGCAATACATCCCCATGTTCTTAATTTATTAAAATTGGGTGTGTGCTTATGCCACAGTTCATACGGTGTAGCAGGTAACTTAGAGTGTGACAACATGTTCAAAATATTATTAGCAGTTAATACAGCCTCACCCCAAAAATGTGAAGGTAATCCAGCAGTCAATAACATAGAATTCAACATCTCTGTGAGTGTTCGATTCTTTCTTTCGGCGATACCATTTGACTGTGGTGAGTAAGGTGCTATAGTTTCTGCTAAGATTCCATGTGAGTTACAAAATTCTCTGAATCCTAATGAAACATATTCGCCACCTCTATCTGATCTAAATCTTTTAATTTTAGCATCTAACTGATTCTCAACACGGTCCTTAAATTCTTTGAATTTTTCTAGTGCTTCATCCTTAGTTTTTAACAGGTAAATGTGACAATATCTAGAGTAATCATCTATAAAAGTGATTAAGTACTTCCGACCTCCTTGTGTCATAAAACTCTTGAAATCACATATGTCAGAATGTATCAACTCAAGTAGTTGTGTACTCCTAGAGACGGTACGAAAAGGTCTTCTAGTTATCTTTGTTTGAGCACACACTTCACATTTGTCACCTTTAATGGATGTGTCAATTGGCAAGTTAAAAGTTTTAGCAACATTAAGAATCTTAATATAGTTTACATGTTCCAGCCTATTATGCCATGTATGTGGACTACACAATTTGGAACTAATATTGTTGATTACTTCATCTGCTAAACTAATTCTGTACATGCCATTAACTAAATAAGCACAACCAAAATAAAAAGAATTTACAGACAAGATAGCTTTACCACTAATCATAGTAACGACCATACCAGCATGATTTAGTAAGCTAATAGAGATCAAGTTCTTAGCTAAAGCAGGTACATATTTAACATTTCGCAAAATTAAAGTTTTACCTGAGGAGAAACTGAGATTCGCTGTCCTGGTCCGAAGCACCTTCACTGATTCTCCATTTGCCATTGAAACTGATTCATTTGCGGCTTTCAGATCAGATAGTAGGCTCTCATCGTTGCAAGCATGACATGTGGCTTCCGAGTCCAACAACCAACTAGCAGAGGTACTGGCCTTTACATCACCAAAAACACAAAGAAAATTGGTGGGCTCAGTTTTCCCCTCTAACAAGTTCACCTTTTCCATGTTGGGTTGTTCTACTTTGGGTAGCCTGCACTCAGAGGCATGATGTCCCCACTTTCTGCAGTTGTAGCATTTCCCTTTCTTTTTAGCAGTTTTCTTCGTGACTTCTAACTTAGTTGGTTCACCTTTAAAATTAAACTTGTTCTTCTTAAACTTAGGAGTACGTTTGGTATTGGTTAACACATTAGCAGTTGAAAGTTGTTTATTAACCAGTTCCAAACTCATCCTAGTTCTAGTCTCATCTTCAACTTTGATGCAACGTTTCAGATGTGCAAGTTTAATTTGTTCAGGCAACCTATACATCTCAGTCTTAAAAGATAGCCATGAAGCAGGGGTAACTTATAAATTATTGCTCCAGTAAGGAACTCATCACACACAATAATGTTCTCAGATTTTAGTTTCCCTACCAGATTCTCTAAATCTGTTGCCTGAGGGAGGATTGCATTTTCTTCCTTAAAAGAGAAACTCATGAACTTATCAACTAGATGTGCCTTAGAAACTTTCTCTTCTTTCTTAAATTCATCTAGTAGATTATCCCAAATTTGTTTAGCAGTTTCATATTTCATATACACGTCTGCAAGGCGATCTGATATGCTATTCAATAAGAATTCTCTACATAAGTCTTCATCAGTTACCCATGTTGCATCGTCAACATATTCAACACATTCATCATATGTTGTTTGACATGTATAGAAGATTTTCATGAATTTCATCCCGTATTGGGCTTTTCTTTTCCAACTATTAAACTCAGCACTAATGAATCCCTCTAATTTGGGAACCTCGTACGGACGACTATGTTTTTCCATCACAAAGGAATAAACAATAGATTCCCAACAATAGAGAGTTCTTTCCAAACAGTTACGACTTATGTGATTTAGTAAAGAGAAAAATAACTGAGTTTAGAATGGACCAAATCTGGAGAGCACACAGCAGCGAGTCAAGAAAATGATCTGATCTGATCAAACCTCCAAACTCAAACAGCAATGGAAGAAAAAACCCCTTGATTCGATCTGATCAAACCCCAGACTCAAACAGTAATGGAAGAACAAACCACTTGATTCGATCTGATCAAATGCGACTGATCCAGAGGAGGGAGACGACCGGAACGACGACGGCGATGCTTTGGATCGCGACGGCTGCGGCGAGCGGGATCGCGACGACTGCGCTCTGGATCGCGACGGCGCGACGTTCGGGATCGCGACGACTGAGATCTGGATCGCGACGGCCCGGCATTTGGGATCGTGTCGACTGCGATCTGGATCAGCGACGGCGGCGGCAGTCTTGATCGGAGACAGCGGCGGCCCGAAGTAAAAGACTAATATCTTAAGATTGTTAGTACTGATTTGGGGAAATTAGGGTTAGGGTTAATCTCTAGCCACTTAAGATATTATACCCTGCTTATCAGTATTGGAATATCACAGGGCACTACCTCTAGACCAGCTTATATAGAGATTAGACTGGGTTTAGGGTATTGGGCTTTTAGCCCACTTAACCCGTTCCAATAATTAATACATAACACGTGTAAAACCCGTGTTTCCCCATAGAACAATATACACAATATTATCCTATTATACTGAGAATATACATATACATCCAACATATCCAACCTCAAGTTACCTCTTAAGTTAAAACTACTTTAAAAAACATTAAAATGCATGAAATATACAGTTATGTTTAATAGATTTTATGTAAAATGACTGAAATACCTTTTTTCTACTAGTAAAGTTTATTCTTCTTACTTTTTATAAACTAAATCATCTATAAAATCAATTGAAACACATCAATCATTCTCAAATTTTCTTCAGTTTTCTTAATAAATAGACAAATTTACAGTACATTTTTATAATTTTATCTTCATCATTATGTTTTCTAGCTAAATTCGCTACTAATCTTAAAAGTTTCAAATACACGTAGTTTGAGACAACTTTTTGGGATAAATAAGAAATGAGCTCATATTGTTACGGACATATATGAAAATACACATTTTTAAAAGACATATATGATATTAGCATATTTGTTAGGGATATACATGTTAAAAACCCTTATGTTAAAAACCCTTATATCAAATGCAACATCAGAAAATTGGTGAACTTCATATATTTGATCTATAAGAACATTGTATACATGCAAGTGGCCACTGTGGTCTGATAATAAGTCTCTTAGCTTGTGAGTAATAGACCAGGAGTTTAATGTTTTTCGCTCCATCATCCTTTTATTATTTAATTATTGTGAGAGTGCATGTGTGCGATATGCGTGTGTAGCTACAGCCTTTTTATTTTATTTTATTTTATTTATTTTTAAACATTGTCTGTTAAACAATAATGAAAGGAAAAATTAATTAAAAAAGTACAACTTGCAGAACAAATGAACAAGACCATGAAGATCATCAACAGATTTGAAATGAGAAGGTCAATAAAAATGCTCCATCTAGAAAGACAAAGTGGTTTAGGATAAAGCACTTCATCAAGAAGCTATAAGAGCATCCACAGTAGTTCGATGTAAAAAAATTGCAAAATGTATATTTTGGCGATTCATTTTGACGGAACGCTGCAGTCGTCGAATGTAAAAAAAAGCATAAATTCGTTAAAAAAGAAATGATGTTTTGTCTGTCATTAAAAAATCATTTACATAGTCAGAAACTGAAAAAATATTAATAAAATATACGGGATGTTTCGTCCCAAGAAGGGAAAAAAATTGCAAAATGACAGGACGAAGGAGGTTTTTTTTGCAAAAAACCTTTACAAAATTGCCAAAATATTTTAAAAATTGCAAAAACAATTTATAAATTTGTAAAAAAATTAAATAATTGCCCACAGTAACCAATTATGGTAATTTGCAAAAAAATTTAAGGAAATGTGACCCAATGGCGTCCAGCCATATATGCATATTTCTGGGTTATTTTATTAGTTTTTTTAAAAAAATTCTTCGGACGAAGCATATGATTATTTTAAAATATAATTAAATAATCCAGATGTTTCGTCTGCTATAATATACATTTTGCTATTTCGAATGCTATTTTTCCCCCTTTCTACTGTAGCCGAATTGCTAAAAAAATGAAAAAATAGCTTACGACTGTGTGCACTACAATACACAAAAAATGGAAAAAATAGCAAACAAGCAAACGACTGTGGATGCTCTAAGCACTTCATCCAGTTTAGTTTATCGAGATAGCAGAAAATGCAAATGGGTAAAGAAATCGTCACTTGTAGTTACTTCACAGGCCTTAGTGCCTTAACTACGATTAATTTACAAATAGGGTTTTTAACATATATGTTCCTAACAAATATGTGAATATCACATATACCCCTCACAAATGTGTTGTAACCCCTGTTTTTCATTTTTTGTATTTTGGAGCGTTTTTTTTTTATTTTGTGTATTTTTATACCTCTTGTATTTTTTTCCGAAACCATATATTGGATTATTTTCAATATATATTCTTTTTCTTTCATTTTTGAGCTCCTAGTGTCGTTTGTTCGTCATTTTTGTCATTTTCGCCATTTTGAGTTCTTTTTCTTTTTTTCTTAGCCTCATTCATCATTATTATTTATTTTGGTGATGAGATGAATTTTTGGTGATGTTTTGCCCAAATTGTAATTTTTGGCCCTTAAAGAGAATTTTAGGAGCAATAGAATTCTCTATATATTGTATCCCATTTGAATTAATACCCATTACCCATTTGTATACCTATTAATTCATATTGATACCCACTACCCATTAACCCACAATTAACCAATATAAATATATCCTAATCTCTCCCTAACCCTAATCTCTTTTCTCCCCAAAATAGCACATGGCCTCCTTTTCCTCCCAATTTCCCATCCGGCCTGCATCATTCCCTTCCCAAACAGACCAGCATCCATCTCCAATCCGGCCAACTCACCTTGCAACTTCCCCTACTCCATCCATACTTCAATCTCCTTCGACCATACAACCCTATTCCTCCTTGTGTGGCCGGCCCCATCCAAACCAGCACCCCATCATCCAAATCAGTACAAAGACCTTCTCTTTGGGGTGTTTTTGAAGTGGGTTATCTCCACTTTGGTTCGTGCATTAAGGAGTTCGATCGTAGGAGCTTTTTGTGTTAGTGGGTTCGCTTGGATTCGCGCGTGAAAGCTTTTCTATTATGGGTTTTCTTCCTAAGGCTTGTTTGCATTGTGTTTCACTCTATTAAGAAGCAAGTAACTTGTAAATAATTTCACTAGGTTGATACAAGTCAAAAAGTTCACATATAGGATAGTTGAGACTAGAGACGGCCAAAGATTGTATTTTTATTTGTGGGTTTTATCTCTATTGTGTAAATCAGGCCATAGATGACTTAAGACATGAGAATTGATAGGTTTATGCCCTAGGTTTCGCCCAAACTCGATTTTGATCTTGTATGTGACATAATGCTTGGTATGTGTCTGATTGATTGTCCATGTGAGAATTATTAGGTTCTGACATGTTAGAAATCCTTAAATATGATATTTAGATGATGCGTAGGCTGAGTTTCAAGTTTGGTGGAGTTTGGTTCAATATTATGAAAGTTATGACGTTTTTAAGATGAAGTGTAAAATCTGGAATTTGCGGGCTGTGCTGTGTTTTTTTTCTGTTTTCACCTGTTCTAGGGTCCGAATCTCAACGTGGACATTTCACATTAAATTTTAGAGGACTAAATCTATTTTCTAACCCCACTGGTTTCACTGCGTTTGGAGTTCGTATGAAGGAGATATGATAATTTTGGTACATGTGTGTTGGTAGTTCCAGATTCAGTTTGGGGTAGATTTTTGTTAACAAATTAATTTCAAGATCTAGGGTATAAATAATATCATGCCATAATATTTTTCCCAGTGTTTCATCATGATGTTAGGGACTTTCCAGATTTATAGTGTATTTGAAAGATAAGTTTTGAGCGATGTTTCATATCTTTTTCTATAATCTACTCTTGCTGTAAAATGCGTGCTGTTCTATGTTAAACCCAGTTTTCACCCTATTTCTGTATAGTTTATGAAAATTTATTGTGAGATATGGAAGATGGAGAATTTTATCTATTTTCACTTCGTTTTGGCAGAATTGGATTTCGATTCACTGATTGCGAGATATCCTTATTTTTGTACAGCAGTGTTGAGAAATTTCAGATTCGTCAAACTATGATTTTGGGTTACTTTTTATTTTTGATGACCCATCTATACTTACTGAAATATTATGAAACTTATTATTTTGAGTCTATATCTATAGAGAATTACCCCAGATTTTTTGTGAAATTATTTGCTATGTTTTAATTCTGTTTTTATGTTTTTAAAGTTGTTCCCCTGTTTTCTGGGCTGAACATGAAATCTGTGTTCAACTCAGTTTTGAGCTGAGATGTTGTGAACTACTGTATGACTTAATTATATGCGTTAGATTTGTGTGGATGTCTAGTTTCCATATCTTTTGACGGATCATGATTTGCATGTCTGTACCTCTTGGAATCACTGTTTTAGTACTGACTGGTCTTGCTGTCCTGATTATGAACATAGGCTATCTTGCTCGTATATGTGAATGTATATCTTCCATGCTTGCTGATTTGATTCCCTGAGCCTAAACCTGATCATATCATGTTAGTTTGACCTTATTTCGTGCACACTCATGCCTGTTGATGACCAAAATAATAAAAGTAACTAAGCCGGAATTTAAGGGAAGATCTAGTAGTGGAAAATATAGAAACGTGTACTTGGAAGAGGACTAGTGTCCTGCCTGCCTGTTACGTGTTCATGACTACATGATTCACGATCCTGTTTACCTATACCTGATTGCATGCTTCCCTATAGGAAGGTGTTCTCGGAAGATATCCACTAGGTTATACCTATTTTCTGTACCTGACTGCATTACTTCCCTTAGGAAGGTGTATTCGGAAGAGAACCACTAGGTTCTACTTGTTCCTGTTTCCTGTACCTAAGTACGCTCCCCTATGGACTCCACTATGAAATCTTACTAAGCGAAACTGTATTGTTGTAGCAACCATGTAGGGTGGGTTGCATGTCGTGCTACCTAGATAGTAAATAACAAGATTAGACTTAACCTAATATATGATACCTGATACCTGTTTACCTAATACATGATTACCTGTTTACCTGATACATGATTACCTGTTACCTGTTACCTGATTATCCTGATTATCCTGTTACATTATTACTTGTTACCTGTTTACCTGATATCTGATACTTGATACATATTTACCTGTTACCATGATTACCTGACAACCTGATAATTATACATGTTTACCTGTTTACCTGTTGACTTGACACTTAACATATGTTATACTATTGTTAGTTAGTTTTCCATGTGCTTGTATCCTACTCTATTTGTGACCCGTGACTTGCAATTGATGGGTACTTGTGTTTTCTCTTTTCCTCTTTCCTGCATTCGATGAATTGCAGATTATGGAGAACAGGTTCAAGGCGGTAGCGGAGACTTGAAGTATTAGTTGCTTTTGATTATTATTATTATCTGTTGTATCGTGATAGAACAATTTTGTATTCGTGAGACTTGGAATATTCTTGTATTTTGAGACTTGGATATTAATTGTATTTGGGCGATGTGACCCAGGATATTTGTTTTTTCGGACTCTGTTTTATTTGAGAATATGGTATTTGATTTCAAGTAAATTTCTGTTGGTGAATTTGTTTCAATGTTGCATGTTGGTTCCACTTTTTGCTTCCGACTCTGATAAATTCTGTGATGTGTTGCAAAGATTTCTTGAAACAACTTAAGGATGATGAAAATCATTCGCTGGGCTTTTGTTACGTACTCGTATTCCGTATTTTTGGGAAGCGGGGCGTGACATGTGTATTTTCATATTTACCCCTAACAGTATGTGTCCAACCTCTTAGTTACCCCTTAAGTTAAACTACATTAAAAACATAAAAATGTATAAAATATACAATTCTATTTAATAGACTAGTATATTTCACGTGCAATGTATGTCTTGATAAAGAGTTGGAATTGTACGTGCGGTACACATAAGTTGGTAGTAATTACCACATGCAATGAATGTGTTAATTTTTTCATAAATTTGTGGTTTTGTATCTTTACATATCTCTTCATAGTAATCTCAGTTTCTCCAAGAGCTGGAGCTCTCATTTCACAAATGAAGATAAATGTAATTATTGAGACAAACATGCAACAGAGGTTGAGAAAAACAACAACCGGATGTAGAGTTTAACCTAAGGTACATCTTAGTCCTCTCATATTAATAATTATGTACATTTTTCTTTGTTGAATTTATCTACTGTATTCCATTCACAAATTACAATGTATAGATTTATGGCTATTTCAATTTAGAGAAATTACAAAGTAATCTTTTGTTCTCTTGTTTTATTTATTATATGAATAAGGCAAAGATAATTTGTTTGAATTTTAATAAACTAAAGAAAATTCTTTATACAGTGAAACGTTTTTCCTTGCATTACTAAGTAGGAAAGAGGGTTCAAAATTTTATTTTCTTGACTACCGATGCAATGAGAATATCAGTATATGAAAGAATAAAAAATAAGCAGAAAAAAAAATGGATGACCATGTTTATAGTCAAGAAAAGTGAGGATGGTTTTCTATGTTGGTACATTGGAACATTGGTTTAATCATTTGCAAAGATGTCAAGATTGTGTTCTGCGAAGAGATTTAACTACGCTATGCTATGAGCATCATAAAATCAAAATAACATTGTTAAAGAATATATATATATATATATATATATACTAGATTTGCCCGTGGGCACGTGCATACGACACGTCTTTGGAACGATACAACACACGAAAAGTCCTTAAACAGTAAAACAACAATTATATAGTTCAAGTTTGAATAGTATGATAATAATTAGTTGTAAATAAAAGTCCATGTTTCTATTAGTATATGTTGAAAAATAATTATAAATGAGGGTGTAAAATCCAACTTCTTAGAACTTTAAGTGTGGAAAATGATGAAATTTAACTGTTAAAGAGATATTTGCTATTTTCAATATAACATGTCCAATAAAAAAAATATAAAAATTCTGAAAATTTTACAAACTTGAAATCTTAAAATCTAAATTTCTAAATAATAAAGAAAGAATGGGAGAGAGAGGGGGGGAAAGAGAGAGAGAAAGAAATATGAAAAAGTGAAGAGAGAAGAGAGAGATAGTAATAAGTAATGAGTTTTTTGAGTTTTGGGGGGGAAATTTTAATTTTGGGTTTGAAATTTTGGGCGGAAAAATATGTTTTGTGTGAATCAATCTAGGCCATTGGTTTTAGGGGAGATTGAATGAAAGCCACTTGATAGCTTTCTTTGTAATATATATATATATATATATATATATAACTGATTCAATGAAATTCCTCTATGGTCTGCTTTAAAGCTCCAGTTGAGAGGGAAATAGGTAGGATTCGAGCCTCTGCTTTCGATCCATCTCTCCCAGTTTCAATCGGCGATTTAAAGATGCGCCAACACTGACGCTCGCCAAGCAAAGCGACCAATGGCGTCCAGGTCCCTGAAGAGCGAGAGAGACGTACATGGCAATGATATTTCGTAATATAAAGTAATACCCTCAATCATTCGAAGATGACCGATAGCAGCCTTAGGGATCCAGCCACATATGGAGTGGAACCCGTTCCATGACTGGTTAAAGAGCCATAGGGAACACTTTCTTTAGTCCGCATGCATTCAGAAAAAACACAAAGAAAGCTCTCAAGTGGCACACCTTCAATCCCCCAAAATCAAAGGTCCAGATCTAACCTCACAAAACACATTCCCCCCCCCCCCCCCAAAAAAAAACCTCATTACTTCACTACTATCTCTCTCCTCTGTTCACTTTTTCATATTTCTCTCTTTCTCTCTTTCTCTCATTCTTTCTTTATTTACTTAGAAATTTAGATTTTAAGATTTCAGGCTTGTAAATTTTCAAACTTTTTTATGCTTTTTTTATTACACATGTTATATTGAAAATAGCAAATATCTCTTCAACAGTTAAATTTCATCGTTTTCCACACTTACAGTTCTAAAAAGTTATATTTTACATCCCGTTTATAAATATTTTTCAACATATACTAATGGAAACATGGACTTTTATTTACAACTAATTATTGTCATACTATTCAAACTTGAGCTACATAATTGTTGTTTTACTGTTTACAAGACATTTCGATACTTTCTTTATTTTGACCCACTTAACTATAAACCATAGTATGATATATTAGTGGAAATCATTGCCGACTTATTAATAATATACTTTTATTCTTGATCCCAATTTTTATTCATCATCATTAAATTGTTTACGAAATTCTTTATTCATATGATTTCTGATTATGCTGAAATTAAAACTTCAACGGATGACTTATTAATAAATTTTATTTAACAAAAATAAACTTATTAATAATTATATTTTTTGCAGATTATCTATATCAATGGACAATTTCCACTATAAATACTCCTCTTTCAATTCCTTGCAAGAAAATCAACAATAGTGGACTATTAAAGTTTTGGTTACGAAATATTATGGTGTGAAAGAATACAAAAATAGTAAAGGCAAAGAAAAAATCTCAAAAGTGGAAATTATGGATGATGAGGTAAAATACGTTAAATATTGTTAAAATATTCGTACATATACATACATAAATAATTATTAATACTAAATTTTCATCTTTTGTAGGGAACTAGGATACTGGCGATAATGTTTAATGAAGCGGTGGAAGCGTTCCAAGAAACCCAATTCTGGACATCAGTAGGTTGTTGTACCAAAATTAGAATTTTCGTTATTATAGGATAGCAAATGTGGATCCATCAGAAGGTCTAGAAACTAGACTCCTTTCCGATTTCAACGCATATAAATAAGGTACATAAAAGTTGTGGCAACACGTGTCAAAACAGCAAACTACACAAGATTTGTGTTCAGCCAGAACGTGTAAAATTGTGTTTATACATATGAAACAGGACTGAAACTTCATTAATTAATTACAGGAAAATTATGAAATGTTTTCTAGTGTGTCTAGTATCAGCATGCAAAATTTCAAGTCATTATCTTACATGTAGCATGGTTAAATTAAATTTAAATCAGAGTGTGGTAGCAGTTTTTAGAATCTAGAATTGTACGATACAGCAGCAGTAAAACTGCGATATCTCGCAAACCGTAACTCGAAATTCAATTTCGTCAAAAGAGTAGTAAACTAGACATCTGGGGCTACATTTCAGATTCAGGAAGTCATTGATTTTGGTGACATTATCTAGGTCGAAACAGCATGGTAATGTTCAGGTCGGGGATAATTTTCACGATGTCAACATATTTTTTTTTGAATAAAATGATTAAAATTTTAAGAACGCTGAGTTGGGGGTTAACAATCATAGATCAGAGCAAGCTATACCTATATGAACATGGTATTAAGATGTATAATGTCCATAATCTTACTAATCACAATCAACCAGCACACCATCCTCAATCATATGACAATCAACACTAGTATATAATCTACAATAGTTGTGAGATGTCATGACATGGAATACAATAGAATCCATATTCTTATATTCAATAAAGGGCTGGGATTAATCTAGGAGTTAAGGATCAAAGACTAGGATTTAAGGGAAAGTTGTAGTAACCAACTGTGATAGGGTAAAAATGGCCTGAGGCCCAACCAGGGCCCAATACAACTCTCACTCAAAAATGGCAATCTAGTTCGACTTCGAACCCCTGCAGGGTCGGCGCCGAACCTCGCGTCCACCCTCACAATACGGGCCTCCTCGTACCGACGAGCCTCAGTGGTCCTCGGAATCCGATCCGTGACAGTCCTCCGGGCCGTCCCCCCTTTCTGGCGAAGCAGGAGGATGACCTGGGGCAGCCTAGGCCCTCCGATTCCCCCAGAAGCACAGGAGACCCACGATCAGCCACGTCAGCTCCAAATACCACCCAGGGTTTTGCCACGTCAGCCCTATACCACTCCTGGTATTGCCACGTCTGCCCTAAACCCCCTGGGCCTTCTGCCACGTCAGGCCCATGGGCTTTCGGATCCAGACCCGGCCCCCAAGAGGAACCAAACCCGGTTGGGATTCTCTATAAATACTAGACCCACACCCACCTTTTGAGGTAATCAATCTTTTGTCACTTAAATTCACCTAATTATTGCTACTCTCTCACTAAGACTAACTAGATCGTCGGAGGGTCCGCCACCGGGATAAACCCCGGTGTTTCAGGACCGTCTGCAGGTACACAAGACCTCGGATCCGAACCCTCTGATCCGAGCCCAGACCTCCACATCATTCCGAGCCCATCGCAGGTTCCGCCCGGTCAACCGAGGGTCGGCAGACGAGCAGCATTCTCCTTCAAATACAAATCGAGTCCGAACTCACACCTGGTGCCCCCACACGTCTCCCAGAATTAAACCGCATCAGGTTGGCGCCGTCTGTGGGAAACTGCTTCAGAAGCCGATCCGAGCCAGACCATCAAGGGACCTCGACAGCCGAACCCTCATGGCCTCCAAGGGCAAGGGGGCTGCTTCCTCCGTCAACCGACGGGACTCGCCCCCACCAACTGCTAACGCCGGGCCACGCACTTCAAAGCACAGGGCTCCCCCTCAAGAGTCCCAAAGGAGCGTTACCCAGCAAGTCCAGCCCGACCTACGGGGGATAATCCTCAACCGTAAGATTACCCGCAACAGGGGAAGGGCCGCTTCCAACCCGGCCCCGAACCGACCAAGACCGCCGCCCGAGGGACGAAGACCCGCGCTCAGCCGAGTCGGAAGGCAACCCTCGGACCGACCAAACAGGGCCGAGGGAGCCCCCGTCACCCACAGGGAGTTCCAAGACTTCCGAAGAGAAATTCTTGGAGCTCTCCGACGGCCCCCAGGGAAGAAACCCTCCATTCCCAAACCGGGTCGGACGCCGAGGCCAGCGTGTCCCGCCCATCAACAATCCAGCCAGAGGACGATGGCGTACTCCTAAGGCGCCTCCAAGAAATGGAGGATCGCCTCGATCACATAGGGGACGGCGGCCCAAGAGCGGCTCAGGGGTACAGACCTGTCCGTCCTCCCTTCTTAGCCCCCATCCTCCAAGCGGAAATACCCAGGAATTTCCGACCCCCTCAATTCGAGACCTACGACGGCGAGGGAGATCCTGCTGATCACATGGAGGGTTTCAAAACCCTCATGATGATTCACAGCGCCTCGGATCCCCTGCTATGCCGAGCCTTCCCTGCCACCCTTTGGGGTCCGGCTCGTGAGTGGTTCTCGAAGCTCGCCCCCGGCTCCATTTACTCCTTCGACCAACTCGAGGGCAATTTTCTTGCCCACTTTGTCACTAGCCGGAAGGCCGAAAGGACCAGCGCCTCATTACTTGGGCTCAGACAGATAGAGGGGGAATCACTTAGAGTGTTCGTCCGGAGATTTACCGCAGAGGCAAGGTCGGTCTCCTCCCTCGATCCGGGCGTCGCTTCCGCGACATTTCGACACAACGTCCGTCATGGACAGCTGAAGGCTTCCCTGGCGAAGAAACCCCCCGTCGACTTTCCCGACCTCCTCAATAGGGTCGAGAAATACATTAGGGCAGAAGAGGCCCTTAACCCCGAAGATGCCAGGGATGCCACCGGGAAGGGAAAGCGGAAGACCGAAGAGGTCGAACCATCAAAGAAAGCTCCAAGGGACACGGGGGCCATGAAGAAGGTCCCGCCGGTCCCCCGTTTCGAGAGGTACACCCCCTTGACGCACAACGTATCCGCCATCCTCTTAGAAATCGAAGACAAAGGCATTGTCCGACTACCTCCCCGATCTAATAACAACAAAAATCGAGATCAGCGCTTCTACTGCCGCTTCCACAGAGATCATGGGCACGAGACCGACCAATGCCGAGCCCTGAAAGACGAAATTGAAGAGCTCATCTCAAGAGGGTACCTCCGAGAGTTTACCCGAGAAGGCCCACGGGATCGACGAGACGCTAAGAACCGGAGGCCCTCGCCTCCGAACCCTCCTCCAAACCGCATCCAGGGTCGGGATCTCGATTCCGAGGGAGCCGCAGATGTGCCATTCATCTTACACTGTGTCCACGGAGGGCCGATGGGAGGTGAATCGAATACTTCACGAAAAGCCTTCATCCGAGAGGTGAATGCTGTCCAAGACAACCCCTCACCCAAACTGCAGTCGATGCCGATCTCCTTCTCAGGAGAGGACCTCGAAGGTGTACGCCTACCCCACTGCGATGCCCTCGTCATTAGTCTCCACATGGCTAATTGTGAAGTGCGCAGAATCCTCGTCGACAACGGCAGCTCGGTTAATATTCTTTTCCTCGAAGCCTTCGAAAATCTTAAGTTACCTAGAGGCAAGCTCAAGCCGCCCGGGTACACCTTGCATGGGTTCTCCGGCGTCCCTGTCGTGATAGAGGGGATCGTTACCCTCGACGTCACCGCGGGATCGGCTCCTGTCAAGAGGACCGAGTCCATGGACTTCATGGTTGTCAACGTCAAGGCGGCTTACAACGCCATACTCGGCCGACCCGGACTGTGCTCCCTCCAAGCGGTGCCTTCGGCTTACCATTTGAAACTCAAGTTCCCCACCCCGCAAGGAGTCGGCATCGTCCGAGGCAGCCAAGAAGCAGCACGATCATGCTACATGACCACCGTCGGGGGAGGTGTGTTCCCCCTCGACGCCGTCGAGCTCGAGCCTGAGAAGGACGACCCTGCTCCCAAATCCGCCACCAAGCGGGAGAAAGCCCCAGTCGACACCGTCGGGGGGGGGGGTGTTCCCCCTCGACGCCGAGCGAACATAGATTATAGCCTGGCTAAGTGTAAATCTGTTTTTGTGTAAACCCTCATGTGTAAAGGGCTGTCTTAGCGGCCCTCCCTATCTTATACGAAAAAGATTTCTTTTTGTCAAAATCCAAATGCCTCGGTAGACTCAATCCAAATCCAGACTAGGGATTCTTCCTAAGGCCCCACTCCGATCCCTCAGGGATCGGCAGAGCCGAACCTCGCCTCCGACAGGGCGCTCTACACTACTAGCCGGAGCAAAGAAGGAAAAGGATTCTTTATTCGTACCCCTCTATTTTTGTTCTGAAAAAATAAAACAAAGACCGTTACAGGACCACTCCACTCATCTCAAGCTAGTAGAAATCGCCATCTTGGGGCCCTTCGGGTCCGACGAGGGGCGGGATTACTCCGACCAAGCAACTAGGAGCCCCTCTCCTCGTTATGATAAGTCCTTAGCCTCAGCCACGGTCGACACTCCAGCCACGGAACTCTGGGCATCATCCGGACGCATACACTGCAACAGCAGCAGCGCCGAGGGAACCCCATCCGCTTGCCGACCCGCGGAGGAAGAGAACGATACACCCAGCATCGCCTTGTAACGATGTATCTCCGTCTCCTTCTCCACAAAGACATCGCGGAGTAACCCCCCAGAAGAGGGCCTCGGCACTAAGGCACTCAACGCGGCCTGTCCAAGGCTCGCACCACCGAGCTCCCGATCCCGCATCGCCCTCCTCAGCCGACTCGCCTCCTCACGTAAGGCTTCAGACTTATTCCGATAAAAGTTAAAAGCCGCATCAGTGTCCCGAGCCCCCCTTCGGTGACGAACCAACGCGGCCTCCAGGGCCTCAACTTTACTCCGGAGCCACGCCACGTCGGAACTACGGGAGTCCACCTCGGGGAGGAGAGCCGCGACCAACAAGAAAACCAACCAACTTAACACACATGCGCAAGAAGGTTCGGAAATGTCCGAGGTCAAAACACTTGGCCAGTCAAAATATTTGTTTTACTACTATAAATTCAGGTACTTCTTACAAAAAATGCGGTGGCCAGTCCGCGGGAGGCAAATACAGTCGAGAGAGAGAAAGAGAAAGACAAAATTATACAACTTATTGTCCCACCTCAGCGTCGGCTGACGGATCCACAGGTGGGTCGGCCGGTGGGTCGAGAGCAGGCCCTTCTTCGCTAGGAGTCTTCGACGTCCCCTCGATCTCCATGTCGTACTCAAAATTGGACAGATCAAGGGTCGGGTAGAAGTGCCTCACATGGCTGAGGGCCTTCGCATAACTTTTGTCCTGGGCCTCGATCACCATCAGCTGACCCGTAGTCGTCACCTCCTTCGTCTCCTTGGCGAACTTCTTCTTCAAGGAGGCCACCTTCTTCTCCCACTCTGCATCCTTGGCCTTGAGCTGGAGCTCCATCTGCTGCTCCCTCTTGTGCGAGCCCTCTAGTTCGATCCGCATCTCCTTCATCTCCCGCTCGCTCTTTTCCGCCCGAGCTCGCTCTTGTGCCAGGGACGCCTCGTAGAGGTTCTTTATATTAGCCCCCTGCATACAAGCCTGCAACCAACGAGCGCAGATGAGGATAAGGCTTCCCTGTGAAAATCAACAAGGAGGGCGGGGTCGACGGACTTACCAGCATGGTGGCCTGCGCCAGGCGCGCGAACGCCACCTCCACAGGCTCGCCCTCCATCGCCTTGCGGTCGCGAGGGGTCGCCAATTTCTCCACCACCTCAACAGCTTGGGCCTCCTCGGTCAGGCAGTCCCCCATCCGAACCGACCAGTCCGGAGCCCACCGCTGTCGCAGCAACTCCACCACCGGATCCTCTTCCTCGACCTCGACCAAGGGACCTTTCCCCTTGTCAAAAACAGAGGCCCCCGCCAGGCCCTGGCCCTTCGAAGCAGCCGCCCCCTTGCTCGTCTCCGAGCAAACCCTCTTGGTCCCCGGCTCGAGCTGGACCTCCGAGATGACTAGGGACGACCCCCTCGGCCTCTTCGCCGCCTCCCTCTCCCTCTCAGCCTTCTCCTTCCTCATGGCGAGCCTCTTGGCCTTGATCGACGCTTCGTCCATATCTGCGGGAAAAACCATTAAGAGCAATGAGCAAGAAAGTACGAAAAGACCAAAAGAAAAGAAACAACTACATACACATAACGGCTGGGCTCAGTCCAACGCTCGCCAGGTTGGCCTCCGTCACCTTCGTCCAATCAATACTAGGTGACAGACGGAGGCGCTCGACAAACCCCCATTCCTCGGCCGACAGATCCCCCTGCCTCGGCGTTTGATAGCTCGGCTTGGAGTAGTTCCATCGAGTGGGAATGTCCCAGGGCTCTTCACTCCGGATCACCAGATATTTTTTCTTCCATTCCTTGATGGAGTACGGGTGGTTGCGAACGACCTTCCCCTTACTCCGGGGAGAGATATAGTAAACACCCTCGGCCGACGAGCTGACCATCAACATCGCGCGGAACACATTCAGCCGCAGTGGTACTTGCTGTTCCTCGCACATCAGCACAAAGCAGATAATCTGCTTCCAAGAGTTCGGCCCGTACTGCATGGGCGCCAAGGAGGCCCAGTTCAGCACATCCCGAACGAACGGGTGGATTGGCAACCTCAGTCCGGAGATGAAAGCATCCACTGGGAAGACACAATACCAAGCAGATAGGGGATCGGTGGGGCGCAGAGTAGAGCTCGGCAACAACAATTCGTAGCTAGGCCCTATGTGATACGCCAGCTGCAGAACCTCCAAGTCCCCATCCTCCAAGACAGTCGGGATCGCATCCATCATCACCCTCCTCCGACTCGGCGAAGAGGGCTGCACTCCGAAGAGCTCCCTGTCAGAAAGGTCGTCGGGATATTGACGGAAAGGCTTCGGCTGTACGGGCGAACCTGTCATCAAATTGCGGAAAACAGGCGCCTGGCTCGAACCGCCAGTTCTCGACCACGCCTTCCTCGGGGCCCTCTTCTTCTTCTTGGCTCGCTCCGACGAGGGAGTAGACAATGGCCCCAGGCCTGTCGGCGTGAGACTTGAGCCCGCACCCTGAACGGTGGATCTCCTCACTATATCACCCTTGCCTCTCTCCTCCTCGGAAGACAACTCCAGTACACGAATGCCGTCCGAACTGTCGCCGGCTTCCTCCGACTCGCTACTCATCTTGTGTACCACCTCCCCCTCACCTACTGAGTCCCCCCACGAAACTGAACCAGAAGGCTCCGCAGCGGGCACCGACTCCTCCTCAAGCACGGGCTCCTCCCACGACGTCGATGTGGAAACAGGCTTTACTTCCCCCCTGGACGTCGACGCCGACGAGCCGGACTGAGCCCTATCCATCTGTGCCTAAAGCTAAACAAACTTACCAACTAACCCGGGGCCGCTTCGGAAGGACGAGCCTAGCACAGCAAACGGCAAGAACGAGCGCTGAAGGGTTGGGAGATTTTTTGAGAAAGAAAGTAGCGAGAAAGAAGTGGACGAAAGGGGAAGAGGGGGGAATACTTATAGAGGATGAGAACGACTCCTCGACTTCCGCAATTACTATTCACTGATTGACGCACAATTGCCGCCTGGAAAATCGTGCCACGTCCTCGAAACGTGTGCTGCTGACGTCATCAGGTGCCAGACTGACAGCCCAACTCGGGGGTCAGTTCGGATGGAATATACGACGGAGAAAATATTTTACTTAAGGTTTAAGGCACCGTCATGCGACAGACGCCCCGGGCTCCAGCGCTCGATCGGTTCCCCTCTCATCCCCGAGCAACCCGGGGCTTACGGCTTCGGCAGCCGAAACCCCGAATTGTTCAAGGGTGGGACAGAAACCACCATCGCCTGGAGCCCTATCGGAAGACATATTGGCCAATCCCTGCTCAGAGGCGGCCCCTCTATCTGAAGCTCTTCAGCCCCAGGACCGTACCACGGTTGGTGCCTCTCCCGTCCGGATCTCTCCCGGGCCAAACAACCGTGTCAGGGTCGTCTGACCTGAAAAAGGATCCAGACGGCAAAGCCACCACCAATCCGAGGCTCCTTTCCTACCGGTACGAATTTCGGCCGTTACCCCTCTCGCCCTGATCTCCCTTGGATCTGACTGCCGTATCAAGAGACATCAGATCCAAGAGAAGATCCGGGCGGCAGGGTAACCACCCCTCCAACACTACCAGGATTGAAAATTTTCGCAAAGGACAGGCGTCCGCCGAAGCAGACACCTCTGATGGCCAATAGACCACCCCTGCTGTGATCAAACCCGCTGTGGGGGGAGAGGTATTTATAGCCTCCCCCATGGACCAACCATTATGACACTGGGAAAGCCAATCGACGGAAACCCATGCGCCATCTGCATTTATTAGGCGGCGCCATTAATGCCCCTAGGAAATTGGACCCTAACTCAGATCTCGGAGAGCCTTCAATGCTCCGCAGAAACGGCGGGCTATCCCCGCTCAGACACTCTAAGGCACAAACAGTTCGATATCACCCTTGCCGACCCATAATCCCTCGCCAGCTCGAGGTCAGGTCTGGCACCAGGATGGTCTTCTCAGGAAGGCCAACGGCTCGCCAACACCCTTGTGGGCCCGTAATCCCTCGCCAGCTCGAGGTCAGGTCTAAGCACCAGGGTAGTCTTCTCAGGAAGGCTTCACGGCCCGCCATCGCCCTTGCCGACCCGTAATCCCCTCGCCAAGCTCGAGGTCAAGTCTGGCACCAAGGTGGTCTTCTCAGGAAGGCCAACGGCTCGCCATCACCCTTGTTGGCCCATAATCCCTCGCCAGCTCGAGGTCAGGTCTAGCACCAGGGTAGTCTTCTCAGGAAGGCCAATGGCTCACCATCGCACTTGCCGACCCGTAATCCCTCGCCAGCTCGAGGTCAGGTCGGGCGCCAGGATAGTCTTCTCAGGAAGGCTCAACTGCTCCCCATCACCCTCCTTGATCCGCCATTCCCCCGCTAGCTTCAGCTCCGGTCTAACGCCAACGTAATCTCCTCAGGAAGTGTGAACGGCTCGCCATCGCCCGTGCCGGCTCGAGGCTCGCTTTAAACAATCAGGACAACCCCCTCAAGAAGGCCCTGTTATTCGCCATCCCATTTCCACAACCATGAGCACTCCTCCACGGCTAGCTCCCGCACCCCCGCAGGAGTGGGGGGCTTGTGTGATAGGGTAAAAATGGCCTGAGGCCCAACCAGGGCCCAATACAACTCTCACTCAAAAATGGCAATCTAGTTCGACTTCGAACCCCTGCAGGGTCGGCGCCGAACCTCGCGTCCACCCTCACAGTACGGGCCTCCTCGTACCGACGAGCCTCAGTGGTCCTCGGAATCCGATCCGTGACAGTCCCCCGGGCCGTCCCCCCTTTCTGGCGAAGTAGGAGGATGACCTGGGGCAGCCTAGGCCCTCCGATTCCCCCAGAAGCACAGGAGACCCACGATCAGCCACGTCAGCTCCAAATACCACCCAGGGTTTTGCCACGTCAGCCCTATACCACTCCTGGTATTGCCACGTCTGCCCTAAACCCCCTGGGCCTTCTGCCACGTCAGGCCCACGGGCTTTCGGATCCAGACCCGGCCCCCAAGAGGAACCAAACCCGGTTGGGATTCTCTATAAATACTAGACCCACACCCACCTTTTGAGGTAATCAATCTTTTGCCACTTAAATTCACCTAGTTATTGCTACTCTCTCACTGAGACTAACTAGATCGTCGGAGGGTCCGCCACCGGAATAAACCCCGGTGTTTCAGGACCGTCTGCAGGTACACAAGACCTCGGATCCGAACCCTCTAATCCGAGCCCAGACCTCCACATCATTCTGAGCCCATCGCAGGTTCCGCCCGGTCAACCGAGGGTCGGCAGACGAGCATCATTCTCCTTCAAATACAAATCGAGTCCGAACTCACACCTGGTGCCCCCACACGTCTCCCAGAATTAAACCGCATCACCAACCATGATCCCAAAACTACCTCCCACAACTCCACTTCTCTTTTCCTTTCCCTCACATTCAAAACCGGCCAAAATAAGTATTTAGCACCTTTTATCGTCAGTTTGTGCAAGCATTTAGCACGATCATAGCTCCGATAACCGACTGTTTGCAGAAAGGTGAGCTTGTCTGGTCGAAAGAAGCCACGAAAGACTTCGAAGAGATCAAGAAGAGAATGACTCAGACACCTGTCATAAGGTTGCCTGATTTCACTAAAGTCTTCGAAGTAACGTGTGATGCTTCTGGTATTGGTATAGGTGAAGTTCTCAGTCAAGAGAATCATCTTGTTACTTATTTCAGTGAAAAGCTGAACGAAGCAAAACAAAAATACTCCACGTATGACAAAGAGTTCTATGCGGTCATTCAGTCACTTCGCTATTGGTGACATTATCGTCTGCCGCAAGAATTCGCTATCTTCTTAGACCATGAGGGCGTAAGATTCCTTAATTCTCAACAAAAGTTGGATCCGAGACATGATAGATAGGTAGAGTTCTTACAAGAATATTCATATACCATTAGGCACACAAAAGGGATTAATAATAAGGTTGCGGATGCGCTAAGTCGTTGTCACGTGATTCTATCTACACTGCGCACCGAAATTATTGGTTTTGAGAGATCGAAAGATGAGTATGCCTCCTGCCCAGATTTTCAGGGGATCTACTCCTCTTTGAAGGAGGGCATCATTAGAGTGATAGATGATTATTTCTTGAAAGATGATTATCTCTTCTATCGCTCAAAATTGTGCGTTCCCAGTACATCATTGCGATAGTATCTTGTGTTGGTTCTTGATTTTGATGATCACAACACAGTGCATCATGTGTCTATATTATACAGCTGACATTGCAGTGCAGAGACTAAAGACAATTCTAGATGAACAAACAGTCAAGCTCAAACAGATACAGATGAAGAAGACAAGGATCTTATTTCAACTCAAGACTCAAGACTCAAGACTTCAAGCTCAAATGTTGTATAAATATTGTATTTTTTCTCTTGTTGAGTCTTAGTACGATGTAAAGCCTTGTCAACACACACACACACACATTCTCAAAATTTCATCATGTGTGTCTCTTAAAACCCCCAAAAATAAGTCAAAACAGTTTGAAAAATTTTAACATTTAAGTACCAGTCGACTTAAGCTCTTGCCAGTCGACTGCCTAGTACAAAACTGTTTAAAATTATTCAAACTCTGATCAGTCGACTCATATGGCAACCCAGTCGACTGTTCAAGAGTTTTTGACAGTTTTCTGTTTTTCAAAAACGAACTTTTTTCAAACTCAAACGGTCTGATCCGTTGGTTGACAGTTATGTAACTGCTTTTCAACGTTCAGAAGATCAAAACTCTTTATATAGAGTTTCTTCTCAAACAAAAAAACTATCTGAGATGATTAAAGTAAAAGAAACGAATGGTTGACATATGGCATACACTCGAGGTAACACATGAAGAAACGAATAAAGTAAAAGAATCTAAAATTTCTGTTCTTGTCCACAGGTTTGAAATGTTCAGAATGAAGGACAATGAAACTGTGTCTGAGATGATTACAAGATTCACAGACATCACAAACTCTCTTGTGGCGCTTGGAAAGACTTATACCCAAGCAGAGATGGTCAGAAAAGTTCTACGAGCACTCACTCCAGAATGGGAAAAGAAAACCACAGCAATAGAAGAGGCAAATGACTTGTCAACACTTACTCTCGAGAATCTTGTTGGTAATCTCATGGCATATGAGGTCCAACTTGAAGATCGAAAGAAAGATACTGAGTCACACCAAGCAAAGAAGAAATCGTTGGCTTTTAAAGCCATGACTGATTCAGAAGATGAGGAAGAAGATGAAGAAGAAATAGCAATGTTCACTCGGAGATTCAAGAAGTTCTTAAAGAAGGGTAAGTTTCATTCTAAGAGTAGAGATTCTAATGAACCTCCTACATGTTTCAGGTGCAATAAAATAGGTCACATAAAGAAGGACTGTCCCTTAGAAAATGCAAAGAACAAGGGAAAATCATCCAACTTCAAGAAGGACAAATATCCAAAGAACAAATTTGCCAAGAACAAGAAGGCCTATCAAGCCACATGGGATGATAGCGATTCATCTTCCGAAGAAGAAACAGATGAAAATAACGAAGTGGCAAATGTATGTTTTATGGCTGCACAAGAACATGTAAGTAATGATTATGATTCCGAAGATCTTCTTGATGCATTTAATGAAATATTCCAAGAATTAAAGAAAGAAAAGATTAGAGTTAAGAATCTTGAGAAAGTGAATCAAACACTTAATCAAGAAAATCTTAATCTTGATAAGGAAGTAAAATCCTTAAATTCTCGCCTTGCAAGTCTAGATACTGATCTTGAAACTCTCAAAAAGAATTATGAAGAGATCTCAAAGAATGTATCTAAGTTTAACAAAGGCAAAGAGAATTTAAATGATATGCTTTATCATCAAGTTGCATCTAGTCATAAATTTGGACTTGGTTTTAAGAAATCTTCTATAAAAGAATCTCTTGTTATAAACACTAGTAAGACTAAGTCAGCATCTATTTCTAGTGTTACACACAAGTTATATGATTTTTTTGCAAAACCAAAGGTTGTTCAATTCAGTGATAAAAGTAATACCAACATTCGGTTAAGTCGACTGAACCATACCAACGGTCGTCTGTCCAGAGAAAATGGATCTTATTCCACGAGATCAAAACCTCTTATAAGTCTACCTAGTGGATCTACCAGTCGACTGATGTACACTAACAGTCGACTGAGAAACACTGGTAAGTCGACTGGACAGAACAAACTAGTATGGGTTCCAGTCAATCTTAATCAGAATGATAGAATTGCTTATATCAATTCTTATATGCTAAATGTGTGTAATTCTGCCTATTATATTTCTGCTTATGGAGGAAGATCAAACTCTTCATGGGTTTGGTTTCCCCCAAACTAATGTGTTTTGGACCCAATGAAAAGGGTACCATATTTACCACTAATTTTTTATAGGTACCCAAGAAAGAACGCTGGATATTAGACAGCGGATGTTCAAAACACATGACAGGACATGCCAACCTGCTATCCACCATTCAGAATATAGATGGAGGAACCGTCACCTTTGGAGATAACAACAAAGGCAAAGTCATCGGTATTGGCATGGTCGGTAAAATATCTAACCCTATTATAGAAAATGTGCTATTAGTTAATGGTTTAAAGCATAATCTCTTAAGTATTAGTCAATTGTGTGATAAAGGTTATAAAATAGTCTTTGAAAAAGATGCATATATGTTTGATTTATGATTCTACAATGCAAAATATTGTTTTTCAAGGTTTTCGCAAAAATAATATTTATGAATTAGTTTTGAATGCAATAGATGTTTCAAATGATTTTTGTTTAATTGCCTCTAACAATGAATCTTGGTTATGGCATAGAAGATTTGGACATGTGAACATGAAAAATCTCTCAAAATTATCTAAATATAACCTAGTTAAAGGACTGCCAAAATTATCCTTTAAAAAGGATAAGTTATGTGATGCATGTCAACTAGGAAAACAAATCAAATCCACTTTTAAAACAAAAGACGTAATCTCTACTAGTAGGCCACTTGAATTAATTCATATGGACTTATTTGGCCCTACTAGAGTTGCTTCTTTAAATAAAAGTAGATATGTGTTTGTTTTAGTAGATGATTTTTCAAGATTCACTTGGACATTCTTTTTAAAACATAAAAATGATGCTTTTGAAGAATTTGCACATTTTTGTAAACGTGTTCAAAATCAAAGATCTCAAACCATAGTCACTATTAGAAGTGATCATGGTGGAGAATTTGAAAATGAAACATTTACAGAATATTGCAACAAGAATGGTATAACACATTCATTTGCATTTCCTAGAGCTTCACCACAAAATGGTGTGGTTGAAAGGAAGAATAGGACTTTGCAAGAATGCGCACGTACTATGCTTGTTGAAAGCAATCTACCAAAGCATTTTTGGGCTGAAGCTGTTGCTACAGCTTGTTATGTTTTGAATAGAATTCTTCTAAGACCTAAACTAAAGAAGACTTGTTACGAGTTATTTTTTAATAAAATTCCTAAAGTCTCTTACTTTAAAACATTTGGTTGTAAGTGTTTTATTCTAAACACAAAAGATAATTTAGACAAATTTGATCCTAGATCTAATGAGGGTATCTTTTTAGGATACTCAAATAGGAGTAAAGCATATAGAATTTACAATAAGTCTACTATGACTATTGAAGAATCAATGCATGTTACATTCGATGAATCCTTACCTTCATCAACATTAAATAAGGATGATGAAACTGATTTATCACCTTTAGATAATGTGATTACATCCTTAGAGCAAACTAATCTATCTGATAAGTCGCCTGATAAAGTCTCCAAGTCGACTGACTTAAACCAATCGACTGAAGAACAAGTTAAGTCGACTGATCCGATTGAGATATCTTCAACTTTACCAAAGTCATTTGTTGAAGTTAAAGATCATTCTCATGACTTAATAATTGGTGACATCTCCCATGGTATTCAGACACGTTCACATGTAAATATGATCTCTCATACAGCATTCTTGTCGGATTTTGAACCGAAAAATATACAAGAAGCTTGTGAGAATGAATATTGGATGAATGCCATGCAAGATGAATTAAACCAATTTGTAAGGAATGATGTATGGGATTTAGTTCCTAGACCTCCTGATCAGACTATCATTGGTACCAAATGGGTATTCAAGAATAAGTTAGATGAATCAGGACAAGTTGTAAGGAACAAGGCTAGATTAGTTGCCCAAGGATATAATCAAGAAGAAGGTATAGATTTTGATGAAACATATGCTCCTGTTGCTAGACTAGAATCTATTCGTATTTTATTATCTTTTGCTTGCTTTATGAATTTTATACTTTATCAAATGGATGTGAAAAGTGCCTTTCTTAATGGGTTTATTAAAGAAAATGTTTATGTTAAACAACCACCAGGTTTCGAACATGAACAATTTCCAGATCATGTTTATAAATTGAAAAAGGCTTTATACGGTCTTAAACAAGCACCTCGTGCTTGGTATGATCGCTTAAAAACTTTTCTCTTAGAAACAGGATTTGAAATTGGTAAAGTAGACACTACCTTGTTTATCAAAAGAGTTAAGAATGATATCTTAATCATACAAATATATGTTGATGATATAATTTTTGGTTCTACTAATAATAATCTATGTCAAGAATTTGCTAATACCATGAAAAATGAATTTGAGATGAGTCACATGGGTGAACTCAATTATTTCCTTGGATTGCAAATTAAACAGTCCTCAAATGGCATATTTATCAATCAAGGGAAATATGCAAAAGAATTACTCAAACGTTTTCACATGGATAGTACTAGTAGTAAATCCACACCTATGGCTACTACTACTACTCTTGACAAAGATTTATTAGGTAAGAGTGTTGATCAAAAACTCTATCGAGGTATGATTGGTTCACTCTTATATATTACTGCAAGTAGACCAGATATTATGTTCAGCGTATGTTTATGTGCTAGATATCAATCTAGTCCTAAAGAATCTCATTTAAAAGCAGTGAAACGAATTTTAAGATATATTAAAGGCACATCTGAATATGGTTTATTTTATCCACGCACCGATATTTTTCAACTTTTGTCTTATAGCGATGCCGATTTTGCTGGAAGCAAAACTGATCGCAAGAGTACTAGTGGTACATGTCACTTTTTGGGACATTCCCTAGTATCTTGGTGCAGTAAAAAGCAAAACTCCGTATCCCTATCTACAACAGAAGCTGAATATATCGCTGCAAGTTTGGCATGCGCTCAAATTTTATGGATGAAACAAACTTTGTTAGATTATGGTATTTCATTTGAGAAACCCTCAATTATGTGTGATAATACCAGTGCAATTAATTTATCTAAAAATCCGATTCAACATTCACGTACGAAACATATTGATATTCGACATCATTTTCTACGTGATCATGTTTTAAAAGGAGATATATCTTTAGACTTTATCTCTACTGATCAACAAGTAGCAGATATATTTACCAAGCCCCTTAAAGAAGATACTTTTATCAAGTTAAGAAGAGAACTTGGAATTTGTGATTTTATTGATATTTGTTAAGTCGACTGTGTTTTGAATTAGTCGACTGTACTGAATTGTTATATATATGTATTTTGCTCTCGACTAAGTCGAGTGATTATCAATCCAGTCGACTGGTCAGCAGATATAAAATGTTATTTTCTTCTCGACTCAGTCGACTGATATATCATACCAGTCGACTATCGCAAGATCAATCTGTCTTCAGCGACTATTCATCACAAATTTTGAGATAAAAACTTTTCACTATCTCACCCGTGACAACCCTATCTAACCGTTGATTTCATTTCCCTTTAATCTGAGCCGTCTATTCTCAGTTAAAACTACATCTTAACAGCCGCTCTCTTTCACTTTTACCCCAATTTGGAAACCCTAAGACAAGAAGAAGTAGAAGAAGCTCTAATCCGCCTAGTCGACTGCTGTTTTGTATCTATCTCTCTTCATTTTTGGTAACTTTTCTTCTTGTTGTTTCCTTTTCAACACCCTAATGGCTCCAAAACGATCAAAAAGATCTCATGAGGGTTCTTCCTCTACACAGGAGTATTCCCAATACCTTTTGAGCCCCGATCTTCTTGATCGATGGTACTTATTTTGCACTATTCAAATCTTGCCCGGAAGATTTGTCAATTTCAATGATTTAGATCGTTTTAACCTCATTCCCCTTTTCCAAAATTGTAGTCTTTATGACTTTTTATCATTATCTAATCAACCCAATTACTACCCCCAACTCATATATTTGTTTTACACAAATATGAAAATTGTGCAAAGACCTAGTGGGGAAGTCTTAATCCGGTCATCGGTGAAAAATATTAGAATGCAACTCACACCGACTAGGATTAATGAAATTTTGGGTATTGATGATGTCGGATCACCTCTTGATGACATTGTGTTAGATAATCCCTCGATTTTATCTAGAATTCTTTTACCACATTCTAGACTACCAATGACAAGCAAAAATCTACAACCAATTGCTAAGCTTGTTGGTAGAATATTAGCTTATAACATCCTTCCTAAAAAGGGAAGTTATGACCAATATTCTATTGAATTACAAAAAGCGATATATGCAATTTTTGGTAGAATAGCTGTTAATTGGGGTCATGTCATCTTTTCAAAACTCAATCAAGATCATACTCACTTATTACCCTTTGGTGGTCTTCTCACTAGAATCTTTATTGCTTATAAAGTTGATCTTGAGTCTGAGACACATGTTGTCTCTAGATATGAGTGTTTCGATCGTGCTAGTTTGGCACGAATGAAACTTCTTGATACACCTCCTCAATCACCCCCTAGATCTCCTCCTATGTCCCAAGCTCCCTTAGGTTCAACTTCCAGACCTAGAGCTCCTCAACCTTCTACTTCTGATGATCCACCTCTCCCTCAAGCCAATTATGATGATCCAAGAACCATGTATGACTGTGTGTCTTATCTCATTAATCATTCAGTCCAAGTCGATCGATATCTTTCCTCTCTTGGTTCCCAAATAAACCAAGTTGGTTCTGAGGTAGCCCATCTTACTCACCTCTTCACTAATCAATTTCCTACTCCTTCTCAAGATGAAGATGAAGATTCTGAAGAAAATGATGATTGAAGATTTTTTTTTTCCTTTTTATGTATTTGTTTTTTCTTTTCAACGGATTTCCTTTCTATGTATTGAACTTTCTTTTTAAAATGCATTATCTTATTATTTTCTGTTTTTTTTTTGATGATTCCAAAGGGGGAGAGATAGCTTCTAGATAGCTTCTGTGTTCTGAGTTATGTTCTGTTTATCTGTGCTTTATATGTGCTTTATTATCTGTGAGTTCTGTGATCTATGTTACTTTCAGTATTATCTTTCTGGTCAGTCGACTTGGCCAAGAATATAGTCGACTGATGCTACTGTAGCTTTTAAAATCTGATGCTACTGTAGCTATGAAAGATATAATGTATGCAGGTTCTGCTCAGTCGCCTGATCTATTCTCCAGTCGACTGATACAGTCTGTATATCAGTTTTATGTATGCATATTGTGTATTTAACAGGGGGAGCTTTTAAAATCTATGCTTGTATGTCTGTTTATAAATAGTTATCAGCTATTGTGTTGTCATCATCAAAAAGGGGGAGAATGTTGGTTCTTGATTTTGATGATCACAACACAGTGCATCATGTGTCTATATTATACAGCTGACATTGCAGTGCAGAGACTAAAGACAATTCTAGATGAACAAACAGTCAAGCTCAAACAGATACAGATGAAGAAGACAAGGATCTTATTTCAATTCAAGACTCAAGACTCAAGACTTCAAGCTCAAATGTTGTATAAATATTGTATTTTTTCTCTTGTTGAGTCTTAGTACGATGTAAAGCCTTGTCAACACACACACACACACATTCTCAAAATTTCACCATGTGTGTCTCTTAAAACCCCCAAAAATAAGTCAAAACAGTTTGAAAAATTTTAACATTTAAGTACCAGTCGACTTAAGCTCTTGCCAGTCGACTGCCTAGTACAAAACTGTTTAAAATTATTCAAACTCTGATCAGTCGACTCATATGGCAACCCAGTCGACTGTTCAAGAGTTTTTGACAGTTTTCTGTTTTTCAAAAACGAACTTTTTTCAAACTCAAACGGTCTGATCCGTTGGTTGACAGTTATGTAACTGCTTTTCAACGTTCAGAAGATCAAAACTCTTTATATAGAGTTTCTTCTCAAACAAAAAAACTTACTTGATCTCTTACAAAAACACCCGAGCACTCTTGAGAAAAATTTCAAGTGATTTTTAGTAAAGAACAAAGCTTTCAAGTTCTCATACTTTGGTTCTCTACACTCAGTCCAGTATAGCATTGAATTCGCTTTGGACTGAGTATAGAAGTCAACCTACGTTTTAGCCACGTGCATCAACACATACAACAACAAGGCTATAGGTTGATTGTAAAATTCCTCTTGTACTCTTGCTCTCGGTTGGAGAGTGTTTTTTGACTCTTGGTTGTAGAGTCGGTGTCTTTTCACTCTTGGTTGAAGAGTGGGTCTGCTTTCTCTGGTTGAGAGAAAGGACTACGGGTTAGACAAGGTTGTTGTCGTAACGCCGTAGGGTATTCTTGTAATTTTTCAAGAATAGTGGAAATCTCAAGTGGGTTGCTTGGGGACTGGATGTAGGTCGGGAGGACCGAACCAGGATACATCTTGTGTACTCTGTGATTGGTTATCTTGTGATTGCATTTACTTTTGGTCAATTATACTCTGCAAAACTTGTCTGACCAGTCGACTCAGCTTCGTATCAGTCGACTGATCAGTCTCGTATTAGTTATTCTCTTTGTCTCATCAGTCGCCTGCATTATCTATCAGTCGACTGTTTCGAGAGGTTAAATTTATTTTATTTTGGCTATATCAGTCGACTGGTTCCCCACTTAGTCGACTGTGCCGAGAGAAATTTCTTATTCCGCAATTTATTATTATAAACACTATTCACCCCCCCCTCTAGTGTTTGTTGCTTAGCCTACAGGATCCAACATCTTGTTTGGAAATTGCACGCTGGTGGCCTTGTTGGATATTTTGGGCATAGCAAGAGCATTGATGTTGTAGAACATAGGTTTTACTGGCCGAAGCTAAAGAGAGACGTTGTGAGACTTGTTAACAGATGTCACACCTGTCAACTTGCCAAGCAAAAATAACAGAACACAGACCTGTATACTCCATTACCTGTTCCCAGTCGCCCTTGGGGATATGTGAGTATGGATTTCGTGTTAGGCTTACCGAAAACACAAAAGAAATACGATTCCATTCTTTTCGTCGTGGACCGTTTCTCCAAAATGGCCCATTTCCTCCCATGCTCGAAAACTTTCGATGCATCTCGTGTAGCTCAGATCTTCTTTGATAACATTGTAAAGCTGCATGAGTTGCCAAAAACCATTGTGTCTGATAGGGATGTGAAATTTACGAGTTATTTTTGGAAGACCCTATGGTACAAGTTGGGTAAAAAATTGAAGTTTTCTTCAGCCTTCCATACACAGATAGATGGACAGACTGAGGTTGTCAATCAGAGTCTTGGCAATCTCTTACCTACTCTTGTGGGATAGAACTTGGGAACACGGGATTTAAAATTAACAGTTGCTGAATTTGCTTATAACACATCTAGGAATAGAACCACTAGCATGAGTCCACACGAAGTTGTACATGGTTATTGTCCTAGGCAGCCCATAGATCTTGTCCCCATGTTAGAACATCACCGAGTCTTTGTGTGTGCATCTGTATTTGCATCCCACATTCATGACTTACACAGAGAAATTTCCAAGAAAATTAATGAGAATAATTTTAACTACAAGTTAAGAGCTGATATTAGAAGGAAGTTTAAAACTTTTAATGTGGGTGATGAAGTGATGGTTCGGATTCGTCCGGAATGGTTTCCAGCTAGATCCGTTAAGAAGTTGAATGCACGTGCTGCAGGCCCATTTAAAATTCTTCATAAAATCAATGATAATGTCTATGTCGTTGACCTTCCCGAAGACTTTGGCATCAGCAAAACTTTCAATGTTGAGGATCTAGTACACTATGAAGGCCCAGAATTTAACCCTAGAAATCATCTTATAAATGAGCCTACTATGCAGCCTAATGGTAAGATTCCTCCATTACCCCCACCACTAGATACTACTTACCCACCGATAAAAAAATTGGATAATATTTTAGATGATCAGATAATCTCTACTAGAGATGACGGTATTCATAGGTATTTGGTAAGATGAAAAAACAAGCCGGAGTCGGAGAACACTTGGATAGAACGTGGAGAGCTCCAACGCTTGGATCCAGACCTTTTGGAGCACTATGACAGGAGGACTAGTTTTGACTCGACTGGGTCGAGCCCTCTCCCACCCGAGGAGAATGATGAGGACATCGGTTCAAGACGATTTGGGCATTTCTATCAGCGCAGGCATCGTCTTAGACAGCTACTTATTTAGTTTAGAATTTTATTTCAGTACCATAATTGTTTTTGACAATTATAGCCATATGTAATCTTTTTTTATATTTTAAGAATATTTTGAGATTTGTATCTTGATTTGTTTTGAGCCTATATATATAGGCCATGAGATTAATGAGAAAGATATGTCATTCTTGATTAAAATTATTGTGTTGCGTTTTGCTATTTATCTCTCCTTTGTATGATACAATTGAGATACAACTTGTTAGGATTTGTGATAAATCCTAATACAATTTTATAGTTTATGATAAACAATAAAATCATAAAATGTACCCAAATTTTAAAAAAATCTCCAAATAAACTTAACCCAAACCCTAATCCCCAAATCCAAAACCCTAATCTTCCTTCCTCTTCCTCCTACTCCCGACCCCGACCGAAACCCTAGCACCCCACCTCGCGACCTCGACTACCCCATCGCCGCCGTCCTTTCTCCCATCTTCGCCTACCCCGACTCTACCTCTCCCGTTCCTCCTTGCCGCGAGCCCAATCGCCACTGTCGTCAAATTCCCTCATCACCGTCGTCACCTCCTTCCGCCACCACTAACCATCATCTTCCCCTCCACCGCAATCCACCACCACAGCTCCTATTCTCTTCGACTGTAGCAGCCAATACCAAAATCGTCGTTGCCGATCGACCGCCAGCGACCACTCCGCTTATCGCCTTCCAGTCCCGCCACCTGTCGCCACCTCCGTCGTCGGTCTCCAATCCCGTCCGCCGCCAGTTGGCTCCATCGACAGCAAGCGTGCTGTTGCTGTCGCTCTTTCTGTGTTGCTAATTGTTGTGCTCTTTGCTGCCGTTCAACCCGAATCTACGCTGAGTTCTTCGAACCCACGGTATACTTTTTTCAATTTGCAAATATTTGTGTTATACTGTTTTATCAATTATAAACTCTATTATATTATCTGATTTGTCTGCGGCCACAAAAACAATTGAGATGTTCCACTTGTATGGTACTAATCAATGTTGAATCTTTTACTTACTAAGAACACTTTGGGATTTAATTATTGATTGTTATAATTGAATTATTAATTGGGATAGTTAAACGTGATTCAGTTCTTGAAAATCCATCAAACCAATTAACTTTTTAAAATTTCTAACTTTAATCCGCGCTACGTGTTGGTAAAATTAATCCATTAAGAATCTTAGAAATTCTCTATTTAGGGTTAGTTTTACTTCATAATCCCTAAGTTTAAAATAGCCCTAACCCTAAAACTTAACGCTTAATTTTAAAAGATGGCAAAATAGTTATTTTTAAACTCGTTGTAAAATTTTAACATAAGAAAAGTGAGAATAACAAATTAGTGAGTTATATAAAAATATTAATTTGTAAGTGAGGCATAAGAAATTTCCACATTTGTTAGAGCATCCACAATGGTGTTTCTCATTTTTGAGCAAATGACAGCTACAGTAATAGCAAATAGCCAAATCTTCTGCAATGGTCGTTTGCTATATTTTTTGCTAAAATTTGAGTAGGATGAGACAACTTGTTTCGTCTGTTAATTTTTTTTTTGAATGATTTAATTAATTACTGATTAACTATTAAAATATGTTAATTAAATAAATTAAATATTAAAATATAACCTAAACCTAATTAATCACCTACTAAACTTAATTAAAAGGACTAAACCTACCACTAATACTCTCCTCAAAACCTGGACCGGACATGTGGTCCCATCCCAAGCTTTTTAGCTCGAGACAAGACAACTTGTCTCGTTCGAGGTAATTTTTTGATTTTTTTTTCCCGACGAATCTGGTCGTTCGATCACTTGAAAAAGAAAAAAATGTGACGATACATGTTGTATCGTCCGACGTGATTAAAAAAATAATAATTGGGACGAGACAACTTGTATCGTCTCTTATAATTTGAGAATCACAATTTCGTTTCTCAAAAATGAGAAGCGACTGCAGCGGTTTTTGCCAGATTATGGCAAAATAGCAAACGACTACAACATCTTATTTCTTGTTTCTAAAAAAATGAGAAATTGACAAATACAACAAATGACTGTTGATGCTCTTAGTGGCTATTGTGAAATTGACCCAAATAGAATTAATATGGATATTAGAAATTTTATCTCTCCCTCGTTGTGGACGGCTATAGCCGATTACCCCTCAAAAAGATTTTGTAGGGGCCTTCATATAAAAATAGTAGACAGGCCTGTGATATAACTGGGCCGGCCCAATTAGAAGCCTGCCTCCGATTAATATAGCCCCTGATCTAAGATCGCAGAATATTTCTAAATTGCTAAGCTCCCAAATTTCGCAAACCCTCACCATCGTCATCGTCATCGTCATCGTCATCGTCATCGTCATCGCATCGTCGTCGTCAATTCATCACCACCTCCAAATCGCACACCAACTATCCGAGAGGTAATAAGTTAGTGTCTTTTTTTAATGCATTTATATTCACTGTAAGAACAAGTTTAGGTTTTGAAAGTTATGGGTTTCACTTTATTTCTGCTCACAAGGTGTATGAAGAAATGTTTCTTTCACCTATTGTTGAGTTGCTCCTTTTTTGATGCATTTTTTTGGGAGTATTTTCAAAGATTTTATGGGGTTTGTAGATGGTTTGCGCAGTGTTGAATCTTATATCATACTTTGATGAAAGTAGTAGGTATGTTGGTTAGGTTGGTGATTTCAAGGAATTTCGAGAGTTTAGAGCTCATTTAGATGTATATCTTTCATTGATTTATTGTGAAGTGTGAAATAAATAAGGCTATGTTTGGGAACAAATTTAAGTTAGGATAATTGTTATCTCTCATAACTTTAAAAAAACTCTAGTTATCCTAACTTTGGCATGTTTGGGACTTGTTTTGGAGTTAAGATAACTACACTTACCCCAAAATGGTGAGAAAACCATAGTTATCTAAACTTAATTTTTCTTAACTACGAAGATAACTTTAAAATGGAGGTAACGGCATGACTATCAAAATTAGCATAACTTGTACGTTCAAAATTACGAAAACTTTGGTCATCTAAATTTTGTTCCCAAACAGAGCCTTAGAATTTCTTGGAAACTTTTAAATCGTTAAACCAGGTAGGAAAATTAAATGGACAGCTATGATTTAAATACTGGGTGGATAATCATTCAATGTCTGTATGTCCACATGAATCGTCGAATTGGAGTTTTAATAGTAGAGATATGTGTGTTGCAGCAATCTCAGCTCGACATAGTTAAAATCTTAAAATGCGAATTTTGATAGTCATCCCAGCTTCAGAAAGGGACAGCTGAAATTTGGATGAGAATGAACGGATTTATCTTTGGTTTAGTACAGTTTTTCAAACAGGCCCTTAGGAGTTTCTTACCACTGATTAACTGAAAATTCATATGTTGTTGAAATTCATGTTGTTTGAATAAAGTAATTCTCTATTGTATTACTTGTAATTGAGATTCTAATTACGTTGTATTCTAGTACTTTTTTACTTTGATTATTAACTGAGCTTCCAGTTTATATATTATTATTATAATCCCTTTGTGCTAATCCGACAACTAATATCTGCATGTTTTAGTACAGAATACTGTAAGGGTTGGTAATAGATTATTAAGTAAAGAATAGAGAATGCCACTAAAGGATGAAAGAACCTTGTAAACTAGAAGATGAGCATTTTGAGCAATAATGTGAGGACCCCTTTATGTGCTTGATGATAGATAGTTGTAGGAATAGATAATTTTGTGATTCTAGTTCTTTACCATTTGCCTACAGTCCCATATGCAATAAATTTATCAACTATTAGTTTGGTGAATTTTATGTTTGTCTTGATGAATCATTGAGTGTAGGAATGATATATTTTTGGGAAAACATAGTTTAGTTTCCTTCTCTATATTTACTTGTGTTCACCGCTGCCATTTCATGAAGTACTTGAAGTCGTACCTTCATTTGTCTCTAATCTAAACATTGGCTAGTTATTCATCTTTGTGTACACTGGTGTCAAAGTTCTGTTCATCTTATTCTATTTTTCTAAATCATGTCTTTCTATCTTTCTCTGATCTGCTTTGTTTCCCATTTGTATATATCCAGTTCTGTCATGTTGGAAAATGTTTCTAGTTTTCAACCATTTCATTCAATCATCACTCTCCTATTGTGTTTGTGATAACTTTGCAGTTTAATTGGTTCACTTGAAGGAAGGCTTGTTCATAGCATAGAAATTTAAAAGTATAAATTATTGGTGTATCTTGCATGCACTGGCTTTATTTCTGATTATTTTTAAGCAACCCCTAAAACCCAAAAAATAGAGCCGCTCAATTAGTAAGTGAGATGGTTGCTTACTAAACCTAAACCTAATTAATCACCTACTAAACCTAAGTAAAAGGACTAAACCTACCACTAATACTCTCCTCAAAACCTGGACGGGACATGTGGTCCTGTCCCAAGCTTTTTAGCTTGAGACAAGACAACTTGTCTCGTTCGAGGTAATTTTTTGATTTTTTTTCCCCGACGAATCTGGCCGTTCGATCACTTGAAAAAGAAAAAAAAATGTGACGATACATGCTTTATCGTCCGACGTGATTATAAAAAAAAATTTGGGATGATACATATTGTCTCGTCCGATGTGATTAAAAAAAATAATAATTGGGACGAGACAACTTGTATCGTCTCTTATAATTTGAGAATCGCAATTTCGTTTCTCAAAAATGAGAAGCGACTGTAGCGGTTTTTGCCAAATTATGGCAAAGTAGCAGACGACTACAGCATCTTGTTTCTTGTTTCTCAAAAAATGAGAAATTGACAAATACAACAAACGACTGTTGATGCTCTTAGTGACTATTGTGAAATTGACCCAAATAGAATTAATATGGATATTAGAAATTTTATCTCTCCCTCGTTGTGGGCGGCTACAACCGATTACCCCTAAAATTTTTTTTGTAGGGGCCTTCATATAAAAATAGTAGACAAGCCTGTGATATAACTGGGCCGGCCCAATTAGAAGTCTGCCTCCGATTAACATAGCCCCTGATCTAAGATCGCAGAATATTTCTAACTTGCTAAGCTCCCAAATTTCGCAAACCCTCACCGTCGTCGTCGTCAATTCATCACCACCTCCAAATCGCACACCAACTATCCGAGAGGTAAAAAGTTAGTGTCTTTTTTTAATGCATTTATATTCACTGTAAGAACAAGTTTAGGTTTTGAAAGTTATGGGTTTCACTTTATTTCTGCTCACAAGGTGTATGAAGAAATGTTTCTTTCACCTATTGTTGAGTTGCTCCTTTTTTGATGCATTTTTTTGGGAGTATGTTCAAAGATTTTATGGGGTTTGTAGATGGTTTGCGCAGTGTTGAATCTTATATCATACTTTGATGAAAGTAGTGGGTATGTTGGTTAGGTTGGTGATTTCAAGGAATTTCGAGAGTTTAGAGCTCATTTAGATGTATATCTTTCATTGATTTATTGTGAAGTGTGAAATAAATAAGGCTATGTTTGGGAACAAATTTAAGATTGGATAATTGGAGTTATCTCTCATAACTTTAAAAAAAAACTAGTTATCCTAACTTTGGTATGTTTGGGACTCGTTTTGGAGTTAAGATAACTACACTTATCTTACCCCAAAATGGTGAGAAAAACATAGTTATCTAAACTTAATTTTTCTTAACTACGAAGATAACTTTAAAATGGAGGTAACGGCATGACTATCAAAATTAGCATAACTTGTACCTTCAAAATTAAGAAAATTTTGGTCATCTAAATTTTGTTCCCAAACAGAGCCTTAGAATTTCTTGGAAACTTTTAAATCGTTAAACCAGGTAGGAAAATTAAATGGACAGCAATGATTTAAATACTGGGTGGATAATCGTTCAATGTCTGTATGTCCACATGAATCGTCGAATTGGAGTTTTAATAGTAGAGATATGTGTTTTGCAGCAATCTCAGCTCGACATAGTTAAAATCTTAAAATGCGAATTTTGATAGTCATCTCAACTTCAGAAAGGGACAGCTGAAAGTTGGATGAGAATGAACGGATTTATCTTTGGTTTGCTACAATTTTTCAAACAGGCCCTTAGGAGTTTCTTACCACCGATTAACTGAAAATTCATATGTTGTTGAAATTCATGTTGTTTGAATAAAGTAATTCTCTATTGTATTACTTGTAATTGAGATTCTAATTACGTTGTATACTAGCACTTTTTTACTTTGATTATTAACTGAGCTTCCAGTTTATATATTATTATTATAATCCCTTTGTGCTAATCCGACAACTAATATCTGCATGTTTTAGTACAGAATACTGTAGGGGTTGGTAATAGATTATTAAGTAAAGAATAGAGAATGCCACTAAAGGATGAAAGAACCTTGTAAACCAGAAGATGCGCATTTTGAGCAATAATGTGGGGACCCCTTTATGTGCTTGATGATAGATAGCTGTAGGAATAGATAATTTTATGACTCTAGTTCTTTACCATTTGCCTACAGTCCCATATGCGATAAATTTATCAAGTGTTAGTTTGGTGAACTTTATGTTTGTCTTGATGAATCATTGAGTGTAGGAATGATATATTTTTGGGAAAACATAGTTTAGTTTCCTTCTCTATATTTACTTGTGTTCACCGCTGCCATTTCATGAAGTACTTGAAGTCGTACCTTCATTTGTCTCTAATCTAAACATTGGCTAGTTATCCATCTTTGTGTACACTGGTGTCAAAGTTCTGTTCATCTTATTCTATTTTTCTAAATCATGTCTTTCTTTCTTTCTCTGATCTGCTTTGTTTCCCATTTGTATATATCCAGTTCTGTCATGTTGGAAAATGTTTCTTGTTTTCAACCATTTCCTTCAATCATCACTCTCCAATTGTGTTTGTGATAACTTTGCAGTTTAATTGGTTCACTTGAAGGAAGGTTTGTTCATAGCATAGAAATTTAAAAGTATAAATTATTGGTGTATCTTGCATGCACTGGCTTTATTTCTGTTGATTTTTAAGCAACCCCTAAAACCCAAAAAGTAGAGCCGCTCAATTAGTAAGTGAGATCGTTGCCTACGAGCCTCATACTGCGCCTAGCGCCTTGTGCACCCTAGACACTTTGAGCCCCAAAAGTATATTGTCCCCATAAACTAAATTGTGTTTTAAAAGTGGAACTTGGGCTTGAAACGTCTGCGGCTCCATGATTCTGAACTTGAGAAGGACAGGAAAGTTGACATTCACGATAGTAAATCTTGGCACCTCGTTCTCTCAACTGACATGTTGTAGTTGCTATGTTTATGTTGGTAGCTTTCATGAATGACCAGTATTTTGCATGATTGATTTTGCATCTGTTTTCCCTTATTGACATATTGTAGGTGATTATTGTTAAAAGTGACGGGTATAAGTTAGTAGTCTATGTATTGTCATGATAAATTTTACATTTATCTCATAAAGTAATATTTTGCTGTTCAGCCTGTTCTCGTTTATACAACTCTTAATGGACTGTTTTTCGTTCCCATTTATCATGATTATCACTCCTTTTATAATTTTATGCTTGCTAATCTGTTGCTATTCTTGGAACTGGTTCTCGATGTTCGCTAAATCATGAATCAAAGTTATTCTTGTCCAAATTTTCCCGTTCAATATTAAATTTCTCAGCCATTGAGGAGCTGTTATATGCTAGCTGGGCTTGGATATGGATTGATATCGACTGCTCATCTTAACTCTTAAGGAAGTGTTTAAATTAGCTGTACGTCATGGATGGTTTAATTCTTTGACTATTTCAAGTCTTCATTTCTTAAGCCTATCATATATATATGTATGTGTTTATGTGTCCTTTTCTTTTTCTGATAACTTAATATTTTAATGATTTTAGACATGAAGGTACGCTCATCAGTGAAGAAATTGTGCGAGTTCTGTAGGACTATTAAACGACGTGGGATAGTTTATGTAGTATGCACGGCGAATCCCAAGCATAAGCAGAGACAGGGCTTTTCAACCTTTGCTTATGAGGGTCCACTGCCTTCTGAGTATGTTTTTGAAACACATACTCTGTGTGTACATTTATCTCTGTTTATTTTCTTGGATGAAAATTCTTTAGTATTCAGGCGACCTTTTTAAATTGTGCAACCTTATGTCATGAGAGATATTTTCTAAAATAGCCAATTTCATTTGAACCAGAAAACACGTTATCTTTCCAGCTTCAAATAGTCATCACCGAGTCTTTTACTCCTTTCGTGCCCATACTGTTATAAAGATAAGTTTCTGTTTGTGAATGCTATTGGAGAGGTGAAAAAAACTATGTGGGTGTTTGTTGCAATGAGAAGTATGTTAGCCTTAAAGCAACATTATCCAAAAATTTGTGTTTTCCCCCGAATTTGCCACAGTATAAGAGGTGGTTTTTACTTTTAGCTTTTGAAAATTGTGGTCTTTGCCCTTATCATATATCCTATGCCAAAGAACTTACTCTTGACAACACTTTTGCTCATAACACTTCACTGTGGTGCCATTTTTTGTTCACGGCAATACCAAACACATCCTAAATATAGAACTTAATAGTCATTTGATCGTTGCACGAAATGCAGTTTGGTTGACCTGGTCATATGGCATCATTACTTCAGGGGAAAAAAATTGAAATCTCTCTGGTAACCCCTCTTCCGATTCCATGGCCTCACACAGTCCCCTGATACCGAAGGATCTCCGGCACATTATCGTCAACAGGCAAAATGGGATAAATCTTTGGACCCGCTTGGATGAGAGGCAGACCCATGACGGGATACCCCGCCGAGAACATCAAAGGAGTCAAGTGGTTCGGTCCCCTGGAGCCCGATCCCCCCGCAGACCAGATCGCAGGAGATCCAACTCCCCCAGGAGGCGGAGGGAGTCGCCCCAGCGTCGTCAAAGGTCGACCCGCCCCCACGGACTACCAAGAGCGGGAGGGGCTCGTCACAAGGGCAAAATTTCAGCAATTTCAAGAGGCAATCCTGAGGGCCCTTAATGTGGTTCCCGACCACGAACAGCAGGCGCCCAGTCCTCAGCCTGCCCCAAATTATCGGCGCCGTACTCCTAGTCCTTAGCCTGCCCCGAGCTATCGGCGTCGTACTCCCAATCCTCGACCTGCCCCGAGTTATCATCATCGCACTCCCAGTCCCCTTCCGCGCGACGACGAATCCCGGCCCACAGCAAGGTATGACCAAAGGGAAGATTCGGTCTACCGCCATCTCCACGAGATGGAGAAGCAACTTGGCCGACTGGACAGAGAATAAGAGCAACGGGCGAGGAATTTCCGTCCCAGCAGGCCTCCATTCTCCCGAACTATAATGGAGGCACTGGTCCCAGATAACTTCAAGCCCCCTCATTTTGAATCATTCAAACGGGAGCTGACCCCGCTGACCACATCGAGAGTTTTAAAACTCTCATGATGATACACCAGGCGAGACGCGCTTCTCTGGCCACGCTGAAAGGGCCTGCAAGGGATTGGTACTCACGACTAGCCCTGGCCTCCATCTTCTCCTTCGATAAGCTCGAAGGCCTCTTCTTGACTCACTTCGTGAGTAGCCGTCGAGCCGAAAAGACGAGCACCTATTTGCTACTGCTTCATCAAAGGAAGGGCCAGCGGCTAAGAGATGATGTTAAACATTTCACCGCGGAGGCCAGATCCACCTTGAATGAATGTTAAACATTTCACCGCGGAGCCCATTACAAGACATGGATCGCTTTCACCGCGGAGGCCCTGGACCAGTTCGTGGCCTCTGCCACCTTCCAATCCAATGTCGCTAACGACAGCCTCAGAGCATCCCTTACCAAGAAGCCTCCTCGGGATTTCTCAGAACTTCTGCTCATGAGTGAGAAATACATCCGAGCGGAAGAAGCTCTCTCCCGCCCCGCTCTTGACGGATCGTCCTCCGGAAACAAACGGAGGGGCGCTGAAGGAGCTAAGAAGCTCCTGAAGGACAACGGAGGTCAACACCGCCCTCCTCCCTGCTTCGAGAAGTTCACTCCACTCAACGCAAGTGTCTCAGCCATCCTGATGGAGGCCGGGAAAGAGGGTATTCTCCCACCACCTCCAAAGATGAACACTCCGGGCAAAAAGAGGAACAGGGACAAGTGGTGCCACTTTCACAGGGACCACGACCACGACACTGATGACTGTCGGTCCCTGAAAGACGAGATCGAATCCTTTATCTAGATAGGGCAACTCTCCAGGTTCGTGAGAAAAGATAGGGTAGATCCTCCTCCGCCCCCAAGGGGAGCTAATAAGCGAACTGAGCGGAACGCCGAGACCCCGGATTTTGAAGCCGAGGCTATACTACATCTCATACATGGAGGCCCAGTGGGGGGAGATTCGAACTACTCCCGAAGAGCCTTCGTCCGGGAAGGAAATTCCGTGCAAAACCATTCTCCCCTCAGAGGCCTTGGGGTCCCTGTCACTTTTTCAGATAGAGATCTGGAGGGCGTTCGAATGCCCCATTGTGACGCATTGGTATAAACCGCCATATGACCAACTTTGATGTGCGTCGGGTCCTAGTCGACAACGGGAGTTTGGTCAACATTCTCTTTCTCGAGGCCCTTCAGGGTCTTAAGCTATCCAGAGATCGACTCAAGCCCGCTGGCTATACTCTCCACGGGCTCACAGGAGTTCCAGTGACGACTGAGGGTGTCATAACTCTCGACGTAACCGCTCGCAAAACTCCAACCATCCGAACCGAGCCGATGGACTTCATGTTGGTAGATGTTAAAGCCGCCTACAACGTCATCCTGGGCCGACCAGGCCTAGTTGATCTGATTGTTCTCTGGGTACAATCAGATCAGAATGTTCCCTCCAGATATTCCGAAGACCTTTTTCGTCACCGACCAGGGTCTATATTGCAACCGAGTCATGACCTCCGGGCTCAAGAATGTCGGTGCCACCTATCAGCGCCTTGTTAACAAGGTCTTCAAGGAACAGATCGGGCAGATCATGGAGGTCTACGTAGACGACATGTTGGTGAAGAGCGTCAGCAGATCAGATCATGTCTCTGATCTCGAAGAGGCTTTTAACGTGTTGAGGAAACACGATATGAGGCTGAATCTGAACAAGTGCGCCTTCGGCGTCTCATCCGGCAATTTTCTGGGGTTCACGGTCAGCCAAAGGGGCATAGAGGCCAACCCCGAGAAGATTCATGCCATACTCAACATGGCTCTCCCCTCCAGTGTTAAAGATGTACATAAACTCACCGGACGCCTCGCGGCGATAGGGCATTTTCTCTCCAAATCCGGAAAAAATATCTTCTGTTCTTCAAGGCCCTCAGGGGGGCTAAAGGTTTTGAGTGGGGGCAACAGCAACAAGATTTCTTTGACCAGCTCAAGGCCTACTTAGTCAACCCCCCCCCCCCCCACTCATGAGTAAGCCAAGGCCCGGGGAAGTTCTCTATTTATATCTCGCCACTTCGGAGCAGACCCTCAGCGATGTTCTAGTAAGAGAAGAAGGCAAGACGCAGACGCCTATCTACTATGTGAGCAAGGTCCTTAGGGACGCTGAACTCCGTTATCCGAAGCTAGAGAAGATGGCCTATGCCTTGGTCTTGGCGGCCCGAAATCTCCGTCCCTACTTCCAATCTCACTCGGTGGTCGTTCTTACCGACTAGCCGCTCAAACAAGTTCTCTACAAGCCCGAGACCTCGGGGCGCCTTATGAAGTTGTTCATCGAGCTGAGCCAGCATAATATCAGTTATCAGCCTCAAACCACTATCAAGGCTCAAGCCCTAGAGGAGTTCATAGTAGAGAGCACAATCCCCGACACCAGCAAAGCGATAAAGGAACCCCCGTTCTGGACAGTGTATGTTGATGGGTCCTCGTGCGTCGATGGGAGTGGAGCAGGAGTCATCCTGGCGGGCCCAGATTATTTCATCCTCCAATACTCACTCCGTATCAGCTTCAGGGTGCCCAACAACGAGGCTGAGCATGAAGCCCTTATAGCCGGCCTGTGCATGGGTCGCAAGCCGAGGCAAAGCATGTCAAGATATTTAACGACTCGCTGCTGGTGGTGAACCAGGTATCAGGGGAATACGAAGCGCGAGATGATCGCATGGCCAAAGTCAAAGAACTGGATGGCCTCTTCTGAGGATGCACAACTCCAGCAAATCCCCCGAGAAGAGAATGCGCAGGCGGACGCTCTCTCGAAGCTAGCTTCCTCTTCCCTCCAAGGGCTCGAACAAACTGTCTTAATAGAAGTCCTTTTGAGGCCCAGCATCGAAGAAGAAGATCCCTAGCCTATGGAGACTCTGCCCTTTGAACTTGGAGAGAACTAGATGAGGCCCCTGCTCGAGTTCCTCAAAGACGGGATCCTTCCCTTAGACCCGAAAAAGGCTCGAAAGATCCGAACCAGAGCCGAGCAGTACGCACTCATCGAGGGAGTTTTGTACAAACGCTCCTGCACTCAAGTAGACGGCAGATCCTACTTGAAATGTCTCTCCCTAGAGGAAGCCCAGTATGCTTTGAAGGAGGTCCATGAAGGCTAAGACCTCCCCTGAAGAGCACCTCCTCGGTCATGTCCTTCCAATCGAACTTCGGCCGATCGAGGAGCGTCTGAACCATCTCGTCCTCGTCGGGTCTAAGCACTGGGCTCTCCTTCACCCTCCGTGAAACCTCTTCGACCCAAGTTGTTGGGATGACCCATGGCCGAACTCCGAATGAGGAAATATTTATCCCTCCAATGCCTTATCGAGTCGGAGCAGCTGATAAGTTCGCGCCATGCCTCGGAGCCAGGTAAAACCTGAACTCCGACTTGTGCTGTTGGTGAACCCGATATACGGTCCGCAACACCCTCAACTTCGGCTCGAGCCCCGCCACCTGACAATGAAGGATGAATCCGTTGATCAGCCTCCACACGTTCGGCATGTACTGGACCGGGCTAATCCGAAACCATCGCAATACTTTGTTGATGAAGGGATGAAGAGGGACCGAGCACCGGCGATAAAGGCGTCGACGGGCCAGAAGCAGATGTCCACTGGCATCGGCGAGTTGACCCTCACTCCGGGTCCGGGCAACATCAGGTTGTACTCTTTCGGGATCTGAAAGCATTTCCGGATCGATGCCAGATTTGCCTCGTTAAGAATGGAGATCGTCTCGTCAGCCTCCGAGGTCTCTCTTGCTGCATTCTCCTCGAATTTCCGCCCCATACCATACATAATGCGCTCGGCCTGATGGTCCGGAAGATCCCGAACGCTCTGAAACCCGGTTAGCACCCCTGGCAATCTGCCGAACTCCCCCATCCTCAGCTCGCCCTCAACCACTGCCTCCACTACAACCGAAACTCACCCCACCACTGCCTTACCCTTATTGATTGGGGGAAGTTGACTTAATGTCGGCTCATGGGCGGGAGCAGGGGAGGTCTCTTGCCTCGAAGGAATGCTAGACATTCTCTAAAAATAAACTAAGTGTAAAATTACCTTGATGTGACAACGGTGGTCGAAAAAGATTGTCGGAACTAGGAGAAACTCGCCTGAAGCTCCCGTGAAAGAGAAGAAATCGCCCGAGTTAAAAGTTAGAGAATGAGCAAATGAGAGGAGGGGGTGAAGTTTTATAAAGAGTGGCACATTAACCGAGACAAAGGGCCCCAAAGAGCGTAAAGGCCTGACATATTTACCGCAAAATGACGAAAAATATGGGCAGCTCAACAGATTCTTGACTGGTCAACGGTCAACACGCCATGTGTCGCTCTCCTGGACTTCGACAACGTGTTCTGAGCACTCGTCACCGACGTCCAAATGCGAGAAAATGCATTGACTGGTCAACGGTCAACACGCCACATGTCGCTCCCCTGGACTTTGGCAACGTGTTCCGAACACACTTGGCACCGACGTCCAAATGCGAGAAAATGCGTTGACTGGTCAACGCGCCACGTGTCGCTCCCCTGGACTTCGGCAATGTGTTCCGAACACTCTTGCCACCGACGTCCAAATGTGAGAATGCGTTGAATGGTCAACGGTCAACGCACCACGTGTCGCTTTCCAGGACTTCGGCAACGTGTTCCGAACACTCTTGTCACCAACGTCAAAATGCGAGAAAATGCATTGACCGGTCAACGGGCAACGGTTAACGCGCCACGTGTCGCTCCCTTGGACTTCAGCAACGTGTGCCTAGCTTCTTGCCACCAACGTCCAAATGCCACGTGTCGCTCCTCTGGACCTCGACAACGAGTGCCGAACACTCTTGCCACCGACCCCCAAATGGCGAAAAGGCAAAGGCAGATCCACCGTCTGATCGCTTGAAAAATCGCACCAAAGCTCGATCGACGCTCCAGATTGCGCCACATTGATATTTATATGATTAATTCTTTTATTTTAATTATAATTCGAATTAATTATTTAAAAAATTGCGAAAAACGATTAAAAATTCTAAAAAATAATTATAAATTCAGGAAAATATTTTTGAGCTCCTGGATAAATAATTATTAATTAGAACGATTAATCAATACTTTTTGAAAATAGATCATCATTTCGCAAAATTAAATAAAAATTTCGAAAAATAGTTAAAATATTAGTGAAAATCCAGAAAATTCCAAGAATAATTTTGGGCACTTTGCAAGCTCAATTTAGCACCGTTACACCTCGAGCAAGATCCAAAATTCCTTGAGGAACTCCGATAAAATACCGTACGCTATTAGAACAACAAAACTTCTCCTCAAAAGCTGTTAAAACTCAGTCTTCGGGAGTGGGGGGCTCGTAATATGGCTAAAAATAGGATTAAATCGGGCACGAATCTTAAAGCTCTCAGGGGTAAAACGGTAATTTCACCTACAAACGGGTCCGAATGGGGAACTGGGTCTTTCTTCAAAACCCAATAGTCCAAAAACGGATCTGTTCTACTGGGTATGGGTAGCACCCCGTTACAAATCAACCCAGATGGATAAAGAGTTATTCAAATTCGTGATTATCCCTAAGAGACAATTTCAACTGCCCCTCTTATCACGAAACGAGTCAAACTCTCTTCTTATCCATGAACATCGGGAAGTATAGATTTATCCTTATCTCAAAACTGGTCCCTAAGGTGACTATAAATACCCCTCTCCCCCCACCGTGACAAGGTAATCAATCTTTAATCAATCTTTTTCTACCTAGGGCTATTTCTTAATCTTTCTGATTATTGACAAGAGCGTCGCCGAGATCCATCCCGGTGTATCGAACTTGTGTAGGTTCGCGGCAGCGGCGAGAAACAAGTCAACACATTGATGAAGATCAACAGGTTTGCTTTATTGTTTTCTTCAAGAATCCACAAATTCATCTGTTTGCTCCCATACTAGAAATCAGCTGCAACATATGTCATTTCTCTTAATTACCCCTCTAGTTAAAAAAACTCAAAACTATAGAGAATTTTCATTTTTTTAATTGACTTGATGAAAAATGACTGAAATATTTTATTATTTGCCATTCAAAATTTATCTTCTTCATCCTTGTAAATTCGGGCAATTGTTAATCCAACCGAGAATTATTTACTCTTCTAAAAATTTCTTCGTTTTTCTTCAAGAAATGGATAAACTAACAATGCATCTTTGAGAACTACATATTCTTTCTCACGTTAATTCTCCAAATTTGCCATCAATCATGTTTTTTAATGATAGATTATAATCTTCCTCATTTATTTTTCTTAAAACTGTTAAATCTTTTCTCATTTGATTGTCTAATTTGATCTTTTAATTTGATTTCTAGCTGTCTTGTAAGGATAAAATCATGGTTAACTTGGTGATATCTAACATAGGAGTAAATATGAAATAAAGTCCAAATTGTTAGGGGTATATACGAAAATCACATTTGTGAGGGGTATATATGATATTATCATATTTGTTAGGGGTATACATGTTAAAAACCCATTCGTAAAATATGTCCTTTATTTTAAGAAAAAAGAGAGAGGAAAAAAGTAGCTTCTTACACAATGGCCAGAACTATTGTATACTGCTTCTTACTGTTTCCCAATATATTGGCCTCGTTAACCTTGTTAATTTTAAAGTTAGAAAGAGAGCCCAAAGAGGAGTAAGAACATGCCATGGCTGATTTCAATAATACTGGATAACTGCAGTCATAAGATCCTACAAAATTTTTATTACAAACTATTTATTTTACTCCTTTCCTAGTCGTCCTTTCCGGGATGATCTCTGCGTGAAGCGAAATTGGATACATCGGCCTTATAAAGCTCATTTTTATAAAGAACAGCTAGTTGTAGAGGACGACGACATGTTTATAGTAGATTGGAAATTAGAATAAAAAGTATTGGATTCTTATGTGAACTAAAAGCATGTGGTAAAGTGGTCCATTTGCCCTACTGATCCCAGCATGCTGTGAAATATTTCTAATATTTGGTAGTTAAGAGTTGAGACATTAAATAGATCATACACTGAAAATCATTAGATTTTGGGATATCTTCTATATGACCTGAAAGCCGGAGATATGACAACCTTAAGTAGTCTCAAAGACTTCTATATTGCATTGTCCCCTCCTGTTAATTCCCTATATTTTGCATGTAGAAGGGAAAAGTTATCAATAGCGTGGAAGAAATGTATGGACTAGAATTTGTCTATTTTCATCTATTTCCTGTCATATTCTTCACTTGATTTTCTACGCTTGCATTTCATCTCATTTGCTCATATTCTTGCCTCAGCCTTCATTTGCATGTCTTAACGATATATTGAAAGGAATTCAAAGTTATTCCTTTAGCTGTCTTGTTGGCTAATTATGTTGGAGTATCATCTGTTACATGTTTATTGTTCTTGTCCATGCATTACATGACTAATAATCTGGCATTTAGTTTTGGGTAATGATTTTGTGCTTTGCTATCTGCAGGCCTGCAGAGGTTAACAGTAAACCAGTTCCATCTTTCAAAAACTGGCCAATTGGGTTGGCTTCCATCTTGAAGAAACCAGAATGAAAAGATTACTTCTGATTTTAGTGGACTTTTTGTATTGTTAGAGCATATTCTACTATTCAAATCTTAGTATGGTTAGCCATATCTGACTGTTCTGCCAACATGTTTGAGCCATAACCTAATTACTTATCTTGATTTGATGTTATTAATAAGAAACCATGTGGTCACAACTGACAATATTGTTATATTAAATCAGTTCATTTTAGGTGTTTGCATGTCATGTATGGATTTGCTTTTGCTATTTTTGCCAGAGTAACAGGGAACAGTCACTACTAATTTCTCAGTATAAATGAACCAGATTAATAGCAGGTACAACGCACGCATTTATGTTATAATTACGTTTTTTTTTCCTCTTAAAATATATTGGAAGTATGTTACATATATGTAGTAGCAAAATACACATTTTACACATTTTCGAGTAGTTTACTTCATATGAAATGTTTGGGCCTATGTTCCTTAATGTACCCCAGTCTTGAGTAGCATACTTCAAACTAAATTGAAAATCTTCTTCTTTTTGCAGAAGCCCAACCATGACCCTTATTTTAATGTACCCCAGTCTCCTCAATTATATTTCGTCCCACGCTTCATTATTTGCACAAGGCCACCAGTTATTTGGATTATTTGCTGCCAGATTTAATTAAAATATTCGTTAAAGAATAGTGTTTTGATCGGGGAAGCCCCATCAAAACACTATTTTTTTAAACCTATTTTAAATAACACTTATGTATGGAGGTCCCATTTCGGGAGTTCACATCAAGCCCCGTGAGCTCAGGGCGGCCGGCCCTATTTGTACCCTATTGGACAATCTAGCATAGCATGTACTGCGATATGTGCCTCGTTGATGAATTCCTGCAAGATCGACGGTGAACAAATACAATTCAAGTCTTCAGAATAATTACTTGCCGGAGACATTTGGAACCCTAACACGTTTATATATCTTTCCTAAGGGAAGAAGTATTTATGTATCTTTCGGAAATGCATATTTGGTGAAGACTTTCTTAATAAAATGGGAGGACTAATTAAATGCCAACGATAACAAAAACACATTTGGAAGATGAATTCCTTAAAACAAGAAATATATAGGAGCCAAATTGGTCAAAAATAGAGTCATACCCTTTTTTTTAAAACTATAAACCGCCGTATTTCATGGTATGTACTAGGTAAGTAAAGAAGAAAAGACGTTACTATAGTGCTTCAGAAGAAGAAACAAGTTTCACTGTAGGTACATGTAATAAAACAACTTCGTTATAGTAAAGTAAAGAGCAAAACAAGATTACAATAGTTTAAATAACTCACCCTTTTCGGAAGAAACAAGACTGAATTTACACGATATTCAGTTAGATGTAAACCAACAAGCAGAATAACGTTGACGAAGATGGGCTCTCCAATTTAACCAATCTAACAAAGGCTCAACACCCCCCCCCCCCCCCCCCCCCCCCCCCCCCCCCCCCCCCCCCCCCCCCCCTCTCTCTCTCTCTCTCTCTCTCTCTCTCTCTCTCTCTCTGGGGTGGCATTCGGCCCTACCGGGCCGGGCCAAAGCCCGGTAGGTTTGACCCGGTCCTGGGCTATGGCAGGCCGGGCCACCAAAGATCTCGGGCTGGGCCGGGGTGGAGGGGATATTGAGGTTTGGCTTCGGCCCTTGGCCACTAGCTTGGGGGCTGGGTTGGATTTTTTTAAACTTTTTAATGGCCTTAAATTATAAAAAATTTGTAAGAAAATTTATTCACAATTGCTAAGAACATATAGTTACAATAGATATTCATTTCATTAGTAAAATTTCATTCATTCAAATATATTCAAATTACAATACGAGGGAAACAATTGTATTTAGAGATAGAGATTGTCTCTATTTAGATTGAAGAGAAGGCAGCGGACTATTGTCATACACTTCTACTTAACCAAAATATAGAATCTCATCCCCCTAAATTTTCCCAATTACTTACAATACATTGTGCAAATTACATTCTACTAGATGTTCATTCGTCACTACTTGTTGATCCATTTTTGTGCTTCTTGTAAATCTTGGGTCCTCTCTCCCGCTTTCGTCCAATCTTCGACGCAAACTAACATCTTCAAATTCTTTGATGTCAAGTGATTCCTGTTCGGGCTCATAATTCTGCCACCAAGAAAAAAAGTACTTTCCGATGCAACGGTTGACACCGGTACAGTTAGCAAATCTTTAGCCATGCGAGAGAATACTAAACATATTTTCATTAGTTTTCCAAAAAGAAAACACATCCACTACATCTTCAATGGGAGGTTGTGCATTATACCAATTCAACTCATTTGGTGGATTGGTTCTAGGTTTTTTTGATTTTATGAGATTTAAAATATTACTAGTCGCAAGACCCTTTCCCTTTGATAATATAGAAGAAGAACTAACATTTTGTGTTTGTGTAGTGTTAGATGAATAAAGTCTATCGTAACTATCATATCAACTAGTCAAAACATTCTCAAATTTTGTAGTAAAAACAACAAGATTAAAATCTTGTATTTCTTCGTGTGGAGCATAAGTATAAAAATCTCAATTAAATTTTTTGTGCCCTCTAACTTAATCTTAGGATTCATTACACTAGCAACACAATATAACATAGAAAATGGATGAAAATATTTTAAAATTTTAATATAAGTGGCATATACCATTTCTCCAAGGGTCATTTATCAAATCTTTAATTGTTGTCTATCATAGTGACAATTACAAGTAAAATACCACTAGATGTAGATGTATATGTTTTTCGAAATTGTAAAGTAGTTTCATTAAAATGTTCTAAAAATTTGTACAAACTATCGACCAAAAATAAAAAATCATCATCTACCATACAATCTTCCATACCTATTGCAATACAAAATTCTCTAAGATTAAAACGATAGTAAAGAACAACACTTAATAAACCAAAAGTGGAATTCCAACGATGTCTAATATCTTTAGGAAAATGTTTAAATACAATTCTCCTAAGTTGACACCAATCATGAAACGCTTGATATATTGGATCACTCAGCCTAATAAAATGAACACAATTTCTCATTGCCTCAATTTTATCGTATTCATATTTTAGTGCATCCTGTACACAAAGATTTAAAATATGATAAGCACACCTAACATGAAAAATTTTCGGTTTTATAGGATTTAGTGTAATTAACAAACTAGCGATTGCCATAATATTATTAGAGGCGTTATCAAAACCAATACAAAAACTTTATCAAAAATACCAAAATTGTTACATGCTTCCATGATGTGTGTGGCAATTATTTCACCCTTACGTGGGTACCTAACAAATCCGAATGAAATTATTCTCTTTTGAAGTATCCAATCGGAATCTATCCAATGACATGTACACGCATCATTAGTACGCCGTTCACTCATACCCACTCATCCGATGTCAAAAAAACTGTAGTGTTTAGTGATGTTAGTGTTGATACTAAAAAATTCTTACCCTCATTGTAAACTAATTTACAATCACCCTTGACTACATTTCTAAGAATTTTTTATAATGGGGGATTAATGCGGTTTGTGCAAACGCTCTACATTCCTACTTTCACCAAAAGAATAAGGTAATTCATCTCTAATTACTAACTTAGTCATTTCTCTACGAACGATATCGTGATCGTAGCTATGACTATCTATTTGACCGGTCTTAGGATGTATTTTTTATTGTGTGAGATTGGCTTTAAAAAATTTGGGTTAACATTTATTTAAGTGTCGTTGAAGTGTACCCGTTTCCGATCCTATTTTAAACTTATATGGTGTTTGACACTTCTTACAAATTTTTAATCCCACGCTCTTAATTATCATTTTGAGAAGGGACATAGTCAAAATATTTGTGTACTTTAGATGTGGTACCTCTTGATTTACATGATTGAGAAGGGCCTTGTTCCGATGGTTGGGGTTCTATGTCTTCTACTTCTACTTCTTCCGTGTGTTTCATGAAAATCGGGAATACTATCATAATTCATAAGTGTTTCTTCACTCTCTACATATGGAATTGGAATGGAAGGAATGCAACAACAACTAGTGGACTCTTGGCTACTATGTCTACAGCGTGATCGGTTAGATGCCATCTAAACTAGTGTATGTTCTAAAAATTCTAGTGTATGTTCCAAAAATTAATTCTAGTATATATTTTACAAATTATTTGTAGTGTATGTTTTAAATTTTAATTCTACAAACAAGTAAAGATAGATAAACTAGTGTATGTTATAGAAAATGATTCTACAAAGCAAACAAAGTTAAATAAAATTCTACTATAAACCCGTGTATGTTAATAACAAAATTCTAAACAAAAAGAACTGATATTTCAATAAAACAACAACAATTAAATAAATAAACTAGTGTATGTTTACCAAATTTTAAATAAAAAAAATCTGAAAAGAAAAGGAAGAAGAAGAAGTACAAGAAAACTCAAGTATTAAATGAGAACAAATAACAATGCTAATTCTAAAATTTATACAAATACAAAAATACCGTATGAGTGTAGATGAAGGTAGAGAGAGTTGAGAGTTTGTAGTGTTGTTGTTGATGTTGTTGATTGTTGTTGGATGTTGTTGATGTTGATCTTTGCAAGAGAGTTGAGAAGTGAGAACCAATGTTGTTGATTGTTGTTGATTTTTTGAGAAAGATGAGAGATAGTAGAGAGAGTTGAGTGAATTTGTGAAGAGAATTGAATGAAATGAGGTTGTATATATAGAATATGTATATTTCGAGTTTTCCAAAATACCCCAAAACTAACTAGTATAGATCCGTTGGGGGGGGGGGGGGGGGTATTTTAGTAATTATACAAACACATTTTAAAAAAAAAATCTGGAAAAAAAACAGTGGCCAACGGTCGGCCCGCAGGCCGGCCAGGACTGGTTCAACCCGGTCCCGGGTCAGAGCGGGCCGGGCCGTGGCCAAAAGCGGTCCTTTTTTGGGTTTTTGAGGACTGAACTGGCCCCCTTCGACTGGGCGGGCCGGGCCGGTCCCGGGCCAGCCCGACCTTGATGCCACACCAACTCTTTCTCTCCCCCTCCCCTCTCTCTCTATATATGCCAGTAATATACACGTGTGATGCACATATTAATTTTTTTAAAATTTAAAGTAAAAACTTTGATTTACACGTGTGATGCATGTCTTGATTAATAGGATTATATATTTTTAAAAGTAAATGTGAAGACTATAATGGGAGAGTTGGAGTTACACGTGCGTTGCACGTAAGTAGGTAGATTTACAACCCCAATTCTTCCATTATAATAGTTATTATATATTATATTATAGATAGATGGATAGATAGATAGATAACAATTTACACGTGTGATGCACATTTAATACATTAAAAAAATTACAGTAAAAAAGTTGACGTAGTGATGACTCGAATGTGAGACCTTCTGCATATTAGTTATACACGTGCAATGCACGCATTGGTAGATTTACAAATGACACTAAGGCATTCTCCCATTATAATATTATTAGAGATTATATATATATATATATATATATATATATATATATATATATATATATATATATATATATATATATATTAATCAGCGAAAATTTAATTTTCAAAGATGAATAAAAGATGCAAGACTTAATGCATCACATGAACCCCAAACAAGATACATTGATAACTGGAAAAGTACTTGCAAATATTCAAAATATCGAAGCTAAGCAAGCCCTACATCAAATTAAATGTTACTAGTATTATACACGTGCTGTGCACGTGGGAAAAATTGGGGGAATGAAAAGGGCCAAAAAGAAAATTCTACCAGTACGTGCGTTGCACGGGTTGAGATATGAACAAATTACACTAAGGCCTTCTCCCATTATAGTAGTAGAGATTAATGGTGATGAAAAAACTCATTTGGGTAAGAAGGGGTTTAAAGAGGACTGGTGGCATGAGTAAACAGGAGTTGGAGAAAAAATGAAGTTATCGGCTTAAAGGAGGTAAGGTTTTTTTTTTTTTTTTTTTCCAGGTAAAAGGTGGAATCTGGCCATCCTGTTTCATTAATAAGAGCTTAACGAAACAAACTCAGAGTACTGGGCCCAAGTACAAACTACAGATAGAAAATAAAACATACATGAAGCAACATGACGCGTACAAATAACAAATCCCTCCAACAACCCTGGAGGGTGGGCCGACAAACAAGCTCGCTCCAGCAAAATTGTAAGTAGTCATTTTAGCTTCGTACAGTGCCTCCATGGCACATGCACACCCACCTAAGACAAGTCTGGCAGGATTTTATCACCCGCCGATCCCTGCCTTCACCTCGCTGGGGGGACCCCATCTATGGACCCAATCCCAGCAGATCGAAAACTGACCCCATGGTACATGCACAGTGATCACACCCTCCCACCATCTCCACCACTAATCCGACAAACGTGCCAGTAGCTCCCACAGCCGCTACCAAAGAGATAGCCATGAAGAGGATACCTTCACCTCTCACACGATAGCGCTTTCTCAGGCGATTTCTTACAAAACAACTATCTCTCTCACCCCACCAAACACCACGCTCCAGGAGAGAGCCGTAAAGAGGATACCATCACCTCGCTCACGCTCAAGCTCTCTCCGGCGATTTCTCACCACACAGACTTATCTCGACTCATACTCCCAATCTGAGGGAAGAGGCGACGCTGTTACGAGCCAGTGGCCTAAGCTGGAGGAAGCTCAATAGCCTGATAGTAGGCACTGTGAGGACTTCACCGACAACATCGTAGGACACTCTACATCAACCATACCCAAACCCCATACCCCATCACCCCCAACGATCTCCATACCGAACCACCGCCCTCACACACTTGAGCCCCAGATCCACGGCATTCGTAACAACAGGCACGGGAGGATGCTCTGGCACGACAGTTGAGACAAGTACCCCGAAAGTTGAGACAAGTGAGCGCATATCCTGGAGGGACCCCATCTTCGGGCCCACGCTCCACAATCGTGCAAAACAACATACGAGACCCTCCACACCACCTACAACAAACGGCATCCCCGACTGTAACGTGGGGGGGTGGGGGGGTGTCTCTCTCGCACCGAGGTCCAGATCTGAGGGGATCGGATCTGAGTTGGCTGACGTCGTCCAAGAGGGGCGACACTCCGGGAAGAAAGGGAAGGGGGAAGCACGGTTGCGAAAAGTCGTGTTTGGGAGAGTGAGGCTTCATGATTTTGCAGATTCAGAGTCACTGTATTTGCTTGCGGGTATATGTGGGAAGCTTCATGTGATTGTGAAGGATTCCCATAACGAAGTTACAGTACTGGAAGCCAACTTAAAGAAGCAATTACTAGAATCTCCATCAACTTCATCAGCTTCCACTGAAGTTGAGAGTGATGTTTGGAAGGTCATCTCTTCCCAGAATTTTGGAAGCCAACTTAACGAAGTCACCGGGGCGGCCTCCGCCCCCACACTCCCAGATCTGGGGTTTCATCGAAGCCAGATTTTTCGCACGAACAGTGGATCGTCGATGGCATCGGAGTGTCGTCGCCGCGACTAGATGCGACCTGAGCGTTGGAGCGAACTCCGTTTTCGTCGCCGCGAAGGATGGAGGAAGACTAGGGGGACGTCGGGGGGGGGGGGGGGGGCAAAGAGGGCTAGCCACCGCCGCCCCTAAGATTGTAGATCTAGGGTTTTTGTTGTTTTTTTTTCCAGATCCAGTTTCTCTCTCTAGAATTTCTAGAGAGACTCTTTTCTCGATACAAAATTAGCATTAAAAGGAGGTAAGTTAAATCTCAAGCTAAAAAGCCCTGCAGTTTCCCTCTCTAGATTTTCTAGAGAGAGAAGCTCCCCAAATAACCTCAAAAAACAAAAACCCTGGATCTAGATGAAGTTTGGAGGGGGTGGCGGCTGGATTCTCGATGCCCTCTCCCCGTTCGCCGGTTCCTCGCCACTGATCGTCGCATCGTCTCCACCGTCGCGTCTGTCCATTGTCCCTCACCCACCTCCACCTCCATTCGAAGCCACCTTCTTGTCTTTCGTTCCCCATACCCCCGACCCCCCCACCAGATCCGCAGTTCGTCCCCCCCTCCCACCTCTACCTCCATCCGACACCTTAGCGCCCATCATTGCCCCCGTTCCCCCCAGATCTGGGCGTGGCCATGATTTCGAAAGGTACCCCTGACCTCGACTGCCCCTGCTGAGCGCGGCCCCTCAGCGTCTCCACCATTGCTCCTCCAATGCCCGCTGGATTTGTTCGTCGGTGGACGTGGGCCCCTCTTGTTGTTCCGTCCGCTGGGGTGATGAAGCCCGGTATTTGGAGTGGGGTGTGATTTTTGGGGTTGGGGTTTGGGTTTGGTGGGCGTTGCTAGTTGTTTACCAGGTTGTTCTTCGCGCTTGCCACCATGTCCATACTCTTGGGGCCAATCACGGCAATCTACCGCTGTGATTTGGTCTTTCCAAGGGTTGGTAGTGCGTGTGAAGAAGCTGGGTGTGCTTGGATGTGCCGTAGTGCGTTTCTCGAGAGAGGTGCGCTAGAAGGGTTAGGTTGTCTTGCACGATTGTGAAGCTTGGACCCAAAGATAGGGTCCCTCCGTGATGTGTGCTCACTTGTCTCAACTTTCGGGGTGCTTGTCTCAACTGTCACGGAGCGACTATGTCACGCCAGAGCATCCTCCCGCGCCGGTTGTTGCGAACACCATGGATCTGGGGTTCAAGTGTGTGAGTTTGGTGGCTCGGTTTGGGGCCCGTGGGGCAAGGTCGGTAGTTTGTTGGTGTTGGGGGTGATGGGGTGTGGGGTTTGGATTTGGTTGGTCCGGAATGTCTTACGATGTCACCGGTGAAGTCTTCACAGCACCTATTATTAGGCTATTGAGTTTCCTCCAGCTTAGGCCACTGGCTCGTGATAGCGTCGTCTTTTCTTTTGGGTTGGGAGTATGAGTCAAGATAAGTCTGTGTTGTGAGAAATCGCCGGAGAGAGCTTGAGCGTGAGAGAGGTGAAGGTATCCTCTCCACGGCTCTCTCCTGGAGCTGGAGCGTGGTGTTTGGTGGGATGAGCGAGATAGTTGTGTGGTGAGAAATCGCTTGAGATTGCACTATCGTGTGAGAAGTGAAGGTATCCTCTTAACGGCTATCTCTTTGGTAGCGGCTGTGGGAGCTACTGGCACGTTTGTAGGATGTGTGGTGAAGATGGTGGGAGGGTGCGATCGCTGTGCATGTGCCGTGGGGTCAGTTTTCGTTCCGCGGGGCTTGGGCCCGAAGATGGGGTCCCCCCAGCGAGGTAAAGGCAGGGATCGGCGAGTGTTAAAATCCTGCCGGACTTGTCTCAGGTGGGTGTGCATGTGCCATGGAGGCACTGTACGAAGCTAAACTGACGTACTTACAATTTTGTTGGACCGAGCTTGTTTTGTCGGCCCACCCTCCAGGGTTGTTGAAGGGATTTGTTATTTGTACGCGTCACGTTGCTTCATGTATGTTTTATTTTCTGTCTGTAGTTTGTATTTGGGCCCAGTACTCTGGATTTGTTTCTTTAAACTCTTATTAATGTAACAGGGTGAGACCAGATTCCACCTTTTCCCTAAAAAAAAAAAGGAGGTAAGTTGAAGAGAATATTTTGCGAATAAATCAGTTTGAGTTTACTTTAACTTGATTGTCAGTTAGATTATAACACCGGAAAAGCTCATAGTGTCCTAACTTTCCATAGTTAAAAGATTTCAGATTTATACAAACACAGATTTGAGAGACTAGTGTACAATTCACGGAAGATTTTAGCGACCATTATGAACTCCTTAATTCCCCCTCTTTTCTCTTCGCATCTTATTTCTTACAAAACAATCCAAAAAGCAATTAAAACTTCATCTGTGCCATAACTTTCTGAAGTTTGTAAGTAAAGGACTTGGTACTATTTCCCTTCAATTACAACACTTCTATTGTTCATGGGCGGATCTAGGCCAAAGCTGCACAAGTAACTGATTTGTGCCTCCAATTTTATAAAGCACCATATTTTTAAGTATTTGCTTAAAAAATATATAATTGTTTTCAGATAGCATTACATTGTATTATCTAAAATTTGAAACAGTAGTTAGCCTATTAGCTCATCTGGTTAGAGCATCGTGCTAGTAATGCTAAAGTTGTAGGTTCAAAACCTGTATGATATTTTTAAACTGATATGGACTAATTAAATTTTCAATTATTTTTTGAATTATTTTTTCACTTAGTCCATTCATGTCACTCTATGATATTTTTTCAATGTTCTATGGTATATCATATTTACCTAATTATGATAAATTTCTAACCAAATCTTCAAGTGCATATGGTTATTTTATATTTTATGCTTCCAACTAGTATTCTCATATGCATATATTCATCATCGATTCATTCTGACCGTGTTATCTAATATATCATATTTACCTCTTTGCAATAATGCAATCTTCAAGTGCATATACAAGTGCATCATCAACTAAAATAAAATCACTGTCATTTCTTCCTTAGAGTTTGCCCTAAACAAGTTCTCAAATGGTGCATTTTGCAAGTTCACAAAATAAAAATGACAATTATTTAAATGCAAACATGCCATTCTGACCATTTTCAATCATTTTTTTTAATTTTTTAAACTAATTATTTTTCACATTGCCATACATGTCATTTTACATTTTATAATTAATATTATTTTTCACTTAGCCCATTCATGCCACTCTATGATTTTTTTTTCAATGTTCTATGGTTTATCATAGTTACTTGTTTATGATAAATTTTTAACCAAATCTTCAAATGCATATGGTTATTCTACATTTTATGCTTCCAACTAGTATTCTCATATGCATATACTTATCATCAATTCATTCGAAACATGTATGGGCTAATTATATTTTCAATTATTTTTTTTCTTTTTAAACTAATTATTTTTCACATAGCCATACATGATATTTTACAATTTCATGATTAATATTATTTTACACTTAGCTTATTCATTTCACTCTATGATATTTTTTCAATGTTCTATGATATATCATATTTACCTAATTATGATAAATTTCTAACCAAATCTTCAAGTTCATATGGTTATTTTATATTTTATGCTTCCAACTAGTATTCTCATATGCATATATTCATCATCAATTCATTCTTACCGTGTTATCTAATATATCATATTTACCTTTTTGCAATAATGCAATCTTCAAGTGCATATACAAGTGCATCATCAACTAAAATAAAATCACTATCATTTCTTCCTTAGAGTTTGCCCTAAACAAGTTCTCAAATGGTGCAGTTTGCAAGTTGACAAAATAAAAATGATAATTATTTAAATGCAAACATGCCATTCTGACCATTTTCAATCATTTTTTATTTTTTAAACTAATTATTTTTCATATTGTCATACATGTCATTTTACCATTTTATTATTAAATTTTTTTTTTCACTTAGCCCATTCATGTCACTCTATGGTTTTTTCAGTGTTCTATGGTATATCATATTTACCTGTTTATGATAAAATTTTAAGCAAATCTTCAAGTGTATATGGTTATTTTACATTTTAAGCTTCCAACTAGTATTTTCATATGCATATACTTATCATTAATTCATTCTGACCGTGTTCTCTAATATATCATATTTACCTCTTTGTGATAATGCAATCTTCAAGTGCATATACAAGTGCATCATCAACTAGAATAAAATTACTGCATATATATAAATTTGTTTTCATTTAAATAGTTTGTCCTTCAAGACTCAAAGTTTGTTTGCATTTAAATAATTGTTATTTTTATTTTGTCAACTTGTAAAAGTCCCAATTTGAGAACTTGCTTAGGGCCCCTTTGAAACTCAGATACGCCCTTGCGTTCGTTGCACATTCTACTACAAAATGAATCATTCGTGTCAAGTTCTCTCATAAGACGAACCTCCTTCTTCCATAGCATTCCGAGCTAGTTCCCCAAACACTTGAGCCTTAGCTCTCCTCTCCACGGCATCCTCCTCTCCTTCCATCAAAATCTCTATAGCTCCTAATGCGAATGCAGAGGAGGGAGCGATGATTCGGAATGAAGGGAGGGGAGCCGGGGTGAGAAGAAAGCCCAGGAAGCTGTTGGAGTAAGGAATTGCATGGGTATTGCACGTGAAAAGAGTGGTAGAGGGAAGTTCAAATTCGGTTAGGCAGTTAAGTGGGGAGACATGTGTCGGCTGTTGAGTGGTGGGTTGATTTGTAAGGGGGGAAATGTGTATAAATAAGGGGATGGTGAATGTAATAAGGACATAACAGAAATAACAGATTCATTTCCTTTCTTCTCCTCCTCCTTCTGCAATCTTCTTCTTCCTCTTCATGAATCTTGAGTGGGTTCTTGATTGAGTATTTGATTTGAGCTTTTGTAATGGCGATTCTCTCATCGCTTGTTAGCTAGTCAGTCGACTGGTAGTAGCAGAGTTGGAGTGCTTGAAAACATTGCGTTGGGAAGTGGATCGCTTCATTGGTGCTTTCACTGAACTCTAATGGTGGAGGGTATGTGTTTGCGGGCAATTGACGAGGCGATCTCTCAACTTAAGGAGGCATCAAAGAAGCAGACTGATCATTATCAGCATCAAGAGACGCAGTTGCAGGATCTTGCTTCTATGATTGAAGAGCACAACAGTCTGTTATCGGAGTTGTTCAACAAGTTGACATTGATCGTTGGGAAGCTGGATCAACAACTCATTCAATCTAGGGTTCCAGTGCATAGTGAGTCGGCAACATGGAATTTGAAAACACCTAGGTTAGATTTCCCTAGACTTGAAAGGGGAGATCTGACCGGTTGGCTATTCAAGGTTAATCAATTTTTTGAGTATCATCGTACTCTGTATGATCAAAAATTGCCTAAAGCATCTTTTCATATATATGATCGTGCTTTGGCGTGGTTTCAATGGAAATTCGATAATGGAGTGTTTACGAATTGGGAGGTATTTGTTCATGAGTTAGAAGTTAGATTCGGTCCTTCGGTGTTCGTCAATCATCATGGGCTTTGTCTAAACTAGTGTAGACTGGTTCTCTAATCGAATATCAAGAGGAATTTAAGAGATTAATGAACAAGACAAGGGGTTTGAGTGATTCCTTCCTGTTGAGTTGTTATATTTGGGGCCTTAAACCCGATATCAAGATAGTTGTTCTCTCTCGACAACCAAAGACTATGGTTGAGACGATGGGTTTAGCCAAGCTGCAGGAGGACTCTTACTTAGATAGTCGAAGAGCTGGGGCCAGGACAGTGGGATATAAGCCAAGTTGGTCTCAATCACCAGCTCCTTACCTCCTTTATTTCCTAATCCTTCTCCACAGGTTCCTGCACAAACCAGAGTCTTTGTTAATTCTCCAACATCGGCTACCAGATATCCTATACAAAGAATGTTGAGTCATGAGTTGCAAATAAGGAAAGATAAGAGGTTGTGTTTTAATTGTGACTAGAAGTTCACCCCAGGGCATTTGTGTAAAGGAAAAAAGTTCTTGTTGCTTTTAGTTGATGAAAATGATACTGGAAATGGTGAGGAGGTAGTGGAAGAACAAGTGCACAATGACTCTCAAATACCAGATACGTCATTTGAAACATCCTATCAGGCTCTATCAGGGGTTGTCTCCTAGGACAATGAAAGTCTCTAGCATGGTGGGGCAGAGAGTAGTGCAGATCTTGATTGATGGCGGTAGTACTCATAATTTTTTGCAAGAAAGGGTAGCTAGGGCTGTGTTTGGATAGTTGTTCTGAAAACTGTTTTCCGAAAACAGTTTTTTGAAAAGAGTTTTCTTAAAACTGTTTTTTGAAAATGAGAGTGTAAAAGCTGTTTGGTAATAATTTTTTCTGAAAATAAGAGTGTAAAACCTGTTTGGTAATAATTTTTTCTGAGAACTGTTTTCTGAAAATTAGACTGTAAAATGCTGTTTGGTAATAAAAAAAATTTTGAAAACTGTTTTTTGAAAATGAGAGTATAAAATGCGGTTGGTAAATCAAAAAATCTGAAATTTTAAGTTAAAAAAATAGTTATTGGATAATGTGGTTAGAAAAGGCGTTTGAGTTTAAAATTAAATTCTCAAATTAATTTTTTTGCAGTTTTCGTGGCAATGAGCTTATAAACGGTGTATGTTTAATCAATTTGCATTAGTTTTCTTATGAAATTTTTTTTTCTTTGCAGTTACAGAGCAAAGTTCTACAAGTATACAAACAAGCAGCATGCGACTATGCAAAGTTTTCTTCGCTTTAAGTTTTTTTTGTTTCTTCTTTGTATCTCCCCATCACTGGCAAGCTTTCGACTATGCAAAGTTTTATCTGAATTGTGTAAGAGTCGGCTAATACAGCATTTGTAATCTACAAATTTTGAGAGGAAAAAAATTTGCGGTTAATAAATGAAAGTGAAACTTCATTCTTAATCCGTTATAAAGCATCTGATTATTTCAGAATCCATCATAAAAAGCAGAAGCCATGAGAAGCATCACAACCCAACCACAGAAGGATATTGGACACAGTATGCAAATATTACAAAGTGAAACTCAGACCTTAACCCCTTATAAAGCAAGAAAATGCCATCACAATCCATCAGTAGCCATCAGATGCCATGAGCAACACTTGAAACCATCAGAGGAAGGTATTGTACACAGTATGGAAATTTTAAATACAAAGAAAAATTAAAATTTAGTTAAATAGGATCATAATCCATCATCTCCAGATTCATGAGAGGCACATGTACAAAATTTATTAGAAATTTGTGTTTGGTTACTAGTATTTCACAAACTGAGATGGCCCAAGCATGAAAATCCATCACAAGCATGAGAAGCCTTCAAATTTATAACATACTAACAAGAATTCAATTTTTAATGTGAAAATCACACCTTAACCCCTTACAAAGCAAAAAGAACCCATTACAATCCATCAGCATCCATCATATGCCATGAGCAGCATCAGAACTCATCATAGGAAGGTAATTGTACACCGTATCCAAATTTTACAAAGTGAAACTCACACCTTAACCCCTTACAAAGCAAGAAGAAGCCATCACAATCCATAAGTAGCCATCAGCTTATATGAGCAACATCAGAACCCATCACAAATTTGTAGATAGTGTGATTCCCTTAAAAGGAGAAATCGATAGCTTTTGTTCAGAAATGAGAACCCAACACAAGCATCAGAAGCCTTCACAGCCTTCACAAGCATAACATAGTAACAAGAATGTAGCTTTTCAAAGTGAAATTCATACCATAATCCGTTATAAAGGTAGAAGAAGTCATCACAATCCAACAGAAGCAATCAGAATTCATGAGCAGCAGCAATACACATCACAGGAAGGTACATGACCAATAGCAAAACCCATGAGAAGCCATGATGGTTAAAAGGAATGTAACAACAAATTATTAATTTTGAAAGTTAAAATGAAACCTTCAAAAATACTTATACAAACCAGGTTGAAGCCAGTCAATTAAAACCCCAATGATTCGAAGCCATGATAAGCATCAGAACCCATCACCTGCTAGAAGAAACATCATATGGCATAAGCAGCATCAGAAGCCATCATAGGAAGGAAATTGTACACAGTATTAGAAAATTTATAGGATCAGAAGCCATCATCTCCTAGGTTGACTGCAACTCATTCTATTGCAAAACTATGTAAACCTCCTTACAAACAAGATCATTAAACAAAGATTTAAAGAACAAAGATTTACATCTCAGGCACATGTACAAATTCTATTAGAAATTTGTACATGTATGGTTACCAGTATTGGTGTCTGCCAAAATGACTAACTGAGAAACTCTTTCAATAGCACAACAATTATCTTCCTCAAAATCCTCACATCCTTCATTCAAACCCCAATTCCAACCTCATGTTCTCCCTTAATGCCCAACATCCAACTTCTTGAAAGTTTCAGGCCTGTTTGGATAGTTGTTTAGGGGCCTGCTTTCGTTTTATTTTTAAGAAAACGCGTTTGGTGGAGGTTGTTCTCCAAGCAGTGTTTGCTTCTCTTTTCCAGGAAAAAACCAAAGAAGCCATCACAAGCATCAGTAGCCTTCACGGTACTAACATAGCAACTTGTAGGTTATTTTGAAAGTGAAACTTAGACCTTAATCCCTTTGTAAAGGAAGAAGAAGCCATCACAATCCATCAGCAGCCATCAAAGACCATTAACAGCTGCAGAACCCAATGATAGGAAGGTATTGTACACAGTATGAAATTTTAACAAAGGAAGAATTCAATGGTTTAGGTAAATAGGATTAGAGGCCATCATGTCCAGATTCATGAGAGGTACAGAAAATTGTACACAGCAAACTATTTTTTCCCAACCATGAAAATCCATCACAAGCATCAGAAGCCTTCACATTTATAACATAGTAACAAGAATTCAATTTTAAAAGTGAAAAACATAACTTAATTTATCATGAATAGTCCATCAGTAGACCATCACATGCTACCATAAGCAGCATCAAAACCCATCACAGGAAGGGCATTGTGTACAATATGGAAATTTTCCAAAGTGAAAATCATACCTTACTCCCTTATAAAGCAAGAAGCAATCACAAGCATTCAGAAGCCATCAGTAGCCATGAGCAGCATCAAAACCCATCACAGGAAGGTACATTGTGTACAGTATGGAAATTTTCCAAAGTGAAACTCAGTCCTTAATCCCTTATAAAGCAAAAAGAACCCTTCACAATCCATCAGTAGCCATCAGTTGCCATGAGCAACATCAACAAAAATTTCATTACTCCAAAGAGTATATAGGATCTGAATAAATCATCATCACATCTAGATTTTGAAATACTAGTAAACAAACACAAAATTCTCACATGTGCCTGAGATGAATCTAGAGATGATGGCTTCTAATGCTATTTAAATAAACCATTGATTACTTTCTTTGTCAAATTTCCATAATGTGTACAATTTTCTTCCTGTCATCGGTTTTGATGGTGCTCATGGCTCATGAGAACCCAACACAAGCATGAGAAGCGTTCATAGTGTTCACAAATATTATATAGTAACAACAAGGTTATTTCGAAAGTGAAGTTCATTCGGTTATAACAACAAGGTTATCTTTAAGAAAAGCGTTTGATTACCCTATTCTCAGAACAAATTTTTGCTTCTCTTTTCATAAAAATCCAAAACGGTCATACGGTTAATGCGTATCAGATATTTGATTTTGTATGTATGCATCCAACTGAACCAATCATGTGTTCTTAGAGGATTGAGTTAGTCGTAGGCTCAGAACACATTTGTATAGAACATTTGTTCAAATGAAGCATCAAGCTTAGTATAGGGCTGCATTATTATGCCATGCCAACTATATCTAATCTACTGTCCACCCTCTCCACCACCCATAGTTAAGTATGAAAAGCATTCAATCAATTTAGCATGAATAGTCCACATAATAACCCATCTTGCTTAACATAAACCATAAGGGTCAATACAAATCATCCCCAAGTATGTTCATTTTGATGGATATTCACTGCGGGTGTTCATTTCCTATTCAGAAGTATACAAAACCAGGTTTGTAAAGAGGGGGGGGGGGGGGGACACACATGACTCTAAATACAATGTGTGGATTTCATAATTGCCTAGGCAGATATAAAGTAAATAGCCTTTGCTGTCAATTTAAACAATAAACATGCCATTATAATCATCATCATAACCATCATGCTTAAATCAAATTCAGATGCAATTATCAAATAGATGGGCTTCAAAAGGAAGAAAAGCATTTATAACCATATATTGGAATGGTAAAATAAAGCCATGAACAAGTACATTGGGCTATAACATTACATTAATGCCTTGCATTCTACATTGTCACAGCAGTTTCATCTCTTTTAGTATTCATGCGATTCAATTGAGAAGATGACATATCCAAAGGATGAGATGTGGAAGCATTATCTTCATTGTATTCATGATTAATTAATTGTTCATCTTCTAAATCAGAAAAGAATGTATCGTCCGCTGAATATCTACGTATAAAATTATGAACTGCACAACAAGCTGGTATCATTAGAACCTGTCGTGTGAACATGTAGTTTGTCATATACTTGAAGATGGGAAACCTTTTTTTGAATACACCAAAGGTTCTTTCAATGATATTTCGTAGCCTTGCATGCATTTTGTTGAAATGTTGTCTATGTTGGGTTGGTGCATGGTTAGGCTCTTCGAAATCTTGCAAGTGATATGGCTCCCCGCAGTAGGGAGCTAAAAACCCTGGCATGTTCGTGTAACCACAATCTACTAAGTAATATTTATCATTGGGAGGGATTTGCAAAAGTCCTTCTGTTAATGCACTTTGTATTACCCGGGAGTCGTTAGCACTACCTTCCCATCCCGCATAAACAAATGTGAACATCATGTCAAAATCACAAACGGCCAGCACATTTTGAGTTATATCGCCTTTCCGGCCACGACAAGTATTTTGTCGACTAGCGAGTACGCAAGCATCTATTAATGTGCCATCGGCAGCACCAATAGCTCCCTACATGAGTGAATTTGAAACATACTACTTTAGTAAACACATTTGAAATATTAGAATAATATGGTGGTAATCAGGAAGCTAACAAAATACCTTAAACCATGGATAAAAGTCTGTGGAACTACTGATCCTTTCATGTACATGTGTCGTGTCTGGGGGAGTAGAATTTGAAACATACTACTTTAGTAAACACATTTGAAATATTAGAATAATATGGTGGTAATCAGGAAGCTAACAAAATACCTTAAACCATAGATAAAAGTCTGTGGAACTACTGATCCTTTCATGTACATGTGTCGTGTCTGGGGGAGTAATGAGAACTGTTGTTGCTCTTGCCAAACCTTTCAACACATCAGTAAAATGTCGTTCGATTGTTTCCAATGAGTGCTGAAACCGATCAGCAGCCCCTCTCATTCTATGTCTGTGACCGATAATGTACAAAAAAATGGCAACACTTTCCTCAATAGGGACGTGTCTAAATTGGGCTTCCTCGGGCGTTTCCTCGAGGTAGTTGCCACTTTTAATAAATTGACACAAAGCCAAAAAATAATTTTGGTTCATGCGTAATATGCGAATACACTTATCCGGAGGACCATCTAGGATTTCTTGTACATATTCACGGCCTGATAGTTTAGAAGTGAAACGGGGTATTTTTTTAGACATACTCTTTAGAAACTGAAGTCACAACAAGTCATCAAGCCCGTCACTATCATCACTTGACGTGTCACTTGGGAAGTCCATCAGTATGGTATCAATTGCAATAGTACTTCACTCTGAAATAGTAGAATACGTCCACAAAAAAAAAAAATCGAATTTAAAAAGCTTATTATGAAATAGTGGAGGTTATATAAACAATTACACTAACATTTTATGTTATCTACCAAAGTTAAACCCAAAAAAACAAAAAAAACAACAACTAGTAATAGCAAATGCATCTAAAATTAAACCGTTACCAATGAAAATCCAACAGATTGTGCCATAACATATTCACAATGTACTGATACAGAAATATTTCAATAAATTGTTAAGACATTTAAACAATACATTGGGTTGGATCAACTTAAACAAATTAGATCCCTCTACTCATTCGCAAGTTGGTCCAACCACAAGAGTCTAAGATCTGGTTTCATTAGAATGAAGCCATGACGCCAACTTTTCTTTGAAACTATGTTATCCATTGCCACTCGGAGCATTTTGAGATCAAGCCCATCCATGTTATTAATTATGTCCATGCACTTATCAATGGAGAACGGATCTTCTGCATCCGAGCGAACACTTGGATCGCCCATTTTCTTCTTATAATATTCAGCTTTTGCAACATACGCAGAGGTATTGGCTTCAATACAAATATCCATTCTCGAGCTTTTTGTTGCTTGCCCATTAGACCCACCAGATCGCCTCTTGTGAGACCCCGAATGTATTGGTTCGTAATCATCATCATCAACCAAATTGACATGTGGTGCATTAGGTAGGGTGGGGTGGGTGATCTCAAAATTGACCCTCCGTTCCTCATCGGAGTCATACACCCTTTGAGTTGAAGCCTTAGAAAGAAAGCCCTGGGCAGTAGACTGACCAAAAATTTTGGTCAAAGCATCATAATTGGCCAATCCCTTCGATTTGAATTGTTTAGCATGAGGGTGTGCGTATTCAAAAATTATGTGTTGTTAATTTACAAGTACTAAAGTCGTGAATAAGTATATTAAGATGATAATCACACAATGTTATAAAAAAATAAGTTATATGTGAACCTTGACATATGTCTCCCAAACAGCGGGCTCGCAAGTGACTGTATGGTTGTCTTCATCCCAACCCATACCACTCCGATTCTTCAACGTGTGAAACTCCCTCCACTTCATCCTAAGTCGGGAATGTTTATCTTTTAATTGTTTAACCGTGTATGTACGATTACACAAGTGATTCAAACTAGCCACAAAGTTTTGCCAAACTTTGGCTTCAAAGGTCGAACTTTTCAAACTATTTCGGTCGACCTCCGCCTCTATCAATTCCACAAATATATGTTCATTACATGCTGGCCAAAGGATAATATCACTCTCCACCTCCATCTCCTTTCCCTTACTACTCATCTTGATTAGCCACAGAAACGATAAATATAAAATAACAATTATCAATTGCTCAACTATAACAGTGAACGGAAATAATTTTTTGAGGTTACTATAGCAATTGTAGATGAGGTCTTCTTTCCAGTTCCAGTTCAATAAAAATCACAGTTCAATAAAAATCTCCAATTCCAGTTCAGCAACCATCTTTAATCCAGTTCAATATAAATTCCAGTTCAATTAAAATATCCAATTTCCACAAGTATCAACAGCGACGTCGACCATAGGATCAGAACTCATCATCTCCAATTCTAGTTCAATAAAAATCTTTAATCCCTCAATTCAGTATAGGTCAAAAAAAAATTAATTTTTTTTTTCAGATCTGGAATTAACACATCGACGTCGAACTTGAGGATCAGATTTCATCATCTCCAAATCACAGCATCATAAAAAAAATTTCATCCCTCAAATCAAGCCAACAAAAAAAAAAACCAAAAAAGGGGGAAAAATATTTTTTACAACAAATCTGGAATTAACAAGTGAGCCAAACCAAAATCCTAGCAAAAAAATTGGATCAAAGTGAAACATACCTTGGTTTGCTTGCTTTCAAAGGTCAAGAAGTTGTCTCCGACAGATTCAAGCCTCAGCCGGCGTTTGATTCGACTGCAACGTTCTCGAAGACACCTTCTTGTATAACCAGATCTAGTCTCACAGACCATGAATCGACCGTCCAGGTTGAGAAGGGGAAAAACAGAGCGAATCGCAGAAGAAATGATCGGCTCTTGATGACAGTAAAGAGGGAGTAAAGGATACTTGAAGATGTGAGTAAAGGGGAGTAAAGAGGGCTGGGGTTTTCTAATAGAAGTCGGCGTAAAAAAAGAGAGAGGAAGGGGGTAACCAAAAAAGAGAGAGAGAACGAGATAGAAAAGAGGGGGTTCGGTTTTTTTTTTGTTGAAAAAAGGCCCCAAAACAACGATCCAGAGCACGTAACCAAATGCGTTTTCATAAAAAAAAAAAATCAAAAAAAGGCCCCAAAACAACTATCCAAACGGGCCCTAGGTATTTGCATTTGGCCATAGAAGCAACTTCTCAATTCTCTATTATTGTGGGGAATGGTGCAACCATGCGGTGTCAAGGAGTTTGCAGGGCTGTGCCTGTTTTGATTCAAGGACACAAATTTCTCATTGACTTCTACTTTTTGCTTATACAGGGGTCAGAAGTTTTGTTAGGTGTGCAGTGGTTGCAATTACTGGTCCGATGACTTTTGATTATGCTAAATTGACAGTCACCTTTGCATATAACAATCAACATGTGTTGTTTCAGGGTGCGGTAATGCCTACTATTGCGTAGTTGCAGTTACATGAACTAAGAAGAGAGGTAGTGACTTCTTCTGTCTTTCAATTTTTTTGATTGGAGTTGCAGGGTAATAATGAAGAATAGAGCTAGATATCTGATGATATGGCCAAAGTTTTAAGAAATTGTCATGCAGTGTTTAGCGAACCTGTTGGGTTGCCTCCATCTCGACCTTATGATCATCCTATACACCTGATGCCTGCAGCAAGGCCTCCAAATGTGCGCCCATACAAATATCCTCATTTTCAACTGAGATAGAGAAGCAGGTTATACAGATGCTCAATGAAGAAATTATCAGACATAGTCATAGTCCATTCTCTTCTCCGGTGCTATTGGTAAAAAAGAAAGATGGGAACTAGATATTCTGTGTGGATTATAGGGCTCTTAATGCGATTACTATCAAAGATAAGTTTCCTATTCCGACTGCGAATGAATTGTTCGATGAATTACATGGCACAGTGTATTTCTCTAAACTGGATTTGAGAGCAGGGTATCATCAGATTCGTGTTAGAGCTGAGGATGTAAGCAAGACTGCCTTTCGAACTCATGAAGGCCACTATGAGTTCCTTTTCATGCCCTTCGGACTAACCAATGCTCCTTCAACCTTCCAAGCGGCTATGAACGATATTTTCAAACCATTCTTGCGGCAATTTGTTCTAGTTTTCTTTGATGACATTTTGATCTACAGCAGAGACTGGGTTTCTCATTTGCAGCATGTCTCAACTGTATTGGGGGTGCTTGAGCACAACCATTTCTTAGTTAAAAAGTCCAAATGTGCATTTGGACAAACTTCAGTTGGGTACTTGGGCCATATTATATCTTTTGAGGGAGTTAGTGTTGATCAAGATAAGATTCAAGTTGTGCTGCAATGGCCTCGTCCAAACTCTCTTAAACAATTAAGAGCATTCTTGGGTTTAACAGGATATTATAGGAAATTTGTAAGGGGATATGCTACTATAGCTAGTCCACTTAGTGAGTTGCTGCAAAAAGACTCATTTACGTGGAATGAGGGTGCGGAGATTGCTTTCAAGCAGTTGAAGGATTCTATGTCAATTACCCCAGTATTGGTGTTGCCTGATTTCAATCAGAGCTTTACAATTGAGACGGACGCATCAGGGATAGGCATCAGAGCTATTTCGTTCAAAAATAAACATCTAGTAGCATATTTTAGTAAGAAAATGTCTACTAGGATGCAGTGTTCATCTGCATATATGCGAGAAATGTTTGCGATCACCAAAGCTGTTAAAAAGTGGAGGCAGTATGTGTTAGGCAGAGAGTTTGTCATACTAATAGACCATAGAAGTTTACATCATATGGTAAATCAAGTGATACAAATCCCAGAGCAGCAGAAATGGGTCCAAAAGTTGGTTGGCTACAATTTCAGAGTCGTATACAAACCTGGCAGTGATAATCAAACAGCAGATGGGTTATCTCGACAGTTTGGAACTGAGTTTCAAGCTTTACAAACTATCTCTTATCGTAAATTTCTGATATTAGACCAATTGAGAGCTGAATATTTGAAGGATGGTAAATAGAAGGAGCTCCTTCAACCAATCAAGGAGGGCAAGGTGAATACTCAAGATTCTGAATACAAGGAAGGTCTGTTTCTCTACAAAAGGAAGATAATGATACCAGCTTCAATGAGACAGCAATTGCTTCAAGAATATCACTCAAGTCCTGTTAGGGGGCATTCCGGCATAAGAAGAACTTTGATCAAGATTAGGGAGCAATATTATTGGGATAAAATGGCTGAGGATGTTAAGAAGTTTGTGCAAGAATGTATCGAATGTCAGCAAGTCAAATTTGACAATTCGCTTCCTGCAGGTCTTCTTCAACCCTTGCATATTCCTAGTCACGTGTGGGAGGATATCGCCATGGACTTTGTAGTGGGGTTGTCGTCATCACAAGGTAAGACATCGATACTAGTCGTAGTAGATAGACTAAGTATGGGCATTTCATTGTACTACCAGCTACTTTTACTGCATCAAAGATTGCAGAGCTGTTCCTTGCAAATGTGGCGAAGCTCCATGGGATACCTAAGTCGATAGTAAGTGACAGGGACCCAATTTTTGTTAGTAACTTTTGGAGAGAGTTGTTTGCACGACAAGGAACCACTTTGCAGATGTCAAGTTCATACCACCCCCACACTGATGACCAAACAGAGGTTCTCAACAGAATTTTGGAGCAATACCTACGGTGTTTTGTAAGTGAGGAACCTAAGCTGTGGTACAAGTACTTGGGACTTGCTGAGTATTGGTATAATACTGCATATCAATCCGCTATTAGCCTTACCCCTTTTGAAGTTGCCTACGGTCGTAAGCCTCCTGCATTGTCTTCATATATAAATGGTTTCTCTGATAATTTTGAAGTGAATGAGGCCATGTTGAAGAGGAATCAGCTTATTCAGTTGCTCAAAGCAAATCTTGGAAAGGCTCAAGCTAGGATGAAGGTGATGTCTGATAAGCATCGGAGGAAGCAGGAGTTTGAAGAGGGTGGATTGGGTGTTTGTCAAGCTCCAACCTTATCGCCAGCAGTCAGTGGCTCAGCGCAATCCACACAAATTATCAAAGAGGTTTTATGGCCCCTTTCAGGTGATCAAGTGTATGTCCTGTTGCTTACAAATTAAACTTGCCTGCAGGCTCCAAGATCCCTCATGTATTTCATGTGTCCTTACTGTGTTGTTGTAGACGTGACCCAAAGTCAGTAGTTGGCAACCCATTGCCTGTTGACAAGGATTCTCTAGTGCTTGCTTTAGCTCCGGTGGCGGTGTTGCAGAAGAGAAGGACAAAGCATGGTGACATCTTTGTGGATGAAGTATTGGTTAAATGGGATGGTCTTCCTGACTCTGTTGCAACTTAGGAAAGCTCAACTGCCATGACCAGAGCTTATCCCTTGTTTGACCTTGAGGACAAGGTCGTTCTCGAAGGGGGCGGCAATGATGCGAATGCAGAGGAGGGTGCGACGGTTCGGAATGAAGGGATCGGAGCCAGGGTGAGAAGAAAGCCCATGAAGCTGTTGGAGTAGGGAATTGCACGGGTATTGCACGTGAAAAGAGTGGTAAAGGGAAGTTCAAATTCGGTTAGGCGGTTAAGTGGGGAGGCAAATGTCGGCTGTTGAGTGGTGGGTTGATTTGTAAGGGGGAAATGTGTATAAATAAGGGGATAGTGAATGTAATAAGGACATAACCGAAATAACATATTCGTTTCCTTTCTTCTCCTCTTCCTTCTGCTATGTTTTTCTTCCTCTTCTTGATTGTTGACTCTTCTTGATTGTTGAGTGGGTTCTTGATTAAGTATTTGATTTGAGCTTTTGTAATGGTGATTCTCTCATCGCTCGTTAGCTAGTAAGTCGACTGGCAGTAGCAGAGTTGGAGTGCTTGAAAATGACTGCTTGAAAATGTTGCGTTGGGAAGTGGATCGCTTCAGTTCCCTTTACATCGTCCCTCTTCACCCGCACTTTATCATTATTTCTAACAATACAAGGCTCATTGACCCCTAAACTGACACCAATGTTAAGAACTTCCACCATCAACTTATTGTTTAGGTCCTTTAGGAACTAAGGAACTGATCACCAAAGTGAGGACACGTGATCATTGGCACTCCGCACTTTATCTTCATTTCTAACAATACAAGGCTCATTGACCCCTAAACTGACACCAATGTTAAGAACTTCCACCATCAACTTATTGTTTAGGTCCTTTAGGAACTAAGGAACTGATCACCAAAGTGAGGACACGTGATCATTGGCACTCCTGTCGACACAGCATCCAACACCGAGCTCCACCCACAGTGAGTAATGAATCCTCCAACTGAATGGTGGGATAGGATGAAAATTTGAGGTGCCCAACCTGTAATTATAAGGCCTCTTTCCCTTGTCCTCTCCTCAAACCCTAACATCCATCCATCGACTTTTGAACATCTTTCATTTCTTTGATCACCCAAATAAAAGGTTCAGTTCGCTGCTTCTAAACCACATCCAATCTCGGTAACTTGTGATGCATTGGTGTGGACTAGGCTTCCAAAATTGACGAAAACAACAGATCTAGCCTCCATAGAGTCAAACCAATCCGAAATGCGAGACTTATCAACAGAGGCCTTGTTACCTCTTGTAGCTTTACTATCCATATCCTCCTTATTACAAAGAGATAATATCCACCTAATTTGCTGTCATTGAGCACAAGAAATGCGGGCTCCAGTTCCTTAAAAGTATTCACGATGACACCATCTGCTGTTTCTCAGGATTTTATGAAATTCTCAAGAAAATTCTAAAACCATGGCTGATCAAACCAAAAAGGGGGTTTGGGCCTGGGTAGTCCTGATCCTCTGAGGTAAGTCGGGTACCACTACAAGCTCAGACTCATCCTGTAAATTCTCCGTAGACTTTATATTTTCGGATGTTATGGATACAAAGGCCAAAGAAGCAAGAAGGCCCATAGAATATGAACCCTTTGTATGTTGAGCTCCTCAGCTGCGACTCTCATCGTCACTCCACCACATGATGTTGTCGGAGATGATGCAGACTGGGCCAGGCTTTTGCTCTTTGAGATAGAGCTTCAATGGTTCTTCAAACAGAGCTTAAAGCTTCGAAGAAGGGGATACACAAATCGGGTGTGACCTGATGAGGTCGAGGTTCTCTAATCCTGCAGGCAAACCAGCCTCCTGACCTAGGAATTCGACGAATCGAATCGGAGGAGGGCCATCAACCCTGACACGGTCAATGGTCACTGATTCAGGCTGCATTGACTGGGGTGGTCATGAAACTAACCAAGACACCACGAGGGCAGCAATGGTGCAGGCCATGTCGACCATGGGGATCATGTGACCCTGTGCCAAGAAGGGGAGGACTAGCACCAAGTGAGGCTTCGGATTGTGGAGGTGGTCATCCTTTGACATGAGGGATTGCATATTTTGGTGGCTGGTGGTTTGGTTTGTAGTACTATAACAGATGAAGTGAAGAGGAACAAATACAATGATACATTTCAATATATACAAGACTAGGCTCTCTATTGGTTGTGAGTCAATATTTCGTATTCATCCACACAAGGAAGATGTCCTATTCGATCTCCTTCTTTTTCCTATTCCCTTTATTTGCTTACCACTATATTCTTCGCATTTTCCGATGCAAGGAACATGTTGTTCAGTTTTTGTTGGAACAAGACCGCAGCCAAGACAAGACCCTTTCATGAAATTGTTTAAGGCGTAATTGCTTACGCACCTCTTTTTGAAACCCACGGGTTTTTGTCCCAGCAGTAGTTAAGTACTGTCGATATGACCAATTCCTCTTTCTTTTTCTTTTTTTTTACTTTCTTCCACATCTAGTATACTATACCTATGCAACTCTCAAACACATATGCAACTCTTAATCCGGCAATAACAGCATTGTAAGCCTAAACTGCATATAATATTTTCAAAGTGTCAATTCTACTATCCAACAATACAAATAAAAGGTTGGGGGTTCCTATATAGAACCAAATTTCTTCTAGAAGAATAACCCCCGGCTTTGCATACTTCCAAATGAAAAACCTTACTAGCTACTTCTAAACACAAAGCCTAACAAGAAAATCCATAACAATGTTTTCTAGATTTTATCTTCTCTAACAACTCCCATCTCTTCTCCTTTTGTTTCCATATTGGAGGGTCTAGCATGACTTGTGAAGCTGTGTGTGATCGACGGTGAACAGGTTAAGTTCAAATCTGCAGAAGAACAAATTTCCAGAGAGAACCGGAAACCTAGATCTCAATGCTGATGAAAAAGTAGAAGTAATTTAAAACTCAAAATGAACTCAAAGAAAGAAGAACGTGGAACCCATGTAAAAAATCGACTTAATCAATTGCTTGTGGGCTTGCATTCTCTCTCTTTCCTGAGAACATTTTGGGTCTACTAAAGTTGAGTACGAACAGAGTACAAAATTTATAGATAAATAGTTTGAAGTTCCGCTAAGATGAAAGAAAGGGGGCAGAGCCAACCAACTAAGTGCCAATGATAACATAAATGCATTTCGAAGATGAATTCCTTCAACAAGAAACAGGAGCAAAATAGAAATAAAGGAAGTCATATGGGGATGAACATCATAGCAACATTGATAAATTATTCAGTATCTTAGATGAAAGACATGCAAAAGCAAGGAACAAAGTGTTCCCAAACAACACACATGCCATAACATGGAAAATCTTAAAACTTCATATAGAAAAAAGGTAGAGTCTATAACACAGAATTCAGTTGTTTTTTTTAGCTCAATAAGGTTTAAGCTTCAATTCTTAGCAAAAGATTTAGGCTGGGAAAGTCTTTTATGCTACAAAAATTTAGAATTCCAGTTTCTTGCCTGGTAATTTTTATTTGGTCTATACTACTGAAGTTAATAGTTCACCTTGTTTTTCATCTTCATTTATCTAACAACTATTACGATTTATTTAAAATATCAAATTAGAACATTAGGATTTTTAAAGCTCATATATGGAATAAGGAGGAACAAAATAATCTTACCACGGCAAAAACAATTTAGTATCAATGCACTGTCTCCAGTTAGATAAATGATATACCATAATACAACGAAAAAACAAACACAGTTTTTTTCTTTTTTCTTCCAAGAATGCAATTAATTTATTGTAACCCATTGATTTAGAAAAATATCAACATGCAGAAAAATGTTGACAAAAGAATTAGGGGGGGAGGCAAAGGGAAACTCTTCTCTAAACTAATCAACGAAAATTTAATCAAAGGTTTAATAAATATTTTTTGTAAAAGGAATCTAGAACAAACTGCATCCCAGTGCACTCTAAAAATACAACGATAATAGAAAAAAATGTAGAAAACTTTCCAAAATATCGAACCTAAAGTCAGCCCTAAATCAATTAGGATATTATGAAAAGGTGATGAACAAATTCATCTCATGTTACCCTCTCTCAAGATATCAATCATGCTATATATTCTCTTGTTAGCCTTGGAATGAACCTGCATGATAGAAACAAAGGAATTTTAAGCATTAACCAATCATTAAACCAGAAGTAACAAAAAGTATAAAATAAACACATAAAATAAAAACTGAAACTAAAAAGTAACAGTCACCTTCTTGGAAAGAAATATGGCAGCATCAATGGACCCCTCGGCGTATATGGAACGGCCACAGACATTGTGCTGGAACTCAAACGAAACCCTACATTGAAAAACACACCATGATAATTGGCCAATTTTTGTTCGAAAGGACTTCTAAAAACCAGCACCATGGAGAATGATTAACATATTAGCTGCTCGTAATTCTGCTCTAATATATTAGTCCTGTGCAAATTATCATTTCGTTGTAGTTACTAACAATATGGGTTGCTACTAACTAGTCCTTGTAAAATTATTTAACTAATCATGGTTAAAACCTAAACTAAGGATCTATGTTGACGTAAATAACCCCTGTTGTATATATATATATGGGGGATTTATGGAGGACTAATATATGTGCACAGAACTTGAGAGCTACTAAAAGTTACTAACTGCAGTTATTTATAACTTACGTCATATCTGGTGATTCAAGGTGGTACATATGAAATGCATGGCCAGATAGGTGTTCTTTAGGGACACCTACTATCTCCACCTGCTCCTCGGGATCCCTAACTTGTTTAATCTGTCAATTGAGAAGAAAAAAAGAATATATGAATATGAACCTCAAAGTTATTTATTTATTTGGAGAACACACACTTTTGGGTATACAAACTGAAAAGTATTAGTATGATTTAAAAGGAAACTGCTGAAATTTTATTTTTGTTTTAGGTCAATCAAAGGGCAAACTTTGAATATGTCTGCCTGAAATTTTACAGGTGGAAAAAAAAGGTGATAAAATTTTGTGGCTCAGTGAAGTAACATTATCAGCTAAGTATGTCTTAAGCAAAAAAAAAAAAAAAAAAAAAAACTGCTAAACTGTTGTTTGCAACCCTATTCAATTTTACTATCTCGGGTGATCAGAAACGAGCCAAGTGTTAATAGGAACCTCTCGAAAGGGTCAGGAATTAGTATGATTCAAGTGGTATCAGCTAGTTTTAGTAGTTAGGTCGGCATTAGAGTTTAGCATAATAATGTTGCAGGCTAATAAGTTATAATTAGAGTTCTGAAAGATTGGCATTAACCAATCATCTATCAACATTATTTGGAATGTCGCCAGTAGAGGTTGGCATAATCCTGACCCAGCTGAGTCTAAGAAGCATCAACACAGATAAAGCATTATGGACACAATGCAAGATGCACTGGCTTACTAAAAACAGTTCAGTAGTACATTTAAGGAAAAGAACATCATACGGATGCATTGTGTTCGACATAAATATCGGACATGGTACAACCTCCACATAAAAGTGGCCCTAATCCTTTTACGAACTCAATCGGATGTAATTAGAACAACTACAATATAACTTCTAATTTCATTTTGCCAAAGTTGCACACTAGATTTACAGTTCTTTTATCAATCAGAGAAAAATTATTCCTAAAAGTCTTCAGTTCTAGTTAATTCAGATCTATATTAGTGCATGAAAAGAAAAATCTGTAAAGTATCAAATCCACGAATTCCTAAAAGTTTATTCCAATAATTTAGTCTAAGGTAATGAGAAGGTGAAGAAAATAGGATACAGATTGCACTGATACGAATGGTCACCAAATAAAGATCTCATTCAGAGGGTCTCATTCTCTTGTCTATATAAACTTCTAATAAAAGCAGGAGCCAAAGTCAAGATGTTCAAGGTAACGCACATGGTCCAAATCAAAAGAGACACCCATCTTCTGGAAGCATGAAATGACAGCTTTAGCAGTACCAGAAGTGTCCTTTTTGCTTGCTTGATGAGACTCATACACCTGATAGTACAAAAGTTCAGAAATTGTTATTTCTTTTTCTCGTTACTATATAGCAAGGGAATTAAAAATACTGACTGAAAAAATAATGGACACATGAAACACGTAAGATAGTAGGATACACATGCCTAAATTCTCTAGGGCATTGAGAGTTAGATTGCTCTTAGAATTTCAGGGTTGGGTTGAGAGAGCTTTTACCCTGTGGAATTGTGGGGACAGATAGATGAGTCTTAGTTGAGGGAACCACTGTTCTATGCTGTTTGAGGGACTATTGCCCTCCACTGGTTCTGTTGCACAGGAAAGGAGACCCTTCTTTAATATGCCATAGATCGAGGCCAGTCCCAGCATTCCATAGATTTTTACTCTTTACATATCTCATATTAGCAAGCAAGCTTGTACATATTTTTTACTCCATGTTAGTTTCTGACTTCTCATATAAACTATCATATGCTCTGTGTATAACCTAGCTAAATAAATCATTTACCAATATTTCTTCCTCTTGCATTGTTTATTCACAAATTTCCAATATTTCTAAGCTTCTATCAATATTTAAAACATGCTCAATTTTCAAACATTGCAATTACATTGTTGGTTTTAGACTAGGTTAACTATTATCCAGAAATTTGAAACCAAGATTTCCTCTAGCTCAGGAGTTCCAACTTTTTTTTATATATAAACTAGAAAAAAAAATGAGGAGCCCATCAATGGAAGATAAAATACCGTTAGTTTATAGCCCGAGAAGACTCCTGGAGACTGATCCGCCATTATTTCCATTGCTGAAAGAAATGCAACAACCTACTCAACAGAGAACGGGGGGAAAACAAAAACAAAAACAAAACAAAAAAAAATTATTTAGATACAAACTGAAGAAACCGAAAGGAAATCACAGATCAAAAGTTATTCATTCAAATGTAATGGAATTTCCAAACAGTGCACCTGTTTCCCCATCTGTGGAGAAATTACTGCATAAACGTTTGCATCTCGAACTGTCTTATACAACATCTGTCTATCACCCCCAGTTGTGCCCATTACAAAGGGAACACCAACCTTGCAGTAGAGCTGAGCATTATCTACAAACATTAACTATTAGATAAGCCAATCCTTTCACAAAAAGATTAATTTTGTCCAAAATGACATAAAAATCAAGGTTTTTCTTTTAAAGAATGAATTTGTCTATTAAATTTTTTTTATTGATAAACCTTTTTCATTTACAAGTAAAGCAAATAAGTTCAACAAATTTTTTGCATAACCGTGAATTCCATCCTAAGAATTAGATTTGGATATATTAAACATATATTACTTTACCAATTTACCATCAAGAATACATCAAATCTTAAAAGAAGTATGTGTACCATTTACAGCATCAGGAACAGTATAGTCTACCACAACAACATTTGGAAATTCATCATATACAGAAGATAAGACATTCTCTCTTTCGGATGGGCCATATATTTGAATCTCCTTACTGTCCACATGCACAATTTTATCAGATTTCTCTGAGCTACTGAATGTTATCGGAATTATCTGAAGGCCAGCAGATATTGCTGCTTCTGCAACTGCTCTTCCCATTTTCCCAGTGTATCCATTTATCTACCAAATTTGAAAACAAATAAAAACTTAGATAAAGATAAACCACACGAAACACTGGTCTTCCAGATGAAAAAAGAAATAATCTGTTTATACATGACTACTAACAATAACCTCAAAAGAATTTCCAAGAAGGTAAACCTACTGCATTCCTAGCAAATTTTCCACCTCAAGAAATAGTGGAACTCTAATCTTCTGTGAATCAGAATAAATTTAATGTATTTTGAACTTTTGGAGGGTAATGAATTGACTTGGTAAGCAAACAAACAAGGGATGAACGGGAGGATAAATTAATCTAAAGAAATCGAAAGATGAGAAAACAAGGACTTGCTTTAAATTGGCAAGTAAATGTGGAAAAAATGAAGAAAACAATTAATTTTCACTAAAAGCCGTAAAGGGTCTGATTATATTTTTCAAATGATATAGCATTTATTCAACATGGAAGATAAAGAAGGGAGCATGGTGAACCCAACTTCGCACTCATCGCTTTTGAAAGCAAAGAACCCCACTGTTATTTCTCTCTACATGTAGCGAAGTATTGTAGTAGTGATACCATGCTCCAAGAATAATCAAATAATAAAGATTAGTGAATGTCAAATATCCAATTTTATTGGATCAGTAGAGTTTCCTCTCAATATATGCTACACTTAAATCCATGTCACAATCACCGTGCTAGAATTAGAAAGTAGTTAGTATAAAACCAATAATCATGTTGACAGATACTACAACCCATTGCCTCCCAACTAAAAAAAAGGTCCACTTCACAACCCAAAACCTCGTGCCCCCTGTTTGGCACAAAGAAAGATGTGAAAGAAGAGACCACTCATATGGATTACTACACTGATGGGAGTCCAGAAGAAAAAAATAAAAGATTAGGAAGTGCTGATGAGCATGTTGGAATATAGAGGAGAATATCATAGGAGTAAAGACAAGGAAAAGAAATCTAACTTCATTCTAATCATACTCTTTTAGCCCTTTCTTACATGTGTATCTATTGTCATAACAATCCTCCTGAAAACTTCTTTTCTAACAACCTTAGCAACCACAATGTAGTGATTAATCTAGGCTAAATGCAACCATACACTTAGACTCACATTTCACAAGAATCATTTCATCACTCAACCAACTATTAATCCAACTCTTAGCAAAAAAAAACTATTAATCCAACCAAACAACACATATACTACAATATAATGTGAGACAAGTAGTAAAGATGTGTTCCATTGGAATTGAGATAAAACTAACATGTGTACTCATGTACCTTTGTAAAGTAACAAAAATGATGGTAGTTATGTGAAAGAACCCTAACACTACACCAAGACTCCGAACTTTTGGTAAGGGTTGAGGTTACACTTACATTCTACCACGTCCCCGTGACCTAGATTGTGCACAGAGCTATTTTTATTTATTTTAATTGGCAATTTAATAAACGCACTGGGTAGGAACTAAATTAAGGGTTGCTCGTGTACCATGTGAAATATCCTGCCACTACACCCAAACTCCGAAGTTCTGGAAATGGTTGATGGTATTACACTTGTATTCTAACCAGTGTTATAAAAGTCACTAGGCAGTAGTCGAGCGGCCGATGGGGGCCTAGCGCCGCCTAGGTGGCTAGGCACTATGTGGTTTTTTTAAATAACATATTTATAAGAAAATATAATATTGGATAAAATACAAGATATATATATAATACTAAAAAAATAATTTAAAAAATCATAAATGAGAATTAGCTCAATGGTATAGCATTCGTTTTGTGTATCGTCCATTATCAAGATTTCAATGAGAGGGGGGCGATCTTGACGGTTTGAGATTTTGAAGATTTGGGAAAGGCAAACGTGATTTGGGAGAATTTCTGATTTAGGAATTTGGGGTTTTTGGGACAAGAGAGAGAGAGAGAAGCACGGGAGTCGGGGTTTTGAGAATGTGGGGATTATAGTGAATCAGTTCACTTAACAAAAACAAAAAAAACCCTGCCCGACCTGTCCCAGATCGGCCGAGGCAGCCAAACCGATTTTTTAAAATGCCAAGGCCCTAGGTGAGTCGGCTAGGGACAACCTAATGCCTAGGCGGTGCCTAGGCGGCCGCCTAGAGGGAATTTCACAGTGATTCTAACAAGTTATCATCCATTGAGAGCACCAATGACTCCAATGGCTAACATTATTAAGAGACAAACGTGAACATTGACCGTACTAACAATCCAGTGTAAATGTATAATATAATTCTATATCACACCAACTGTTTGACAAAATTTCTCACCCACAAAACTCAAACCATACTTCTTCCAATCCGAAAAAATTACATAATCGAAAACTGTGAAAAGGGTTAGATGGAAATAGCAATTGCAACAAGAATCTAGCATATAAAGCTTGATCTTTGAGAACGAGGAATACTCACCAAGATTGGGAAGGAGAGGTTTTTCGATGAGACAGTGGAGGACAGGTCGACGCTCATGGTTGCGCAGTTCCTCACGGTGCGGAAGCGGACTCTTGATGGGCGGTTCCATGATGATGGATGCCCTGCTTTGAGATTCGGGCAAGGGAGGAAGATGGAGATGAGAGTTGATGAAGACATTGAAAAAAACAATTCTTTTTGGGTATTTAACTTTGTCGGGTTGTCGAGGTGGTTGCCGGTTGAGATTGAGACAGGCAGAGAGGGGTAGAGGAGGGTGGCGTCGCGAGGTACAGAGGAGGGGCGACGGGAAGTCGACGGGAAGGCAGTGGGCCGAGGAGGAGGGCGGCGGCAGACGACGTCGGGATGGGAGGGAGGACGTCGGCGTCGGGAGGCGTCGGAGGACGGCGGCAGGGGAAGCCGTCGGGATGGGACAGAGAGAGAGAGTTTAGGGTTTTGGGTTTGGAAAAAGTGTCAAAAAAGAAGAAAGAAGAAGGCTGGGCTTGACGCCCTTTAATCCATATAATAAAACACAAAGAAAGCTATCAAGTGGCTTTTCTTTAATCCCTCAAAATCGAAGTATCACATCTAACTTCACAAAACATAGTTTTCTTTCAAAAAATTTCCTCCAAAACTCAAATTCAAATCTCAAAAATCAACTCCTTTATTTATTTATTTATTTCTCTTTTGTGCGCACCCTGGTGAACACTCGCCCTCAACCGGAGGATCTACATTTAGATCATGATCGAGATTTAACGGCCAATATAACTTCCGCTCTCCAGCCCTGGTGGACACTCGCCCTCAACCGTAGGATCTACATTTAGATCATGATCGAGATCTAACGGTCAATATAACTTCCGCTCATCTCACTTAGGGTGCAGGGGCATTCTCGTCATTTCCCTACCCCAATTGAAATCCCCCCAAACTCAGTCATCTCTCATCGTTCCCATTTCTCATTCTCCTCATCGCACGCCAAAATCGAAACCCTATCTCCGATTAATCTTATCGACTCTCTCTCTCACTCTCTCACTCACTCAACCCCCGTCAATTCTCCCCTGTTACTCCACAAATTCGGTAAATCGACGAAACCTCACCGCTGCTTGCTCGCTTCCACTATTTTTTTAGAAGAGGAGATGTCGGGGAGAGGGGAGGGAGGCAAGGGGTTAATCAATCAGTGAATCGCTCCTTATAATTAGGATTTTAGGGTTTGGGGTGTTGGATGTTGGATTCGTTTGGTGTTTTGTTGCTATTAGGGTTTGGGTCTGTTTGTGTAAAGGATGGTTTGAATCTTAGAATGGAAATGGCCTTTTCTTTTATGTGAATTCTCAAATGTTTTAGGGTTTATTTGTGTTTGATTTGGAAAAAAAAAAATTGGCGATGAAATTGATGCTGAATTTGGTCAGTATATTGGTTATTTTAGCTTTTTTGTTACTGATTATTGGATTTGAGAATCTGGATCTGAATGGCATGTTCATTTTGTAGGCGTATTCGTAGAGCAAGAGAGAGTATGACCAAAGATGGTAACTGGAACTGGTATGTGTTGCATCAAATTGATTTATATTGTGTTATGTTGTTGGTAGATCTTGTGTCTTTTAAGTGCTTGCAATCTGTGTGACTGATTAATGTGGGCTCTTTTTGACAATGAGATCCGTTGTCTAAATTATAATGGTGAGTTCATCAATCAAAGGGGGGTAATGTATTTCATAATGCAACTTGTAATATTGGTAGATTTTCAACTTGCAATCTACTGAAGTAAATGCATTTGCCTTAGTCTACCTACATGTTTCAATGTAGATTTAGTTACTGAAGATTTAACTCTTTGATCATCAATTCATCATCAAATTTATCATACACTACAAGTTGCAGAGACGGAATAACTGGTCTTTAATTCACCTCAATAATATTGAACTCCTAATTGGCATCTATCTGATCAGTCGATTTTTTTTTGTTAGGGAAAAGGGGAATGTTATTCAGTTGTTACTATGAGTTTGGTATGTTTACAATTTTGTTTTTTGCGAGACATAGGATAATGTTGTACAGATTTAATCTTCATTAGATATTGATACCAAAATATATTTGGCGTACATTAGGAAATAAGAGTTCCATTACCCCAGTTTTCGATGCAATTCCAATCATGATGCATATTTATTGTTTAACAGTATATTGATTTTCAAATATATGTATGGATTATCATTTAAATCCTATCATACCCATTTCACAGAGAATTTAGCCTACTTTATGGCATTCTGAGATATCTGTGAGGACTTGCTAAGTTGATACCTTGATGCTTTGATTATTAGGCAAATTTGATAAATCCTTAAATAGAAGTATGTTCTATATAGAAGTGTGTTCTGAGCCCACAAGTCTACAAGTCCTACAATTCATGATTTTATTGAGTTAGCAGCGTTCAAATCTAAATGAGATCAGTTATATTATTCAGTATGTAGATTTATTCATTTCCATGAGTTGATCTCTTCTTTCTAGCTATTCGTTCTCTTCTTTCCATGAGTTGCAATGCTTTGGTTCGTGTGAATTTACTCTTTATTGTTATTTGTTATATGTTTTCCATTCACTTGTTCAAACTCAAGTTGAGTTAATTAATTTGGCAGGTAATGTTTGCATATGGCGAAAAATATTGATGATATTGTAACAAGATGGACACCAATTCCTAATGAGGGAAGTACTTGATTCTGATTTATGCATTTTGGGGTCTTGGTCTTTCTATCTCTCTTTTGTGTAGGCAGTGATGACACAACTTATGATCTGAAAATTCTTTTGAGCTTCTTGTAATCATGCATTTTATTCAGTTTCGCACTCTCACTTATGATGAAGGGGGTACATGAATCATATTACACATTTCTCTTTCCTTCAGATATTTTAGCTGTTGGTTTTATTTTGCTGAGTAACTGATAATTGCTGAAAAGTTACTTTGATTGTGTGATATTTGCTGCTCTCAGTTGAATGAGGCTAAATCTTTTCGTTGAGTATGATGAGGGTAAATGAATCTTTTCGTTGAGAGTGCGCAACTGATGGAGGGTGTATTTATGCAGTTGAACTAATCAAGGAGTTCTAATTAACTGATGCTTTATTGTGTATTTATTTGAACTTGTTGGCATGGCACCCCTATTTAAACTAGTTGGCATGGCACCCCAATGCAGCCCTACTTAGAAACAACAAGTTTTGAGCTTACTATTTGTTCTTCTTTAACATTTTTGAATGAATTCTTATTGTGCTAAGCCCCCTAATGCGATTTTATTTTCCTTATTTGAACACAGAAGAGGAGAATGAAGCAACAACAGCTCCGGGTAGCAACAACAGCTCCAGGCTACAGAACAGCAGCTCCAGGCAATTGAGCTCTGTTTTTTTTTTTTATTGAGCTCTGTTTTTGTTATTGAAAACTAATGCTATTGAGCTCTGTTGTAAGCTTGAATCTTGAGTATGATGAGGGTAAATGAATATTGAGCTATTGAGCTATGTCATGCAATTGAGCTTTGTTTTTGTTATTGAAAACTGATGCTATTGAGCTCTGTTGTAAGCTTGAATCTCGAGTATGATGAGGGTAAATGAATATTGAGCTATTGAGCTATGTTATGCAATTGAGCTCTGTTTTTGTTTTGTTATTGAAAACTGATGCTATTGAGCACTGTTTTTGTTGTCTACTTGTAAATTGAGCTATGTTACGCAATGTTTCCAGGGTTATTGAGATCTCCTTATGCTATTTCTAACCATACTACTCTCTGCTTTATGAGATGCACTGGTTGAAGGTTTTAATATATTGTAATATTATGCAGTTTCCGAGCATGTGAAGTGTAACAACTTAAAGTCTTGAAACAACTTAAGTCTTGAAATAACTGATTAGATGATGAAGAATGAAACAACTAAAGTCTTGAAATATAATTGAATCCCTAAAAACAGTGAAAATGGAAGTCATAGGCAGTTCTGTCTCCATTGCAAATGTTTTTTTTATTAGTTGAAGGTTTTTTTACTTTTGTTACAGTAAATGCTGACTTCTTGACTCATAAAACTCCCAATGTTCCCATATTCTTGCATCATTGGCTTCACTTCATTTGTAAACCTACAAATTGGGAAGAACTTGTACAAGCTTCAGGTCTCTATGCTTCCGGCAACCATACTTGAAGAGGGTATTATCACATTTATCACTTACTCGAAGTAGCACAAAGGAACAACATAAACACATATCAAATTATTCAGTATTGGAATGGCACAAATTCACTTATACTTGAGCATTACACAGAAGCAACAAAAATTTCTCTCAAAGATCTTGTCCATAATATGATATTACAAATAGATTAACCTTCAAGTTCATTATGAAAGATTTTACAAACTCCTTACTACAAGCATAGGTTAAATTACTCAGAAACCCTTCTGACGCATTTTCTCAGTACAAAATGATCACAGAAACATACAACATGATCAAGGAAACATAAATTAGGTACCACAAAGTCTGAACCCACTACAATAGATACATACAACTTCATCAACAACATGTGAAAGCAAGAACATCCTTACAGCCACCTCCACCACCACCACCACCAGATTGCAAGCACTTAAAAGACACAAGATCTACCAACAACATAACGCAATATAAATCAATTTGATGCAACACATACCAGTTCCAGTTACCATCTTCGGTCATACTCTCTCTTGCTCTACGAATATGCCTGCAAAATGAACATGCCATTCAGATCCAGATTCTCAAATCCATTAATCAACAACTAGAAAGCTAGAATAACCAATATACTGACCAAATTCAGCATCAATTTCACCGCCAAATTTTTTTTTTTCAAATCAAACACAAATATACATACAACTTCATCAACAACATGATGAAAGCAAGAACATCCTTACAGCCACCTCCACCACCACCACCACCAGATTGCAAGCACTTAAAAGACACAAGATCTACCAACAACATAACGCAATATAAATCAATTTGATGCAACACATACCAATTCCAATTACCATCTTCGGTCATACTCTCTCTTGCTCTACGAATATGCCTGCAAAATGAACATGCCATTCAGATCCAGATTCTCAAATCCATTAATCAGCAACTAGAAAGCTAGAATAACCAATATACTGACCAAATTCAGCATCAATTTCACCGCCAATTTTTTTTTTTCAAATCAAACACAAATATACATACAACTTCATCAACAACATGATGAAAGCAAGAACATCCTTACAGCCACCTCCACCACCACCACCACCAGATTGCAAGCACTTAAAAGACACAAGATCTACCAACAACATAACGCAATATAAATCAATTTGATGCAACACATACCAGTTCCAGTTACCATCTTCGGTCATACTCTCTCTTGCTCTACGAATACGCCTGCAAAATGAACATGCCATTCAGATCCAGATTCTCAAATCCATTAATCAGCAACTAGAAAGCTAAAATAACCAATATACTGACCAGATTCAGCATCAATTTCACCGCCAATTTTTTTTCTTCAAATAAAACACAAATAAACCCTAGAACATTTGAGAATTCACATAAAAGAAAAGGCCATTTCCATTCTAACATTCAAACCATCCTTTACACAAACAGACCCAAACCCCAACAGCAACAAAACACCAAACGAATCCAACATCCAACACCCCAAACCCTAAAATCCTAATTATAAGGAGCGATTGACTGATTGATTAACCCCTTGCCTCCCTTCCCTCTCCCCGACATCTCCTCTTCTAAAAAAATAGTGGAAGCGAGCAAGCAGAGGTGAGGTTTCATCGATTTATCGAATTTGTGGAGTAACAAGGGAGAATTGACGGGGGTTGAGAGAGTGAGAGAGTGATAGAGAGTCGATGAGATTAATCGGAGATAGGGTTTGTTTTTAGCGTGCGATGAGAAGGAGAAGGAGAAATGAGAACGATGAGAGACGACTGAGTTTGGGGGGACTTCAATTGGGGTAGAGAAATGACTAGAATGCCCCCGCACCCTAAGTGAGATGAGCGGAAGTTATATTGGCCGTTAGATCTCGATCATGATCTAAATGTACATCCTACGATTGAAGGCGAGTGTTCACCAGGGTGCGCACAGGGCTGGTGCACAACTGAAGACGTCTATATATCTATATAATAAAACACAAAGAAAGCTATCAAGTGGCTCTCCTTCAATCCCCAAAAAATCAAAGGCCTAGATCTAACCTCACAAAACATATTTTCCCCCCAAAAATTTCCCCCCAAAACTCAAATTTAAATCTCCCACCCAAAACAACTCCTATATTTTTTTTTATTTTTTTTTCTCTCTCTCTCCCTCCCTCCCTCTTCTATTCATATAATATGTTTTTTTGCTCTATGTTTACTACTTCAATTAATTTGCTGGACCTCCAAAACTATTTTATATGATCAAACAAAGTGTACCGTTCCGAAGACGTGCTGTAGGCACGTGTCAACGGGCAAATCTAGTGTGTATATATATATATATATATATATATATATATATATATATAGTTATAATGTAAATTTCAAAGGAATTGTATGAAAATATATTTTTATTGGTACAAAAATTATTTTATGCATACTGGTATGGAAATTATGTGGGGGAAAGTTAATCTGGAATTTTTCAGTAATTTCTATAAAAGCAAAATGAAATGAGAACTAGTTGAACATCGAAATGTTTTAATAACAGAAGGAATTGTTTTAAAAAGAATAATCGACTTGTACTGGACAACCTGAGCATGTAGCTCAAGTGGTCGGAGTGCATGGCCTGTTTCCCTGAGGTTGCTAGTTCGATTCCCCTGGACAACACATTTTTAGTTGTGAATTTTTATAAAGTAGAATAACGGCGACCGAGAGCAATTATAGCATATAAGAGCATTATAGCATATAATGCTCTCAGTCCGCCATTTGACGATTGGAGCAGCCGGCCTAGTGGCTGGTGCTATCGGCTGTGTTCTCTGGGTTTCATAAGTTAGTAGCTTTAATTTTATAAAGTGTCATACTTTCTGCAAAAGATAAAATTTTTCATTTGATTACTTCTAATCTCCAATCCTTAAAATTATTAAATCTTTTCTTATTTAATTGTCTAATTTGATCTTTTAATTTGATTTCTATTTGTTTCGTAAGAGTAAAATCATAGTTAACTTAGTGATATCTAACATAGGGGTAAATATGAAATAAAGTTCAAATTGTTAGGGCATATACGAAAATACACATTTGTGAGGGGTATATATGATATTATCATATTTGTTAGGGGTATACATGTAAAAAACCTTTTAAAAAAGGAAGATTTGAAAACTACAGTACACGTGCAACCCATGTGTTTTTATTGTTACAAAAAAATTAATAAAAAATTGTTTGTTGGTTTACAACTCTCCCATTAAATATGTTAGATTAATTTGATTTCTATTTGTCTCGTAAGGGTAAAATCATAGTTAACTCAGTGATATCTAACATAGGGGTAAATATGAAATAAAGTCCAAATTGTTAGGGCATATACGAAAACACATATTTGTGAGGGATATATATGATATTATCATATTTGTTAGGGGTATACATGTAAAAAAACCCTTTTAAAAAAGGAAGATTTGAAAACTACAGTACACGTGCAACCCATGTGTTTGTATTGTTACAAAAAAATTAATAAAAAATTGTTTGTTGGTTTACAACTATCCCATTAAATATGTTAGATTTTATGTAAAGTGACTGAAATACCCTTCCTCCACTAGTCAAGCTTCTTCTTCTTCCTTTTTTATAAACTCAATTGATTATAAAACCAACTAAAACACAAACAATTCTTAATTTTTATTCATTTTTCTTAATAAATGGACAAATTTAGAGTACATCTTTGTAATTTCATCTTCTTTATCATGTTTTCTAGCAAAATTTGTCACTAATCTTATAAATTTTAAATACACATAATTTGAATCAACTTTTAGGGGTAAATAAGAAATAAGATCATATTGTTAGGGGCATATATGAAAATACACATTTTTGAAGGGTATATATGATATTAGCATATTTGTTAGGGGTATATGTGTTAAAAACCCTTACAAATATTCAACAGAACCACCACTTATTAGTGGGTCCCATATTGTTGACACTGTATACAAGCATACAAATTTTTTTAATAATAAAAATGACCTCGTTATCGCTTCGTTAATGAAAAATTAACGAGACAAGTAGAACATATTACAGAGAAATTACATAGATACTTAGTCCAATCATCCTCAACATCACGAATTACATCAAAATATTCTAAAGCTAGTTACAGAAAAAAAAAATCCAAAACATCTCGGTCCACTCGATACTTCAACATTTGCTGATCCTTACTCCTCCATATGAAGCATCTTCTTGGTATCAGCTTGATCTGCCCATGCGAGAATAGATGAGAAAACATTATGCATCATCACAAGAAATCAATTATTGACATTTCTGACAGACAGGTCGCTACGGTCTAGTTAAAGGCTCCATAGCGTCGTAGCCACTGATAGATCCCAAGCTACTCTATCCTCATGTCTAACACTAATGGCCCTCCATTGCTTAAAGGCCTCCGATATCGACGAAGGACAAACTACTCTTCCCAAGCCTAAACACACTACCTCCCAAGTTAGTCTAACTCTAGAACAAGTAAATAATAAATGGTTACTATCTTCATCTTTGTTACTGCATCTCGAGCACCTAACATTGAGAAGAAGACCCCTCTTTTGTAGGTTAGTCTTTGATAAGATCACGTCATTCTTTTGTCTTCACCAGCCAAATAAATACTCACTTTCAGCGGCGCCTTGATGTTCCAAATAGTGCTTGCGTCTTACATCTTATCCCCCCGTCGTTGGTCCACTTGTACACTGACCCGATTGTAAAGGTCAGAGAGGGATCTAATTTCCAACATCTCTTGTCCCCAGGCTCATCTGTATACCTTCCTTCTGACCTTACATAGTTGTTCAGATTTTGCAGTTCCTGAGTACTCTCCTCCGGCAGCATCTCCACCACTTCAAATCTCAGAGTTCCGTTTCTCCAAACATCTACCACTACTGTGTCCGTGTTCAACGTAGCCGCTGCCGCTTCTAGAAACAGACTTATGAGAGTACTCTTCTCAAACCATTTGTTCTTCCTAAATCTAGTATTCGAACCGTTAGCGATCCTACAAGTCGTATTATTATGATTATTTTGCCAGAAACTACATAAATTGTTTAATATGCAAGAAGATTCTTAATGGATATCAAAGTCTTGTATGGGATATTATTTCTTATGTGGAGGCCCAAAATTGACGAATATCAAAGAGCCCAAACTACATCCACAATCTCGTTTCATTGCTCTCTTAATCCCGCAACAGGTTCATAATGCCATAAAGATGCTGGATTCCACAATGGATATTACAGTCATTTTTTATGTGGAGGCCCAAATTGACTAACATCCAAGAGCCCAAATTGAATAACCCATTGCAGCACGATATTTTAAACCCTGTGAGGTGGAAGCTTTTGAAGAAGAGAAAGAAAGAAAGAAAGAAAGAAAGAGGATATATATACGGTGATAGAAAAACACACTCAACAGCCACAACTCCCATTTGGGTTTTAGCAGTAGATAAGGATTAATAATCGACCATAATTTCATGGCTTTAGAGAGCCCTCTCAAACTCACTCTCTTCGCTTCACAATCTCCATTCCACCATCGCATTCCTGGCATTCCCAAGAAGAAATCTCTCTCTGTTCATGTCTCTGGAAGTTCCCTTCCTGGTAATTCCCAATTTCCTTTTGCCATTTTTTTATTTTATTTAAATATAAAAAAATTGTTTAGAGGTTTAATAGAGTTGGGTTTCTTAGATACAGGAGGTTCATTTGTGGGTTTGTGTTTGTTTGTGGAATTGATGTGATATGTGAGAGAACGATTAAATTTTTACTCAGTAATGTATGTAATGGGTGATGTTGTTCTCATAGGGTTTTGAGATTAGAGTTGGATGTTTCATGGTTGCATTTGGATTTCTAGTTTATATCCCATTACCATTCACTAATTGTTATGATCTTTTGTGGAATTTGAAAGTCCCCTTGAGGTCTTGATTCTTCTTTTCTTTGAAGTCTAAACTCTAAAGGGACATGAATTTCTCGAAAGATGATTTTTAATATAATGTAATAAATTTACTGAACAAATCAAATATACAAGTTCTCTTTAACTACATGGAATTATACAACCATATGAAATTATTTCTGATATTACTCTTTTTGTTTCAATATAGTGATATTGACTAATGACAACTTATATGATTTTGTTCATTGGGAAAACAAAACTCTTTACTGCTAGAGAACTTGTTACGGATGAGCTTACTAGGCATACCAGCAGAGATTAATGTGTTTCGATTTTGCTTGTCTTGTGTCATATTCTTTTATTGGAAAATGGTGAGGAAGATATCCTCCCTGCGTTCGATTAACAAGAGACATCAGAGCGTGATATCCAAGCCTCCACAATAAGAGCTTTAGGCTCATACCTGCCAAAATACATGTCCAAGTTATAGGTCATAGAACATAAAAGGACAAGTAGTAGAAGCAGCAAGGTGGTTTGTGGATGATATTTTATTAGTTGATGAGACTAGAGATGGAGTAATTCCTAGTTTAGAAAAGTATAGAGACGCCTCAGAATCTAAAGAAGTCTAAAATGGGATACAAGGAATGTAATTTTTGTAGAAGTTCACATTGACGATCATTTGGTCAGGAAGTAGTTAAGTAACTGAAAGTTATCATTTTTGCTATATGTAGGATAAGTCATTCACCATTATAGGGAGATTGAACTTCAATGCATACCCAACTTTCCATATGTCGTTAGATGATGAGAGCATCAAAAGAAAAGGGAAACGTGGTATAATTTAAAAAAATAGAAAAGGTGGGAGAATTCAAGGTATCACATTCCAAATTCTCAAATGGAGGAAAAATAACAACTTTTGCACCAAAGAAAATTCTATACAATAATCCCTGGTAGGATTTAAACTCAGGTTGCTCCGTTACCATGTTATATCATAAATGTCCCTGCTAGACCGGAACTCTGAAGTTGTTGTCACTGTTAGGGAATTATGTTTACAATCCAAAGTTACAATCAGCAAAATAGATTGCTATAGCTGATTTACTAAAGATATAAATAGGCTATGTTTGGTTGTTAAAATGATTTTGACATTAATTGGAAAAATGTTTCACGGTATTATTCATTGACAAGATTCAACTGTTTCTATATAGAATACTTATATTCATTTATGTCCTTTAACAATTATTATTTAAACTGTATACAGATGCCCTGATTTTGATCAAACTATTGGTTTCATTTCTACAGGAAATCAAGTTATAGATGAGGAGATAACACAATTGTTTTTGAAAGAGAGACAGTTAAATGCTGATTTTGTATCAAAAATTTCAGACCTGTTATGGAAAGGGGATGCATTGAAATTTTCCAACACAGATACTAGAATTGTCCAGGAAGATCTTCAGCTGATTGATGAGGTATCTCTATCCTAAAGCTTTAATTAGTTTTATGGTCATTTATTTGATTTGATCTCTTGTTCTTAGAATTAAAACAAAGCCATATTTACTAATATAAATTCACTATGATCTAGAAGATTACTAGTATATATGTTATATGTGTAGGCGGTAGAGGATGAAAGCGTTGGTGGGTTTTTAAAGCTTACCAAAACCCACGAGTGGGTTTCTGGTGATAGCATTGCTCCAGTCAACAAGAAGTTGGTTGCTAAGGTCTATCTTAAAGCAGCTTCCAAATTCTATTTTACGTCATATTAATTAAATTTAACATTCGTTACATTTTCGACCAATGCATTGTGTTTTATGGCCTTACTGAGATGTTTTAATACGGTGACAGGATTGGCAGGATGATAGTGAGAAAAGGAAGAAATTAAACCTTCTCAAATATGAAGCAGTATGTTCTTTTTCTCGTATTTTTTTCTGTCATTTTTGTTGGATTCAGATCATGTACGATAGTTTTATGAATTAATAACTGTTGTATTTAACGTATTATTACATAATCAAGATTCAGCTCAAGAAGCAGATTGCATAATATTGGAAATGATAATGCCAGTTTGGGTAGTTGCTTTTGAGAGTCCTCGATAGTTCTGCTGATATATTTTTCCTCTTTTCTCTTTCAGATCAAAAGGGAATTGTTGCTTTTGACAATTGGAATTGGAGCTGGTTGCTGTGCATACTGTTTAGTAGGGTTATCTATTGAGGTATCTCCATCTCTAACTAAGATTCACAGATATTTATCCTACCAACTTGTGTAATGGTCCTCATATAATATATAAGATATTGTAGAGTTACACATTTGATTTACAAATGGATGTTATTATATATCCTTTATACCTAATTATTTCACATATTTGATAAAGGGAAAAATTGGAAAAATATTTATCTCATTTGATATGGTTTCAGTGCATTTAATATTTCCTATTCTTTCTCATTTTTAATAACTTCAGTTCATTTGTAAATCTGACAGGCTGCTGTGAGTTATGCTGCTGGAGTTTTCTTCAGGTTGGTTCGGACTTTACTTTCAAATTTGGATTGGCCTCTACTTATTTACTTAATCAATCAATTCTAAGGATAGGGTAACTGATGCAATGAACTTGATGCTATCATTCAATGCTGAATATTATTTTGGACCGGTGTTTTACTTTACTGTTATATTGATATGATAACTTGAATAATGCCATGTAAGCACCGATGTATACTTCTGCTGTCAGGGCAAGTTCAATGCAGAACTTGCCATAACATCAAAATATCGATGAATGCTTTGAATCCTTCATATTTTCTAGTAACTGATAAAATACAGAGGTTGTAGAAAATCCGACACCACTTATAGTGCCAAAAGTGGAATGCACACCATAAGAAACTGATACGCCAAAGACTAGATACACCAAGAGCAAGCCGCTACAATAATCGCAATATCTCACAACCACACAAACACACTAATATGTAGAGATGACCAATACTTCTTATTCATCAAGAAATACAAAGATTACAAAGAGATCAAAACTCTCAATCTCTCTCTCAACTTTGAAACACTCGGCACTCACCTCTCTTGAAGTTGTACAATGATACTATTAACCAATTCTCTGATACAAACCTTAGAGTCTACACATTTATATAGCTCTCAAGTAAATCCTAAAAGATAAACTCAAATACAGCTTATTAGACTCGAAACCTGTAGTCCAAATAACATACATCACCGTTGTTGTCGACCACACCTCAAAAGGGTCGAATGCAATTGAACTAGTCAACACCCGGGAGTCGGGCAGTCGACCATGCGGTCGATTGCACAGCTTTCGGGGAAGCCTGTGCATGTAGGTCGATTGCACAATGTGCGGTCGATTGCACATTGCTAGCTGCAACTGCTCCCTCATGTTGTTCTTCATCTTCTCTTCATCTTCTCCAACTCCAACTCATCTCATGCCTACTTGTATTTGAGTCCATAATCCTAACAATCTCCCACTTGGATCAAATATACAACACTTCAAAGTTATTGTATCTTTACTTCGCATTATCTCTGCCAGTCTCTCACAACTCATGAAAGACCCAAGTACTCATCACTTTCATGAAGAGCACCTCCGTCACTCCACCATGTGGAGTGCACTAACCACCCCTCATAGGCTCATGAAAGATGTGCTGCACAAATCTCATAGGGCATGAATAACGGAGAAACAATCTCCCGTGTCGGATTCTGTGTTACAAGACTCCCCAATTCGCAGAATCTCCGCTAACACTGGACATGGTTCAAAGCCTCTCAATGCACCATATGCACTAGAAGTCTCTGTGGAAGACACCTCCACAAAATTCGCAGTCTGCTCAACTCCTATAGCCTTATTTCAGTTACACTCATCGACATCACCTCGCATATCGATACCAGTGCTCTCTACCTCACAAGAGCGACTTGAAGCTTCTTCTGCCAAATCAAAAAGAACCCTTACGCAACATCTTGCTCCATAGGATTCTCTCATGGCCAGCAACTCCCACTAAACTGCTACCTTCTCTGAATTCGCCCCATAACTAAAAAAACTTGGTTGCACCTCACACAACCTACTACTCTATCCCTTCTGAGAGTCAACTATAGAAGAATTTCCCTCACGTCTCTAAGAAAATACAGTGTTTCCTCACGTTTCTGTCTTGCTATCACCTTTGAACCTGTAGCTATACACCACTCCCCACTACTAAATGTAGTTGACAAACCCCATATGTCTAGCCTTCCCACTGAGATAAGATTTTTCTTCAAGTTTGGAACATGTCTTGGACTCTTGTCTTCCACAAGCGAATACTCTGATCATCACCAACTTTTACGCGAACAGTACCAACTCCACTTACAGAACATCATTGACCGTTCCCCATGATCATATCTCCGAAAGAACCATTTCTATAATCCTCAAACACTTTCCTCCTTGAAGTGCAATGAAAAGAAGCTCCCAAATCAATACACCAATCTCGTGTGTCTAATTCCACCATAGCTGACAAGCATAACTCATCATCTTCAATTGGGACCACATTGACTTTCTTTGGTTTTTTCTACTTCTTCATAAAGGCCTTACAACTACGCATCATGCAACCCCTTTTGTAACAATACCAACACTCAGAACCACATTCCTCATCGATGTTATCCGACCCACTCTCGGACTCACCACTATGATCCTTTCTTCTTTGACTTTCCTTAGATCTCCCACGTCTCCTCTCAACTGACAGTGTAGAATCCCTAGAAGATAATGAAAATTTTCCGTTTCTCTTCCTTCTCACCTCCTCGTTCATGATGTTGATCATAACATCTTGTAGAGTCGTTGAATCTGTTATAATCCCTGTAATAGTCTGTTTCATCGTAATATAACTATCCGGTAGAGTAGATAGAAGTAACAATGATTGTCCCATTTTTGAAAACTTCAATTTGCAGCTTCCATCTGGTAGTAAACAATGTAAACCATACTTGTTTACATGTTCTGCTACTAAACTCTCTTCTTTCAACTTTACGTTAACCAATTTTTTCAGATGAAAAATTTGATTAGATGTTGACGGTTTCTCATACATATTCATGGGAATCTCCATAATTTCCTTTGCGGTCTTTACCTTCGAGATATGAAACAACACCTTCCTGCTCAGTCCCAACTGAATCTGCCCTAGCGTATTCTGATCCAAACGATTTGATGCTGCCAAGATCTGCGCATCATTGTCTGCACCTTCCGGCTTCTCATCAAACAACGGATCATCTAGATCTTTCTGACAAAGATACACTACCATTTGAATCTTCCACATCGCGAAATTACTCCCATCGAACCTTTCGACTTTCAACTTGCTATTGGCCATCACGAAACCTTTGCTCTGATACAACTTGTAGAGAACCTGATACTACTTGTAGTGCCTATGACGGAACGCATACCACAAGAAACAGATACGCCTAAGACCTAGATGCACCAAGAATAAGCCTCCACAATTATCGCAAGATCTCACATCCACACAAACACAATAATATGCATCGATAACCAATACTTATTCCTCAAGAAATACAAAGATTACAAAGAGATCAAAACTCTCAATCTCTCTCTCTCTCTCTATCTCACCCTTTGAAACACTCGGCACTTACCTCTCTTGAAGTTGTACAATGATACGATTCAACAATTCTCTGTTACAAACTTTAGAATCTACAATCATTTATATAGCCCTCAAGTAAACCCTAAAAGATAAACACACATATAGCTTATTAGACCCGAAATCCGCAGCCCAAATAACAAACACCGCTGCTGCGGTCGACCGCACCTCAAAGAGGTCGACTGCAATTGGGTCTCACCAAAACCCGAAAGTCAGGCAGTCGACTGCGCAGCTCGTGGGGAAGAGCCTGTGCATGTCGGTCGACTGCACAATGTGCGGTCGACTGAACATTGCTGGTTGCAGCTGCTGCCTCTTGCCGTTCTTCGTCTTCTCTTCTTCTTCTCTTCTTCTTCTCTCCAACTCATATCGTGCCTACTTGTATTTGAGTCCATAATCCTAACAGTGGCTTGATGGTTATTGATTGTCATTGTTAGCATGATAGACAATGGAAGGTTTCTAGGTAAAGTGAGAAACCAGAAGCATGCAAGACAATTTACTAGCTTTGGAGCACTAGGAAATTTTTAATTCAGCAAGGACTGAACCAAAGAGATATTGAAATCACCAGTTTATACAAGAATAGTATCCTTTCTGTCAAATATTTAATCTGCTTGATATATCAATTTACTGGGATCCTGCTACAAATATATAACGATTTTTTTTATAATGCGTATCGACCATATATTGACGAATATATGCGATTTTCTTCGAAGTTTTGGATTTTGGTGAGAAAAACATAATATAAGATCTTAGTTTTAACCGAATCCCGAACCCGAGATCCAAACCAATTAGTTCAATAAATAACCAAACTCTAACTCTGCAATTCCTCTTACTCTCTTTCTAATCATCTTGTGGTCCTCCGATCCCAAGCTATCGCTCCCTTCGATTTTTTAACTAGCAGTGCTGTCACCACCTCCATCTATTGAGCTTGCTGTTCCCCCTTTCCTTCTCAAGACCTGGAAGTCGATTCTGCTTATTCTTGGCCATGGTGAGATCTAGAGATTGAAGATGAGTGAAATTGGGGAAATTATTACCAAATTAAAACTTCCTTATTCACTTAAGCATCCAACCTATTTATAGGCTATAAAGTTTGCTACAAATGGCGGGAAGCTTTCACCAAAGGACTGTGCGTGACTGCTTCCCTGCCCAATTGATTTACAACCCCATTTAAAAAAACACGTGCACTATGCGTAAAACACAGATACAACTATTTAAGCTACAACAATTGATACATCTCATTATTAAGCATCTACTACACTCTAACTCCATCATTGAGCAATCTTGAACATCAATCAGAACCCCTAACAACTCCATCCTTCAAATCGAACTTGCCTCAAGTTCGAAGGTGGGAAAGCTCTTGCGCAGGACATCAATGTCAACCCAGGTGGCTTGATCCTCACCCAGTTCCTGCCATTTTACTAGCAGTTGAATCCCCATGCGATTTTTCTTAAAAAATTGCCTCTGCAAAATTCTTTCAGGAGTGAGCCATGTAACAGTCTCAGAATCATTATCATCCCACCAAGTAGGCAATTTCTCAGATACAGCAGGCACATGTGATCCATGACATTTTTTTAACTTCGATACATGGAATACGAGGTGTATGGAAGATGTAGGAAGTAGTTCAAGGTGATAAGCCACCTGGCCAACTTTCTCCAATACCTTATAAGGCCCAAAGTATCATAGAGAAAGCTTCCGATGAAGTGATCCCTGAACAGAGGATTGCTTATACGGTTTTAAGCGCAATAAAACCAAATCACTAACTGAGAAAACTCTCGGTACGACGCTTATCAGCGAAGAATTTCATTCTCTCTTGCGCTGCTCCAATGCTATCCTTCAATAACTGTAATACCTCATCCCTGCGCATTAATACATCTCCAACATCTGAACGGGAAGCTGTACCCAAAACATAATGCTGTGGAGTGGGAGGGGGTCGACCGTATAGAGCTTTGAAAAGGGTAATACCTGTCATCGAGTGCCAATTAGTATTAAACCAAAACTCAGCCCAACTTAGCCAATGTACCCAATCCTTTTGCTTCAAGCCACACATGCAGCGAATATACATTTCCACAGATTTATTGACAATTTCAGTATGTCCTTCGGTTTGGGAGTGATACGCCGTTGAGAGCATTAGTTTACTACCTTGCAACATAAAAAACTCTTGCAAAAATGTGCTAATGAATACTAGGTCGCGGTCACTCACTATGCTTCGTGCATTCCATGCAATCGACTAATTTGCTCAACAAAAACCTGAGCTATTGTCTGTGCAGTGTAAGGGTGGGCCAGACTGATAAAGTGAACATACTTCGACAACCTGTCCACCACTACCATTATAACGGATTTGCCCAAGCTCTTTGGCAACCCATCGATGAAGTCCATGGAGATATCCTCCCATACTTGGTTGGGAATAGGTAGGGGTTGGCGGCTGCAACAACCCCGCAGGAGCGACAGACTCACTCTTATTCCTTTGACAGACCAAACATTCCCTCACCAATTGCTTAATATGTTTGTTCATACCATGCTAGATGAAAGACCTTCGAATGCGATGCAGCGTCTTGTGAAAACCTGAGTGACCACCCAGATTAGTTGAACGGCTATCCAAGAAAATTAATTTCCTGATGGAGGTAGTGGGACTTAGTAAAATACGGCCTTTATAGTACCAAACTCCTCCATGTACTTTATAGAGATCAGAGGAGATCTCTCTTCGATCTAATTTACCTTGCAACTGAATGAAATAATCATCTTGCACCACCATAGCCTTCACTTCATCCAACCACTGTGGAACCACAAAATTAATCTCACTGAGTTCTGCGTTGGAAGAAACCTTGCGAGATAATGCATCTGCCCTAATATTATCTTTCCCTTTCTTATATTCCACGGTGAGGGTAAAACCCAAAAGTTTCCATAACCAACGCTCTTGCATCTCCGTATTAATACGTTGCTCAAGAATGAACTTAATACTCTTTTGATCGGTTTTAATGATGAACGATCTCCCCAGCAAATATTGTCTCCACTGTTTGACAGCAGCAAGAATGGCCCACACCTCCTTCTCATACGTAGACAAGCTCAAAGCCTTCCCCTTGAGTCCTTTACTCATGTAAGCAATGGGGTGAAACTCTTGCATAAGAACAACTCCTATACCATATTGTGATGCATCTGTTTCAAGGACAAATTCCTTAGAAAAATCCGGAAGTCTGAGAACAGGGGTTGTAGTCATATCTGATTTTAATTTGTTAAGTGCATCCCTTGCTGCGCTGCACCATTGGAAGGATTTTTTTTATAACAATTGAGTTAAAGGAACTGCTATTACCCCATAGTTGCGCACAAACTTGCGATAGTACTCTGTAAGTCCCAAAAACCCCCTTAGTTTAGTTCCTTCATTGTAGATGGCTCAGGCCAATTTTTAATCGCTTCAATCTTCCCTGGGTCTATTGCAATACCTTCATTGCTGATAATGTGACCCAAATACCCCACCGAAGTCTGGCTAAAGCTGCATTTGCTCACCTTTGCAATCAACTTGTTCTTGCTCAATATTTGCAGAGTCAAGGATAAATGATGAAGATGGCTTTCCCAAGTCTTGCTATACACCAAGATGTCATCGAAAAACACTAGTATAAAATTCCGCAAATGCTCTTGAAAAATCTCATTCATTAGGCATTGAAATGTAGCTGGAGCATTCGCGAGACCAAAAGGCATAACCACAAACTCATAATGCCCTTGATGGGTGCGAAAGCCATTTTTGGAATATCATCATTGACTCTAATATGGTGATAGCCAGATTTAAGATCAATTTTGGAGAAGAATTTAGCTCCATGTAGTTCATCGAGTAACTCATCTATCACGGGAATAGGGAATTTAGCTTTGATTGTTTGCGAATTAAGCCCTCGATAATCCACACATCACCGCCAACTTCCATCCGCCTTTTTAACAGGTATTATGGGCAAAGCATATGGACTATTACTAGTCCTAATTAACCCAGAGTTGAGCATTTCCCTGATTTGATTCTCAATTTCATTTTTGTGATAGAAAGGTTGTTTATAGTGCCTAATGCAAACTGGTTTAGTGCCAGGTAGTAGAGGAATTTGATGATCAATCTTTCTATAAGGAGGCAGGGTTGTATGGTCAGTAAAGACCTCAGGGTATTTGAGTAAGACTTGTTGAATATCCTGTTCAGCTGAAGAACCTTGATCAATCTGAAAAACTGTAGGAACATGCTCTTCAACTGAAATCTTTTGCTCATGTAACTGTATCATGTAAGCCTGACATACAAGTCCTGAAGCTTTATACAGTTCAGATGCTGACATCATATCAAGTTGAGGGGTGATATTAGCATGTAATCTCTTAAGAACTCCTGCTAGCCTGAAATCAATAGTCATTTGACTGAAATCAATAGTGACTGGACCTAGAGTTCTCAGCCATTGAGCCCCGAGAACCATTTGCGCGGGTCCAAGAGGCAGGAGTAACACTTCAGCTATCATTTCTACTCCTTGTACTGTGAATTTAACCTCCTCAGCCTTTCCCTCACTGTACATGGATTGACCATTAGCTACAATTACACGAAATTTGGGGTCATTTTTAATCAACAAACTTGCCTTCATAGTAGTTTGGGGGTCTAAATAATTGTGAGTTGATCCCGTATCAATTAAGATGTGAACCTCTCTACCATTTATTCTCCCTTTCACCCTCATAGTCTGTGGATACACTTGAGACCCCACAAGTGCATGGAAGGATATTGCAGGATGGGAATTTTGAGTCTCTGCAGGAATAACAGGTTCACCTTCTTCTTCAGCTGTTAATAATTCCTCCTTATCCTCAAATATTTCAATGAAGTAAAACTTTTGAGACTTACACCTATGCTCCTTCGTATATTTTTCATCGCAATCAAAACAAAGCCCTTTCTCTGTCCTTTCTCTCAACTCATGAGATGTAACAATCTTGGCAACCCTACAGGTGCGGATTTTCCTTTAGTAAATTTAGCAAGTTGTGTGTGGTTAACAGGTAATGGAAATTGTGGTCTAGGATTAAATGAGGGTCTAAAATTCTTCTTGATCGCAATTAATTTTTCTTCATAACCCCTGGCCAATCCCACAGCTTCACTAACACTCTTAGGACGTTGAGATTTCACATCCCACCGTATCTCATCTCGTAAACCACTTATAAAAGTACTGAAGAAGTGTTTTTCGGTCCAATCCTCAACAAAATTGGACAAACGATCAAATTCTTGAATATAAACTTCAAGATCCCCCTTCTGCTGCAGTTTAGACAAGGTACCCTCATAATCTTGAAATACGGTTGGCCCAAACCTCGTAATCAACTCCTCCACAAACTCCGGCCAAGAAATTGATTGATTCTTGGATTTGACGTGTCTCCTAAACCATTGAGCGGCCTTTCCCCTAAGATTCAGGGATGCTAGCCTCATTTTTTGAGATTCCTCTACCTCATAAAAATCAATAAACTGCTCTACACTGCATATCCACCCCGTAGGATCGCCGTCATGATATAACGGAAATTCGTTCTTGAACGGAGTTTTCAAGAAGCTCATCTGATCTGTTCTGACCCTGGAATTGAAGGAGTTTGGGTTAGAATTAGCTACCTCACGATTTTGCCTTGGTAAATTTGGAGATGGATTCCCTTGTGTTCGGTTCAAGGTCATCTCCTTCAGTTGCTCCACGACGATCTCGAGTTGAGCTTGCATCGACTCCATTTGCCCTTGCAACACCTCCACCCTAGGATCCACCGCCGTAGGACCCCCTACGTCCCGTTCGTCATCATCGGTGGTCGGCTCTGATGCCACGTTCTCAGGACCTGGAAGTCGATTTTGCTTATTCTTGGCGTTCTCAGACCTCGAAGTCGATTCTGCTTATTCTTGGCCATGGCAAGATCTAGAGATTGAAGATGAGTGAAATTAGGGAAATTATTACCAGATTAAAACTTCCGTATTCACTTGAGCATCCAGCCTATTTATAGGCTATACAGTTTGTTACAAATGGCGGGAAGCTTTTCACCAAAGGACTGCACGTGACTGCTTCCCCGCCCAATTGATTTACAACCCTATTTAAAAAAACACGTGCACTATGCGTAAAACACAGATACAACTATTTAAGCTACAACAATTGATACATCTCATTATTAAGCATCTACTACACTCTAACTCCATCCTTGAGCAGTCTTGAACATCAATCAGAACCGCTAACATTCCTATACTCAGCCTGTGATGCAAACAATTTTGAGCCCGTCTTCTACTACTTATTTTCTTCATTTTTGCTTCCTCCTTTTGTTCCTTGTCCATTTCTCTTCCACTTTGTTTTTCTCCTCGTCTTCATCCTTTTCTTCCTCTTCATCTTGACTTCTTTTCATTATTGGTAAGCAGAAAGAGCAACTCAACTGCAAATATGTTGTGTTTGAATGAAGTTTCGGCATGAATGTTTTAATATCTTTATTAGATAGATGACATTAGAAAATTATAATTTCTTCTAAGATATCATTTATACAGTGTGTCCAATATAAGCATCTGATGACCTGATTTGAGATTCCCAATATTTCATCTGATATTGCTAACTAATATAAAAAATCTCCCTTCATTATAATCCTATTATTCAATACTTAGAACCTTATCTGGTACTCTGTCCATTTCAAAAATCTGTAACTCTGTTTTATTCTGAACTAAACTAAATTGAGATGGGAACTGTGTTCCGACCATGGCATCTACAATGAACACCTAGGTCAAATTCGTGGATGTTTAGCACCATCTTCCAGCATATATCTCTATCAAAAGGTGGAAGAGGGTTTGTCTGAAGCTATTGATCACATCCTTCCACCAAAAAACTAGAAGCACCCAAGGGAAGCCAAACCATGGCTATTTAGGCTGGCGTCAGGCCGTGTCAGGCCATAGTGTGCCTCTGGTTATTATTATCGCAATAACAATATTATTATTGTTGTTGTTGTGCCGTGGGAGGGGGAAGGTGTTTGCAAACCCACTTCCCTTTGGGCCATGATAGGACAGGCCAAATTAGGGCCATTCCATGTATAAGTCACGAGATTATTAGCCACATGTTTCTGTCACGAGATTATCCTGTGTGTTACTGTATCTGTTGCATTGAGTTCATATAAGTTTTTCAGTATTTTTGCTTGTTTGGTAAGGATACTACCCCATATTTCATAAGGAAGACTTCTTTAAAAAAAGTAAAAGTTCGAAATACAGGAGAAATCACAAAATTAGAAGAAAAGAATTACAAGATACAAGAGATCTAAAAAGTAGCAATCTTCAATTATCTGACAAGTTTCAAACTACTCATGTCACTCTCTATCAACAAAAGATTTGAAGCATGGGTCCTGAATCAGTCTCTTCTTTTCGTTTACATGAATGATTCAAACACCAGAACAAAACAATAGACCATTCCTTTTAGTTCAAACAAAATCTTTCCCTCCATCCTGCTGCTGTTTCTACAACCATGGACTCTACTACATGATACCTCCACATGACAATGACCTAATCTCATCATCTATCAGTTCTTTGGCTTCACGTCCTGGACTTGACAATGACGACTACATGTTGTGATCATGTATAAGCTGGTCAAAGTAAGTCTGCAGCCTTCTAGCCCTTTTACTCAGTTTCAGGTTGGTCACATTGCCAACTATCAGGCAAGGGTCATTATGTGACCCAGCACACCACCCACCTGGGACAAGCATTTTCGGCCCACGAGACAGGAGGTAGGTGTCAATCCAGTGGAGCACGTCTCTACTGTGGGTCTTGTGGAACTCCCTGGCGAATGGGGCTTTGCTGGTAAGCATGGAGGTACCATCATCCATGGTGAGAAAGGGGTGATGAAAGCTCCTAAAGTGGTGATCTTGCCGCACTTTATAATGGAGGTCAGTGTTAATGGTGGTATTGTGAAATTCCGGACAGTTAAGGAAGACGGTCTGAAAGTAGGACTGACGGGATGAGATGGAGCCGCCATAGTATATAAGGACCTTGGGAGAGAGGTACTCGTACCCCAGTGTGCAGTATTTGACGAAGGGACGGCTGAGTCCCATCCAAGGAGAACCTGCATTGATATTCAATTAACAATAACAGTTGAACGTATAATGTTAATGCTATTCAATGCTAAATACTCTATTATACACTACTCAACTAGGGAAAGAGTTAGATGAAATTTGAGTATATTATGTGTTATCTAAAATTTTATAGACTGATAATTAATTTGAGGTAATAAAATGTGGATATTTTTACTAGTCAAAGAATTGAAGTATAATCTTGAGCTTACTTTAGCTTTTCTCTTCCATTGATGTCGCTGGCTATGAAATACACAATACAAAGGCATAGATCGATGTAATTGTTAAAGTTAAACTATTACTGCCGATCTTCTTGGTTTTTTGTTCTAAAAGATAAATAACTAGTTGAACATGCATCAAACAAGATGTGAGGCGTTACCACTGAAGAGATGAAAGGGAGCGGGTTCCAGGCTTTCCTCCAATGAGTACAACCTTTGATCAGAACTCACTTTCCTTGACCTCTCAGAACTACAAGGGAATCAATGATTGAAATAAGATACAAATATCGGTGAAAATCGGTGAACTTTGAAGATAAAATTGCCATACATACTCCTGCTCCAAGATGAAGTAACTGGTGTTGATGAAGTTGAGATTCCGCGGCACTTCAGACAATGCACACAACAGATCTAGATTGCACCCAAAACTAAATTCATTAGGAGGAAAGACATAATTCTCTAAAATACGATCAATTAATTACAGAAAACATGAAGGACTTCTTTATTCGTTCCCTTTCCTTTCTTGTCACATATAAGGACTAAGAAACAACAATACTAATCTAAGAGATACCATAGTATCCATAAACAAAGAATGGTTTATACGATGATCTTGTCATTATTCTCTGTTCTTGAGAATAATAAGGGATATCAATCAGGATCACAAGACACACGAAATTAAACGACAGAACTAAGTAGATGAGGCAGAATTCAAAGTAATTCACTAAACACATGGGCACCTACATAATTCTGATCTTTACTTACATTCTACAGAATGGTTTCAAGAAAATAAAGAACAAAGAAGAGATAGATAAACAGAGAGAAGATGTAGCATAAACTAACCATCCTGTGTGAATAGAGGGTAACTGGAGGCATCAAGATTGATGAACCAGTCCCATTGGCTGCCTTCTTTCAGTAGTACAGCTGCAGTGTGAAGAAAAATGTCCTCAAGCCTGTCTGGGCCGGTTCTTGCGATCATTTTGACATTGCCAATTCTGGAGAAGACTGGATGGCTGCCGATGAATTCATACAACTTCTGGTACCCTACATGAGAGGAATTCTCATCTAAATACACGGCATAGATGTTGTTTGGGTGGTATATGGCGAGGAGAACCCTTTTCAGCATTTCATCTTGGTCTCCATAGCCAGAGATGAAATAGGCGAGGTGGGGAGGTGGAGATTGGAGGGTACAGAAAGAGGAGGAAGGGGAGTGCTTGGTGATTTTGATGAAGAAGCTGGTGAAGATGGAGAGTATGAAAAATTTGCAAAAAAACTCCAAGAACTGCATCTCTGATCTCTAGAACTCACAAACAGGATTTGATTTCTTGCTTTGGTTCTTTTCTGTGGGTAAATGGTGGGGTTGGAGCTCTTTTATAGAGGGGGAGTTTGTTGTGGGTTTTGAGAGGGAAATCAAGAACATGAATTAATAGAATGTAGGAATCTAGCCACTTTGTAACTGAAATAACTTCCAGAAAAAAAGGTTTGGTTTTAGACTGTCTAGTTATACTTGTTGCACGTGCAGTGTCACATGCTATCTTTCCCTACCTATTTTTAGTACAGGGGATTTGGTCTTGATTACTGAACATGATTATTGATGATTAAATATCTTCTCTAATTCCTAATTGGTACTTTTGGATAGGAGAAAAAAGCATGTCCTTTAATATATGTACTATTAGTTTAAGTCTAAAGTAATATGGAATATGCTAGCTCCGTATGTATTATGGATAATGTCAGCTTTACACACTCCTTTTGGAGTTGTAATAGTAGATAGGCATACATATGACCTCTCTGCAAGAAGGCTTTCTCAAAAGAATCTACAAGAATGATCAACATAAATAACTAGAGGGGGAAATTCTAAGACAAGGCTCATCATTTGATTATTCAAAATTATTCTTCTGCATCATTGCCTTTGTTCCATTCAGTTTCTTTCAATCATATCTTTATCATCATATATTTGTTCTATTTTGATTTAAACTGGTTTGTTCTAGTGTATCTGTTTTTCTGCTCTGGATGCAAGAATGTATAGGCATGTCTTGTGTTCTGGACATGATATTGGCAATTAAATGAAACAAGTACGATAGATGGAAAAAGTAATTACAAAAAATATAATCTTAAATAAGACAAGTAGTTATATAGAATAATTGGAGTGGCTAAACCTGATAGAAATGTACTTGTTAAAATAGAATAAATTGAGTTATTTCAAGTCAACTTTTGATTTTGTTGTATTGATGGCAAAAATAAATAAAAATACAAATCAAAAGAATAAATAGCTTAACATGAATCAAAATCCTTTGAGACTGATTAAGTATAACAAAAGAAAAAAATAAATTTGTATGATGGGTTCCATATATGATCATATTCTTTCCTACAGTTCTACCCATTTTCCATTTTGTCCACTATCTCAAAAACTTTATAATTACAAAAAGCTTGAATCATCATTACGTTAAATATGTTATGTATGACATTTCTGATAAATTGGCCAACTCTTTGCTCCTCCCCTTCTTGCAGACTCCTCTCAGTCTTGGAATTTTGGTATGAATTATTGCAAGGCCTACTCTTGTCCATGGTATCTATGGCTATAAATTTGGAACTAATCATGAGATGACATTTGATCAAAAAATGTTGTTGAACTTTAGTGAAGTGTTGTGCTCCTTATAGAGTTCCACTTGGTGGAAAAAAATGTGTATGATGAATTTCTATATGCCAAATCTGCTCACTTGAGGTTCATGTGAGGAACTTCAATCATTTGTTTGCTCCCAGTTTTCTGATTCTATAACTCTATATATAAACTGTAATGTGGTTTCTTTGTTTATGTAATATTGCATCAATTTGCTCAGTTGAAGTTCAACTAATGGACCTCAGATTATGTAGCTGTAGTAATTGTTTTCAATGACTATATATGAATAGATTGTTTATGATCAAATCTAACAACTTCTTATTCCTTGTAGGACAGTTGCTTGTACCTCCAGCTTCTTTATTATCATATAGACAACCTTTCCCATGAAGCAATTCCTAAAATTTTTACGAAGAAGAAAGTGAAGAAGTAAGTGTTATTCTTCTGCTTTTTATTCAAAGCTTCCATTATGTATCATTTGCTCTTACAAACAACATATCTACTTATTGTTTCTTTGTTCCCAAAAAAAAAAATAAAATCTCTACTTATTGTAGAATTGGGATAAGAAGCGAGGACCTAAAGAATTCAATTGAGAAAACATTATACGGGAGCACAATGGCACTCTCATCTCCGAGGCTTGTGATTCCTGCTGCAATCTATGGAATATGGATTCTTTCGCAACATACCCTTCACAATTTTGAATTTCAGGTGACTAAATGAATTTTAGTAGCCATTTTGTTTTGTTTTGTAATGTTAGCCTAATTTTTCTATAAATTCAGTAGATCTTATATATATCAAGGGTTCACATGCTGAACTTCTTGGATCAATTGTGCAACATGTCATTTAAATGTTGTAGTTTTGGCTTTGTTAATTTATGATAAAATTGATACTTGAATCATTTCCATGTAACAAAGACATCTGTATCTTAGAATGAATATATGTCTTGAGGAAGAGAAGGGAAGAAGGGATAGAAATTAGAAGAAAAAATCAGGGTTAAGCAAATTGACAAAACTGTTGAGGAAGATAAAAATAAGGTCATTGTTCAGTAACAATTTGAATTCATAAGGTCAAGTTTGAATTAAACTGATTACAAGAGGCCTATTCATAGGTTAAGTTGTCTAAGAATCCAAGCAATCTAGAAGCCTAATCATAAATTTAATACCTATGAAGCACAGACATTGGACACAATAACTGAACTTGAAACTGCAGGCATGCCGCTATGTGGATAAGTGCAATGTTTCTTGTCCTTCAGGATATGCTATCTGAATAAACTATGTCCATGCAACATTGTACAGTACTTAAGATGATTTAAATTAAAAATCCCTGTTTGAAAAGTCCTAAAATCCTGTCAACAATGACGAAGACGATCATGTCTAAGATTATCTAACATTTTTTCCACCGGAAGAGGGTTAGCTGTGGAGTAGGAAGTTCCCTGAAAGAATTGTTTTGTAGCAAACTGTAGCGGGATACTGATGTCAGCTTGTTAGCCTAGAAAACGATAGAAAGGAGAGGGCTTGTCAAAATCTTAAAAAACTATTTGGCATCTTCCCAAAAATGAGTGAGGATCATAGATTTACTACAGTGAATTGCTTTCAACATTGAAATTTTATGTTCAAACTACTGAAGACACGTTTCTAAATACACTCATTCATAGACAAACGATTTGAATCCAATATGTAATATCTCGAAGATCCTCAAATCTAGACCAAATTTGAGAAGTTCTCCAAGTTAGGAAATGAGAAACTGATTGTATAGATTAGAAATTGAGCAAATACATTGAGGGCAATAGCCTTATATATAAGCAAAGTCTATGATAACTTATAATATAAACCCCATACAATTCCAATATTACACCTATAAATACACCCTCTTTCAAACTCAAGGTGGATCAATCAACATGAGTTTGGATATAGATGAACTAAACCGACTGAGCTAAAAGCTATCGATTAGACTTGAAAATGCAAGATCTTGAATCCAAGCAAACAAGCATATACGAAAGGCTCCTAAAAGATATGAGAAGCAACTTATCAGATCAATGTATGAATCCGTAAGAAGATGAAGAAACAACTTCTAGCTTAGATATACTTATATCGAAGAGATCCAAGTCGAGGTTGGTTCATATCCGAAATCTGAACCGGATCAGGTTCGGTTTGGTTGAGGCATGCGTAGGAGTGGACCCTGGTTCGGTTTGGTTGGACGGGTTTGGCTGAACCGGGTTGGGTTGGACCGGATTAGACCGGGTTGATGTAGGATCGGGTTCGGGTTTGCGGGTCGGGTCCAACAAACAAAACCAAACAAACGAAAAAAAAAGATGGAGATGTTGATGGCTAGGGTTTGTACAAAACCCTTGCAGCAACCCAGGGGCAGGTTGGCTGCAGGGGGAGCTGCGGCACAGCGGGCATGTCGACGGTGGGACCCAGTAGCGGCGGCGGCTTCGGTGGATCTTGGCGACTGCATGTTTTCTGACAGCAGAGTAGAAGGCCATGTGGGCAGCGCGGTTGGTGGTGAAATGCTCGCGGTGATTGAGGAGGAAGAGAATCGGGAGTGGAGATGATGATGGTGATGATGATGTCAGCAAACTTGGCTTCTTCTTTTTCTTCTGGATTTGATTTTGGATTTGGATAGGTTTTGAATTTGGATTTGAGATCGAGATTTGGATTTTGGTGATTTTAGGGAATTGGGATGGATTTGCATGGCAGCAGATATAGGGTTTGAGGATCAGTGTTCTGATACGAAGTTAGAAATGAGAAATTGATTGTATAGATTAGAAATACAACATATACATTGAGGGCAAATATACCCGACCCGATCTAGCATCAACCTGGCTCGACCCGGTCTAACCCAACCCGGTTGAGCCGAACCCGGTCCAACCTTATCTAGTTCAGTCGAACCCGGTCCAACCGAACCGAACCGAACCGGGATTCAGTCCTGCACCTGCTCCGGCCAAACCGAACCCAATCCGGTTAAGATTTTGGATCTGAACTAATCTCGACTTGGATCTATTCGATATGAGTATATCCTAACTAGAAGTTGCTTCCTCATCTTCTTACGGATTCATATCTTGATCCAATAAGCCGCTTCTCATCTTCTTTCAGTGCATATCAGATATCCTTGTTTGCTTTGATTCGAGATCTTGCACCTTCAGGTCTGATTTGTAGTTTTTAGCTCAATCGGTGTAAGTTCATTTGTATCCAAACTTATGTTGGTTGATGTATGCGTGTAATTTTGGAATTTTGGGGGTCTATATTGTAAGTTGTCATAGGCTTTGTCTATATATGAGGCTATTGCTCTCAATGAATTTGTTGCATTTCTAATCTCTGCTATCAGTTTTTCAGTTTCTCATTTCCGAACTCTCCAATGCTATCATCCGCCATCCGTAACTCATGGATCTAAAATCATGGAAGAAAGAAAAAAAAACAGTTGAAACAATACGTTTTAGCAGGAACTGCTTTAAAAATCATCTTCATGTACTTGAAGTTATTGAGGAAGTAAAGGTGAGTGTATCAACTGTTTATGATTTTTGTGAGATTGCGCCACACGTGACTTTGATTCTTTCCCCTCTAACAACCTTTAACATAAGTTACTTAGGAGTGATGATAGTCAAAGGTTGCAATCTATACTAAGAAATCATATTCAAAAATTTCAGGAAGTTATCTGGTCCTGATTTGTAATAAATGTTATTGAAGAAGGTTTGGACAAGGGATTATGCATACTGAATACTGGACACTTAATATAAATTCGTAAGTAGATGTAATATTGTGGAGATATTAATGTTCAAAAATCCATACTCCCTACTTCGAGAAAAGAATCAGCCTTAACAAATTAAATATTTGTTTTTCACATGTACAAATCAGATCAAAATCAGATAATTGACTTCCTAATAATGAAACTAGTATAATCCTGTGCAATATTGCACAGAATTTTTAAAAATAAGAAAATTTAAAAAAAAATGAAAAAATTATTTAATAACATGTCTACAATATTGCAATATTTTTAGGTTTGATTTACGAATATGATTCATGTGGGGGGTTACCTTTAGCACTGATATTGAGTCGGTTGGGTTGGGTCTTGCACTATCGGACTCGGATCAGCTCTTGCACGATTCCAAATATTGAACCGAGACCCGATCCGTGAGAGACGTGTTTGGGTCCTGTTAAAAAATGCTACTCGTCGGGTCCAGGTAGCGGCGTACGGGGAGTGAGGAGCGGGTTTAATGGCGTCGGGTTGATCCAGCTCAGGGATCGAGTGTAGCTGTTGGAGAGGTGGAAGACATTGCTGACATTGCTCAGGAATAGAAGGAAGCTATTAAAGGAGAAGAAGAAGGATTGTAGATTATCAGCTGTATCAGCTGTATCAGATACAGGACCATTTTGTAAAGTGTAATAGCTTTTCAGGGGTTAACGTGTAAAAATGTATAAACTGTTAGCCAGCTGGCATTAGTTAGTTGGGTGCTGAAATGTTGGGTCCCACATGTAACGGCCTGAACTAACTCTTCAGCCAGCGTCTCTTTTGTATAAATACACAGGCATTGTAACTTTGTGATTCATGAATGAAAATCTTGATCTTGTTCATCCTCTTTCTTTCTTGTATTGCCATTACTAGAGCTTGAGAGCTTGAGTGAGATGGCGAGGAAGAGAGCTCCGGCCATCGCCGACGATGTCGGAGAACGGCCTGGAACACGGGTAGCTGTTGGCGCCGACGTCAGGCAGGAGAGGGAGGTCAAGGCTGCTGCTTCGTCTCTTCCCCTTGCTGTTTCTTTTTGGGAGATTAGTTTTATTTTTTTGTCCTGGCCCGGGTCGCGTCCATTTTGAGCGGACTCAGATCCGACCTAAAAAATATGAACGGGTCCTACTTTAGAACCCGGACCCTACCCGCAATAGATCATGTCGATTCCAGGCCAATACCGAATCCGGGTTAGTTCCATGTATCTGGTTTTTGTGACAAAACTTTTTACCTCCTACATTTTATCTTCTTTTATTTAATTTTGAAAAGAAAAAAGGTGAAAAAAATTTTAGATCAAAAGTGGTCTTAGCATATAATATAGGGTAAATGACGAAAATACTCATGTCTATGAGGCAAAAGCCTTTAATCTCCCTAAACTATTGGTCAAAGCGATAAACCCCCCAAACTACGAATTATAGTCAAAATCCGTACGGAAATGATGTGAGATGTTCAAATTGCCCTTATTTTTCACTTTTTCTCTTTACTCTCCAAAAAACCGAAAAAGCCATTTTAAAAAAACCAAAAAAATCCAAATTTTTTCACACAAATCATAATCAAAATCAATCAAACCAAAACCAAAATCAAAATCAATCAAAACCCAAATAAAAATCAAAAACCAAAATCCAAATCAAACCAAAACCAAAACCAAAATCACTGTTTCTCTTCTCTCTCTCTCTCTCAAAATCAAAATAAAAAATTCAAAATCTATCAAACCATCATCATCATCTTATTAAACTCATCAAACCATCTTATTAAACCCATCAACCCTTAGGGTTTTGATTTGGATTTTGATTTGGATTTTTGATTTTAATGAAGTCAAGATGATGGTGGTGGAGATTGGTGGTGGTGATGACGATGGTGGTGGATGTCGGTGGTGGTAATGATGATGGTGGTGGCAATGATGGTGGTGGTGGAGGTCAGTAATGGTGATGATGATGGTGGTGGTGATCGGGGGTGTCGGGGCTGACGATGGTGGGAAATCGGGATGTTGATTTTAGGGGGGAGAGAGTGAAAATTTTTAGTTTTTTTGTCTGTTTTACAATGTAGTATTATAAGGGACAATTTGGACATTTCACATAGGCTTTTAGGATTTCCGTACGATATTTGACTGCAATTCGTAGTTTGGGGGGTTTATCGCTTTGACCAATATATCGTTTAGGGGGTTAAAGGCTTTTGCCTCATTAGACCGAGGGTGTTTTTTGTCATTTACCCTATAATATTTTGTGCAGAGAGTATAACCAGGTACAATATTGCACTAAATTTTTTAAAATGAGAAAATTACTTAAATTATTTTTGAAAAAATCATCTAATAACATGTATACATTATTGCACGTTTCTTTAGGTTTGATTAAGGTATATTGCACTAAATTTTTTAAAATGTGAAAATTAATAAAATTATTTTTGAAAAAATCATCTAATAACATGTATACATTATTGCTCGTTTTTTTAGGTTTGATTAAGGTATAAGATTCCAGTTCAAAATTTGGATGGAGAAAGAGTGGGTAGTTGCCTCCTACATATGTTCTTCTTTTTTTATTTTAAAAAGAAAAAATAAGAAAAATTCTAAACAAAAGTGATTTATAATAATATATTGTAATAGATAGATAATAGATTTGTGTGTAATTCTAGTACCACAGGTATTATAATCCATCATAGAGTGGTAGTATTACTGAAAGTATAATCTAACGGAAATAAATCAATTGTATTCTTCCAGTGTCATACTGTCACATTACTATTCTCATAAATGCTATGATTGATCACATAGAAGGATAACATTGTTCATAATAGCGATCAATATTTCCATCAAAACTAAAAGCCAAAAGGTAGATAATTCTGAAATTCTATGCTTTTTATGCTAACTGTGGTATGTGTTGACAGCTCGTTCCAGCAATGCTTGGGTTCTTTGCATATAAAGCTGCAGCTTTGGTTCAAGTTTATAGAGACAATGAGGACCTACTGTTGGTATTCCCTGACAGTGAGGAGAACCCAAATAGCAGTTAATTTCCTTGTCAAATTGATGTAGGCAATTTGATTAATGTTTTGTAAAGATTTTAAATATCAAGTTTGTGTAGCCAGTGAAGCGAACTGATTAATTGTTTCAGTATAAAATTGTATTGTTTCTGTAGAAAATTCAAGTAGCAATTAAAAAATCATTAAGCTCTTGATAGATTTTAAAACAATCGGATTTAACGGTGTTTCTAGGAATTCGTTTGTAATGAGTGTTTTGAGTGGTTTGGTTAAATGTCTCTAGATTCCTATTGCCGGAATAAGAAAATGGTAATTCATCCTTAATAATGAGTATAGTATGATTATAACTACTAGTAGTTTACATGTGCGATGCACGTTTTAATAAATATAGTTTTTTAAAATAAAAATTTAGACGTAGTCTTGATTTGAACCTAGTACCTCATTTATAATAGTTATGCACGTGCGTTGCACGGGTTGGTAGAATGACAAAATATTTACAAATGACACTAAGGCCTTTTCCCATTATAATATTAGAGATAATTATGTACATGGCATGTCCTAGGGTTGATTTTTTGTTGGGTAAGTTGATATTCTCATAGGTCGGAGTGTGATCTTGTTAAGTGACGCTTAAGTGTACCTGTTCTTGTACCAACTTTCCTTTTTACATACTTTACTTTTCTCTTTTGGATTGGACCGATGTGGAATATATGTAAAATATTTGTGGACTTTGGAATTTTGTTCTCTATCTTTTCGGGAAGAAGATGGGTTCTTGGTGTCTTATGTTTGGGTATCTTCTCAACAGGGATTTTATTTGGAATACTATCAAACTCAGGAATACTATAGGTATCTAATTGAGTAACATAAGCAGTGCGAGATGTATTGGTGGATTTATGTCCACTTTGGCTACATGAACGTAATGATGCCATTAGTGTATGAAAATTCTAAAATTGATATGAAAAAAATACATAAGAAATTAACAAGCTACAAATTAACAACTAACAAATATTGAATTAAAAATACGCACTAGAAGAATTGCACGAGGAAATTGAGAATGTTTTTCCTTCTTCACTTCTTCCACAAATTCCAAGAGTAGATTGAGAGAGTTGAGACTGATTTGGAATGAATTATTGGAAATTTGAGAGAATTGTTTGGAATGAATTGAGAGAATTGAGAGAATTGTTTGAAAGTTTTGGTGTAAAGAAAATGATATGAAGGTTGACTATTTATAGAATTTCATATTTTTTGTGTTTCCTAAATTACCCACAAAACTAGCGATTTTAAATTAAACTAGAATTTAATTTTTTAAAAAATAATCTCAAACGACCGTCTTGAACGGGCCGACAGTTGAGCTTGCCAGACCGGACCGGTCTTGGTTGAGCCCGAGCGAGCCCGTCTCCAAAGTGGTCATGTTCAAAACCAGTCAACTTTGTGGTTTTTCCAAACTGGACCAACTTGCATATTTTATGCAGGTCGGCCCGGGACCGGGATTCAAGACATAGCCGGGCTGGTCCTAGTGCTTTTTGGGCCAGCCCGACCCAGTTGCTACCCATAAAGGCTGGTATCCGCCCAGCTACTTTTTTTTTTTGTTGATAAAAAGTGATTAGGATCACCTGTCTCATTAATGAAACGTTAACGAAACAAAATATTCAAAGTTACAAACACTACATCCACCACAATCACATCCAAAAACTAACTAATAATACATTGAACAAGGGTCTGAACCTCCCAGCACTCGTGCATAGGGGTGGCGAACGGGTCGTTCGGGCCGGGCCGGGCCCAACCTGTACGGGTTGGGACGAATTCGTAGCCGGGCCGGGCCGGGTTGCACCATTATACGGGCCGGGCCGGGCCGGGCTACGATTTCGTTTGGGTGGCCCGCCCAACCCGTGAACCCTTTAGGGCTCAACCCGGGTTGGGCCGGGTCGACCTGCGGGTTGGCCCGTTTAATATATATATATATATATATATATATATATATATATATATATATATATATATATATATATATATATATATATATATATTTGATAGCTTAAATTAAAATAATAATAATAATAATTTTACAAATGATGTATACAAACAACCATATCTTTGTGAGATGAATACTACAATTCTTCAAAAATTATAATACTAAGTAAGTAATAATACTAATAAGTAATAATACTACAATTCTTCAAATATCCCCAAATGATGTTTAATTATAATACTAAGTATGTAATTCACTAAATTCAGTAATAATACTAATAAGTAATAATACTACAATTCTTCAAATATCCCCAAATGATGTTTAATTATAATACTAAGTAAGTAATAATACTAATAAACAAAAAAAATCGTAATAATAATAATAAGATTGAAAGAGTGAAATTGACAACAAATTTTGAAATTTTATTCATATGAATTTAAGTTATACAATTTGAACAATTTATAACGAAATGAAGAATTCAATTCATAAATAAGTTTTATACAATAACATATTTGTTATATACAATTTTAATTGAGTACAAGTTTTCTAATTTGACATAACAAGAAAAGCTATTGTTGTTGTTGTTGTTGATCTTCGGGCGAGTTGCTCCCACTTGTGGAACTTGATAGTGCTTTCCCTTGCGGCCTATCTTCAGCCTTCAGCCAGACTTCTGTGCAAACGAGTATCTCCAACGACTCGGGCTTCAACCGATTTCTGTAATCAGATAGAACCCTGCCACTTGTAGAAAATGCACTCTCAGAAGCAACTGTAGAGACAGGAGGAGTTAGCAAATCTTTAGCCATAATTGACAGAATACTAAAAGTGTGTTCATGTTCTTTCCACCATTGTAAAATATCTAGTGGAGAAAGAGTAGGCTCAGTATCCTGTTGGTTATACCAATTTAATTCATTTGGTTGATTAGTCCTAGGTTTTTTAGATTGAATTTGTTCAAGTAAACTAAATGTTCTATCACCAATTCTACTTTTACCCTTACCTTTAGAACTACCAGAAGAAGAACTAACTACAGAATTTGTACTACTAGAAGCAAAACGTCTATCACAATAATCATACAAGTTATTTAACGTAGATTCAAACTTAACTAAAAAAGTAGCGCAATCAATTGTTAATTCTACATTGTCCTCTAAATATCCAAAAAATATTTGTATCAAATTCTTCGTACCTTCTAATTTGATACGGGGATCCATAACAGTAGCAACACAAATCAACATAGGAGGAGGAAAATAATACTTCAATTTTTTTTGAAATGCAGGTATTACAATGTCACTAATATAGGCATCATTTAACATTTCGTTAAATATTTGCACCATGCTAACTAATTCAATAAAAATGCTACTAGAAGTAGATTCATATGTTTTAGAAAACTTTAAAGTTGCGGTTTTAAAAGGTTCTAGAAATTTCAACAAAGATTCGGCAAAAAACCAATCGTTGGGAGTCATTTCAAAATTGTGCATATTTTTTGCGATACAAAAATCATTTACAACTGCTTTTAATCGGTGACAACATTTAGTAAATCAAAAGTAGAATTCCATCGGTGTCTAACATCCTTTGGAAATTTTCTAAAAGGAACATTTCTAACCCTACACCAAGCTTTCCATTCTTGTAAAATGGTTGGACTTAATGCAATGAAATGTACACAATTTCTAATTTTATGCATATATGGATCAGCTATTTTTAATGCGTCTTGAACACATAAATTTATAATATGACATGCACATCTGACATGAAAAATATTATCAGATGGAGGGTTTAATACAGATTTTAAAGTAGTAATTGCTACATTGTTGTTAGATGCATTATCAAAACTAATAGCCATAATTTTATCGCGAATATGAAAAACATCACAAATTTCTATAATACGGTTTGCTATTTCGTCGCCACTATGGGGATACGGCAACGACGCAAGTGATATGATTCTTTTATTAAGAATCCAATCATTGTCGATATAATGACAGGTTATTCCCATCATTGGAATATTGTTGACACCCGTCCAACAATCCGAAGTTAAACTAATCCTACAAGTTAAACTCCATAAAATTACAATCAACGCGTCCTTTATTTCAACATACATTTTAAAACAATCCGATTTGCAAGTATTTCTCGGAATTCTTTTAAAATGAGGGTTTAAGGCCATTTGATTAAAATTTTCCAAGTTCCTACTTTCGGGATAGGAAAATGGTAACTCTTCCTTAATTACTAATCGGGCCATTTCCCGACGAACAAGTTCGGGATTATAAGGGTGGCTATCTACTTGACCGGTCCTAGGGTTGATTTTTTGTTGGCCTTGTATTTGATCAAGAAGTTCTTTATGATTATGTTGGATGTGCCTACTAATTGTACCGGTGCCGTCACCCCTCTTGAATTTGTATGTTTTACTACATGTTTTACACACTTTCAAACCTATACCCGGAGTATTTTCGTCCGGGATATAATCATAAAACTTATGCCAATCGCTAGTTTCTCCTCTACTTTTCCTACTATTACGGGGTTGTGTGGTTTTGGTTTGTTGTTGTTGTTCTTCTTCTTCTAATTGTATGTCACCTACAAATTCGTCGTGTGTACCCCATTGTTCCATAGTAGGATCAATGTAATCTTGGGCGGGCTCACTAGTTGGGACAATTGGTGGCCTACGTGAAGAGGAGGAGGAATCTTGTCCGCTACGACCGCTACCGCGTGATCTAGACATAATGTAGTAATGTGGTATGTAAAAAAAAATACAATGTAGGAGCGGTGAATTATTCAAAAAAAATCTAAAAAACAAGAGGGTTGAGATAGAGAAGTTCAAAAAACGAACAATAATTTTAACTACAACGCAAAAAAAAAAATTAACGAGAGAGAGAGAGAATTTTTGATACCGTTCACCGTGGAATACGCGTATGTAAAAAAACCGTTAAAATAAGAATACAATAGAAAAGATGGAGGAACGCTTTGCCAATTCCGCAATTGAAGAGTTGAGAAGATGTTGAAGTAGATTTGACGAGGGTTGAAGAGAGTTGAAGACGTTGAAGACGTCGAATTTTGGTTCCGATACGACCAAAATTTGATCGTGTATACGCCTCCTTGTACACTTGTTTGATGAATACTACAATTGTTCAAAAATTCTTTACAAATGATGTATAATAGTAGAGAGAGTAAGATAGTGAGGTGTGATTTTTTTTGGAAATATTTGGGGATATTTATAGGCTAAATATGGGGTGAAAAACAAAAAAAAAATCAGCAACCAACGGCTCAAAGAGCCGTTCGGCTCTGTGACAGCAGCGACAGCAGCTAACGGTAATTTCGACCGTTCGACTCGCGGGTCAACGGTCGACCCGTCACGGGTCGAACGTTCGACCCGTACGGGTCGAACGGGTCGAAACCCGCGGGTTGGCGGGTCCAATTCGTCGGTTTGAACGGGTTCGTGGGCCGGATTTCGCGAATTCGATTCGCGAGAATTGCGACCCGGGTCGACCCGGTACTGTTCACCGGGTTCGACCCGAACCCGCGAAGCGCTTTAGCGGGCCGGGTTGGTGGGCCGGGTCGCGGGTGGGTCGCCGGTTGACCCGGCCCAGTTGCCATCCCTACTCGTGCCAATCACACCGAAATCCGCCCAGGTACTCTGCACAGACGCACTCGCTCATTCATTAAATTGATAACCCAGTTTGTTGAGGATAAGAAGTGTACTGGTTTGGGCAACTCCTGCTAATGCTTTAATTTGTTTAGCACGAATCTAAAAGCATTGTTGATGGTTGATATGGAAGTCTCTCATCTTAATTCTAGTTAGTCTCGCTTACAAAGAAATTCAACTTATTATCAACCCTAATTATTCTTTCCCAGCATCATTAATCCTAATTAATCACCCACTGACCTAAAAATTGCTTTAAAGAGCGGGTCACCTCATTTCTCCATCTTCTTCTCCCCTATATCTAACTTGGTCATCTTCTGTCCTTGCTCCGGTGCTGCCCACAAAACATTCACGCTGCAAAACTCCCCATTCCCCTCAGTTTATATATATATATTAAGAATGGTGACGGCCATCAATTTCATTAAAATAAAGTGAGGTTACAAATGCGCAAGAAGCGCAACGCAAACCAAGCAAAGTAAAAAATTTAAGAGATTACAAGCATGAAGCATGCAAAAAACCAAAAGAAACAACAAAAACAACAGAAGGATGTGATCGAAGATTGGTTGAAGCCTGAAGGCCAGTCCACTAGCCCCAACCTCAACCTGCAAGAGCAAAATCATCTAAAACCCAGCAAAAACAGTGGTGGTAGTCTGGACATGGCTGAAGATCATATAACTCTCCAAGTCAAAACCCAAAAGAAGCAAAACCAAAGTAGTAGTCAACACCTCAACCTCTATACTAGGAAACTTGAGGCCTAAAAAAAAAAAAAAGAGACAGAATCACATCACACCATTCTCATCAATTCGAGCATCAATCTAAGCCTCACTCACTCATCAAACAAGATTATCATCATCATCAGCAGCATAACCCTTTAAATGAGTGCCAAATACATGTAATATTGGTGTTGTTCACATAAAAGTCCCACACCCAAAAGCAAGTATACAATATCATCTTCATACAAACCAAAATATAATTTACATTACTTTCCAATATGTCGCTTGAGTTATATACTTATATTCCCCAGCATACTCCACCACTGCGTGCACTCTGACATTTCCCCCTCTTCTTCTGCTTCCTTCTATGCCTAAGGGCTCCCGAGGGCCTAAGGCTAAAAAGGCCCAAATATTTTTTTGGGCCCTAATAACAGTATAATTATTTTACGAACAAAATACATGCCTATATTTGTAAAGAGAATACAAATTTGGGGTCCTAAAATTGTAAAAAATTCGGAGGCCTGAAGCGGTCGCCTCACCGGCCTCAAGGTGGGGGCCGGCCTTGCTCACTCCCCTCAGTTACCAACTATAATATCTGCATTACAAATGAATCCCCTACCAACTACCCACCATTACAAACATCCCCAATAACATAACCCTTGTTCACTCCCATCATCACAAAATTCTGATCACACCCAATTAATTTACAACCTGACCCAAATCAAAACAGCAATCAAACAAAACCCTTACATTAAATCGACCGGAATGAGTTGTCGTTGATGTATCACGAGGATGCCATCGGAGTTGAGGAAGAGGGCAAAGGGAGGAAAAAAAAAAAAAGCAGAGGAAAAGAAGAAGATAATGAATGTTTTGTACTTTTAAGCTGACATGGAATCACAAAAACTCAAATTCTAAAGTATTTCCTTGAAACAAACACCACCTTGCAGTTTTTTCTTTGTTTCTTCAAGATTACGTTAACCTAGAACGAAGAGGAAATGGAGAGGTTAATACAAGCTTACAGTTGAGCTTAGACAATTTACTTTGCTTCTTTGACATGGACTCTCTGATATTATATTTTTTTTATATGAGGAGGGAGAGGGGAAAGGAGCGGGTTCTGCAAGTTAGTTAGGTTCTGCCATATGTGAAGTGGTGGATCGGGTATTACCAAGGATAATCAAAATTCAAATTTGAGTCTTCTCCAATTCAAAATCTCCATGTCATCGCATTCGTGGGGAATTCCCAGAAAAAAATCTACTCCAATATTACATTCGGAGTATGTATTTTTCTTCCTGGTAACCTCCATTTTCTGGGTCTTTTTTTATAAGAAAAATTCCCTATTTCTCTCTCTCATTTTCTAAATATATTTTTATAGAGGTATAAAAGAAGTTGGGTTTCTTGGATACGAGAGGTTCACTCGTGGGTTTGTGCTTGTTTGTTCAAGTGATCAAAACAGTTTCATTTTTTCCGCAGTAGTGACTGATATAATTCTAATATGGTTTTGAGGTTACAGTTGAATGTTGGATAATCAATTGCTTTTGGATTTGTAGTGTATAAGCCATTATCAATGACTGATTCTTCTTATCGTATATCGATCCTAGAATCTGCAAGGTACTTTCCTAAGTGTTATACACAAGAGATATATAAATGAGGAAGAAAATAATATATTCAGAATATATTTTTCGCTCAGACTACTCTATTAATTTCTCTTCTATAAATAGATGGGTTGAGACTAGATAGAGAGACACATGATACAATAGGTGGAGAATGGTGGATACAAACAGAGAAGGACGAGAAGGAGAGGAAGAGATTGGCGATTTTGTTGATGACATTGAACAATTGAAGCTGGCAAGGATTGAGAGTACGAAATAGCACCGGCAGCAAAGAACCTTCAAGAACTGCATCTCTGAACTGTAGCTGGAACTCACAACCTGGATTTGATTTCTTGATTTGGTTCTTCTTTCGGTTGAATAGTGGGGTATCGGAGCTTTTTATAGAGTGGAAGACTGTTTGGAGGTTTGAGAGGGAAATCAAGAACAGAAAACAACAGCATGTAGGAATCTACCAACCTTGTAACTGAAATAACTGTTAAGGACAGTCTAATTATACTTGGATTTATTTTTACGTGCTGCGCACATGCTTATCAAGGGCTGATAAGAAAAGAGAAAGGAGATTAAAAAATCCTGTTTTTAAATTGGCGCCTGAAACTCATGATCAAACTCACCTCCCAATCACTACCACAATCAACAAAACAAACTACCATTATCTCCTTCACTTCTCTCACCCAACTCTTTGCCGACATCCTAAACTCATGTGCATCCCTTGCCTCCATCTCTGAAACCCGAAAGATCCATGCCCACCTCATCTCCACTGGACTCTTCTCCTCTATCTTCCTTCAAAACCATCTCCTTAATGCCTACTTCACCTGCCACCATGTCCAAGATGCCAACTCGCTCTTTCAAGAAATCCAACCCCCAAATGTTGTTTCACACAATGTCATGATTACCGGGCTCATGAATTGTGGGATGATGATTGATGCAAGGAAGGTTTTTGATGAAATGCCCGTGAGAGACTCCGTGTCGTGGAACTCGCTTATGTCCGGTTACATTAGGAATGACATGTCTTTTCAAGCTGCTTCTGTGTTTATATCCATGGTCCGGGATTTTTCTTCGGGGGGTTGTTGTTCGTTGGACTTGTTTAGCTTGACACGTGCGATGAAGGCTTGTTCTTCTCTTCGTTCCTGTCAGCTGGGAATGCAGATTCACGGGATGTTGAGCAAGTTGGGTTTTGAAGGAGGCCCTTTAGTTGCTTCATCACTTGTTGATATGTACGTCAAATGTGGATTACTTGATTCAGCGGATAGAGTTTTTGTGCGTTTAAAAAATCCATGTCTTTTTATTCAAAATAGTATGATACTGGGGTACGCAAATTTATATGGGGTTAATCATGCTATGGAATTGTTTGGGAGGATGAGAGAACGGGATACAGTTTCGTGGAATACAATGATTTCAGTACTATCTCAACACGGGTATGTTAAGGAATGCCTCAGTTTGATCATAGAGATGTTTACCAAAGGCTACGGGCCCAACTCCATAACTTATTCTACTGTGCTCAGTGCAATATCGAGCACTCAAAATTTGGAATGGGGAAGACATCTCCATGGACATATTATTAAGACCCAGCAGAGCATTGATGTATATATTGGTAGCGTGCTTGTTGATATGTATGCCAAATGTGGTAACTTAGAAGCTGCAAAGAGAATATTTGATACATTGCCAGACCGTAATACTGTATCGTGGACTTCTCTTATTGGTGGACTGTCACAGTATGGGCTTATCGAAGAAACCTTTCAGTTGTTTAGTAAGATGAGACTAGTACCAGTGCCATTTGATCAGTTCACTCTTGTAACACTTCTCAGCGCTTGCTATCATAGAACTGATGCCAATCTCGGGGCTCAAATGCATAGTCTTTCGCTGAAGACTGGATACATTTTGTATGTTCCAGTGTCAAATGCTCTTTTGGCAATGTATACAAAATGTGGAAGTGTCGATAGCGCCAACTCCATATTTCACTCAATGCCTTCAAGAGATATAATATCAGCGACAAGCATGATAACTGCTTATTCTCAGTTAGGTAATATTAGTAAGGCTCGTGAATTCTTTGATGGTATGGCTACAAGGAATGTTGTAACTTGGAATGCAATTTTGGCAACTTACATGCAACATGGGCATGATGAAGGAGGGGTGAAGATGTACATTTCAATGCTGCGAGAGGCTAAAGTAAGGCCTGATGGGGTTACCTTTGTGACACTTTTGAGTGCCTGTGCTAGTATTGGTGCATTGAGGCTTGGTGATCAACTTATTGCTCAAACTGAAAGGGTTGGGCTCCATTCTGACATCTCGGTGGCAAATGGTATTATCACAATGTACTCAAAGTGTGGTAAAATTGGAGAGGCCAGACAAGTTTTTGATTCAATCTGGGGGAAGGATTTGATTACTTGGAACTCCATGATCACCGCTTATGCTCAACATGGTCAAGGTCAAAAAGCGATAGATATTTTTGAATTGATGCTGGTAAATAGAACGTTGCCTGATTATATAAGTTATGTCGCAGTTCTGTCGGGTTGCAGTCACTCCGGACTTGTACAAGAAGGGAAATATTACTTTAATTCAATGATTAAACAGTATAAAATATCACCTGGAGTGGAGCATTATGCTTGCATGGTGGATCTTCTAGGCCGAGCAGGGTTACTTGGAGAGGCTAAGGAGATAATAGATAACATGCCTATCAAACCAAGTGCCGAAGTATGGGGTGCTCTGCTTGGAGCTTGCAAAATCCATGGTGATACTAGGCTTGCTGAGTACACTGGAAAGCAGATACTCCAGTTGGATTCAAGGGATCCTGGGAGCTACATTTTACTGGCTAAGTTATATGCTGATGATGGGGAATTGGATAGTTCTGCGAATGTGAGGAAACATATGAAAGAGAAAGGGATAAGAAAGAATCCTGGTTGCAGTTGGATTGAGGTCAAGAACACTGTTCATGTGTTTACTGCAGATGATGTGAATCACCCAGATATTAATAATGTACTTAGTGTTCTCGATAAGATTATCAAGAAGATTGAAGGTTTGGGCTATGTGAAGGAGAGCAGTGATCCCAGATATCTAAGCATTCACAGTGAGAAGTTAGCAGTTGTTTTTGGTCTTATTAACTTGCCTTCATGGATGACTATTCATGTTATGAAGAACCTCCGGATCTGTGGTGATTGCCACACTGTGATAAAGCTGATATCACTAGTTGAGGGGAGGGAGTTGGTTGTCAGGGATGCTATCCGATTTCACCATTTCAAAGATGGCTCTTGCTCTTGCGGGGATTACTGGTGAATGTATTTCTTCTAGGATTCAGCAGGCAGAAAGCATTCATGGATTATGAAGTGTTGACCAAGACCTGCAGGTTTTCTTGATTGGTATGGTTTTATACTTCGTAAACTAGCTTTCAATATGGAGTTATTACAAAATTCTTTTGTGAGGACCTAAAAAAAAGAAAATTTCAAGACCTATCTGGCTTTTCTGTTACCCTTAAAGAACAAACTCACTGTCTGCTACTCTTAAGAACAAACTCACTGTTAAAAGTCCATATTAAATTTCTCAAGGAACCAACTCACTACAAATTGGAAGCTCACACACACACACACACACACACACACACACACAAAACCAGTGAATGCTACTCTTAAGAACAAACTCACTGTTAAGTCCATATTAAATTTCTCAAGGAACCAGCTCACTACAAATTGGAAGCTCACACACACACACACACAAAACCAGTGAATATATATATATATATATATACTAGATTTGCCCGTGGGCACGTGCAACGTCTTCGAAACGATACAACATATGAAAGTCTTGTAAACAGTAAAACAACAATTATGTAGCTCAAGTTTGAATAGTAAAACAATAATTAGTCTTAAATAAAAGTCCATATTTACATTAGTATATGTTGAAAAATAATTATAAATGGGGGTGTAAAATCCAACTTCTTAGAACTTTGAGTGTGGAAAATGATGAAATTTAACTATTGATGAGATATTTGCTATTTTCAATGTAACATGAGTAATAAAAAAATGCATAAAAAATCTAAAAATTTACAAACCTTAAATATGAAAATATAAATTTCTGAGTAAATATAGGAGAGAGAGAGAGAGAGAGAGAGAGAGAGAGAGAAATAAATAAATAAATGAGTTGTTTTGGGAGGATTTGAATTTGAGTTTCGGGGGGAAACTTTTCGGCGGGAAAATATGTTTTATGATGTTAGATCTGAACCATTAATTTCAATCATATTGAATGAGAGCCACTTGATAGCTTTCTTTGTGTTTTATTATATAGATATATATACCTACTCTCAATCACAAAGGTATTCTGAGATACCCATCTTAGAAAGATTTTAATATATATATATATATATATATATATATATATATATATATATATATATATATAGGGAAAGGATCCGTTGCACACTACTTTGGTGCTCACGGCGTGAACACTACGCCTTCGGGCGTTCATATCGAAAATCCGAACCGTTCACATTGATCTACACATCTAAATTAGTCTAAATATGTAAAATCAAATCATTTGAAATTTATTTGCCCATCATCATGTGACTATAAAAATATTGAATTTCAGCCATACAATTTTGTAACACTTCAATGAATGGGCAAATGAATTTCAAATGATTTGATTTTACATATTTAGACTAATTTAGATGTGTAGATCAATGTGAACGATTCGGATTTTCGATATGAACGCCCGAAGACATAGTGTTCACGCGGTGAGCACCAAAGTAGTGTCCAACGGATCCTTTCCCTATATATATATATATATATATATATATATATATATATATATATATAGAGTCTCCTTCGGTTGCACACTACTTTTGGTGAGCACTCCGTGAGCACTCATGAAATAGAGCACCTAAAACAAATCCGAACCGCTCATATTGTTCTATATACCTTAGATAGCCTAACAATAAAAAATCAAGTAATTTGAAGTTCATTTGCCCATCCATCAAGCTGTTAGAATTTTCCGCCATACAATTTTGTAATGATGTAAATCATGGGCAAATGAACTTCAAATTACTTGATTTTTTATTGTTAGGCTATCTAAGGTACATAGAACAATATGAGCGGTTCGGATTTGTCATAGGTGCTCTATTTCGTGAGTGCTCATGGAGTGCTCACCAAAGTAGTGTGCAACCGAAGATTTCTCTCTCTCTCTCTCTCTCTCTCTCTCTCTCTCTCTCTCTCTCTCTCTCTATATATATATATATATATATATAAGATTTTTCAAAGATGGGTTTCTCAGAATACCTTCGTATATATATATAAGATTATATATATATATATATATATATATATATATATATATATATATATATATATATATATATAGGGAAAAAGGGGTATGAGCAACTTGCTCATTTAGTAAATAAGCAATTGATGATGTGGCATACATGTGACTGGATAATCATTAAAAGGGTTAGTTGTCCAATGTATCACATGCATGCCACATAATCAATTGCTCATTTACTAAATGAGCAAGTTGCTCATATCCCTTTTACCCATATATATATATATATATATATATATATATATATATATATATATATATATATATATATATATATATATATATATATATATATATATATATAGGAAAATCTTCTATTGTGCACCATCCCTCCGTGTGCACTCGTGTGCACTCGGCCTTTCCGCCTTCGTATCGACGATCCGAACCGTTCATATTGATCTACACATAGGGCCGGCCCTGAGTTCCGGGGGGCCCTAGGCGAACTTCCGAAATGGGCCCCCCCTGCCCCATACATTTTTAAAAAAACATGCAAAAAAAATTTTACGCGCGAAATGCGTGCCTATATTTACAAGGGAAGTTTTAAATTGGGGGCCCCTAAAATCGCGATTTCGGCGGGGGCCCGAGGCGGCTGCCTTGCCCGCCTACATATCAGGGCCGGCCCTGTCTACACATCTAAATTAGTCTAAATATGTAAAATCAAATCATTTGAAATACATTTGCCCATCCATCATGTGACTATTAAAAACAATGATTTTTAGCCACTTCAATGGATGGGCAAATGAATTGCAAATGATTTGATTTTACATATTTAGACTAATTTAGATGTGCAGATCAATGTGAACGGTTCGGATCGTCGATACGAAAGTGGGAAGGCCGAGTGCACACGCTGTGTGCACCATAGGTGGTGCACAACGGAAGACTTCCCATATATATATATATATATATATATATATATATATATATATATATATATATATATATATATATAAGAGTTTTCAAAGATGGGTATCTCAGAATACCTTTTTGATTGAGAGTAGGTAACCTAATATTTCTCAACAATTGAGTTGGTTATACCTTTGTGAATGAGAGTAGGTAACCCAATATTTCTCAACAATTGAGTTGGTTTCTTGTATTGGACGCCAAACTAAGACTTGTCTTTTTCCCTTTTTCTGTTGATTTTCAACTAAATGGCATAATGGGTTCAATCACTAAATGATGGCATAATGATGCAAAGAGTAGATGCGGTTTTTTTGATATATGGAGTAGATGCGGTTTTAGATAAGCTTATTTTCTGGTTACCGGAAAAAAAGATAGCTTATTCCTACCCTTTTTAAAAAGGTTTTTGAGTGAGAAGAACATGAACAAGTGTGGGACAAGGATGGGAGATTTGTAAGGTTAGAGTGGCGAAGCAAAATCCGTCCATTTACTTCCTCATGGGCTTGAAGAATTATTGTATTTACATCTCATTTGAATCACTATTGGAGGACCCATTTCATTGACACTCTCAAACAGTTTCACTCATTCCCTACAAATTTGTAAGTGGTTCTTTTTTTTTGAGTCAATTTCAAAATTTTTGAGGGAATCTAAGCAGGTTGTTTTGATTTGTTTACACCTTACAATATACAATTGTAATTTTTTTTTTTGAAAAGAATAATCTTTATGGATATCATGTTGTGCTTGGACTTGGAATGGAAGGAGAAAGATGCTAGGTAGACATATAGAGAGGATACATTTCTTTTTTATTTTCTCATCAAAGCAGCAGTGGATGTCAAATCCTCAAGTAGATGTAATTCGCTTGTATTATAGATCATAGACATAGTAATGCACCAACTAGCAAAAAAATAATCTTGTATTCTTTGAACTTCATATGTCATATGTATATTTACAAGACCGGTAAAGTGCATTTAGACCATTGCCAAAGACAGCACATATCTTCTTCACAGAGCTATCACACGAAAACACTAATTCTATTGTCATGATTAACTGTCCTAAATTAACTGAGGCGAGGAATGCTAGAACTTTTCTCTCCTAATAAGCACTGTGCGTATCAGAAGTTGTAGCACGTAAGAGCTGTACATTCAATATATTTTTTCTCACGGGACATTGTTTCCGGTTCTTTTCTTTGGCTAGGCCATTTGCTGTTTTGATAGTAACAATGTACTTCTTTTCCTCTTTCTCAAATAACACTTGTTTTTCCGACTATTCTGTCTCTTTCAAATAGTACTAATTTATATTCATGACATGGATACTTTATAAAAACATTTATGGATTGGTAGACACAATAATTTGTTAGAGATGTTAAAAGTTTTAATCTTATGCTACTTTGAGGATTTCCCAATTTTATGGACATTCAGATTTTATTTATTTATTTCAGGACTAGCATGCTCGTAAAATTATATTCCAAAACTAGCAAGAGTCGGAGTGCCTCGGTATAATTTGGACTTTATAACATTTGCTCGAGAACAAATAAAGAGAGATGTGTAGGAATTTTAAATACACTTAAGAACATGCATAAAAACATTAATAACAACCTAAGAGAGTTATTATTTGCAGTTTCAACTCCATGATTTTTTTTTGTTGGACCGGAATTACTTCCAACTATTTGTAAAGAACCGATAAGAATGAAGCTCCTACCAACTACTTCCTCTCCCATCCCCTACCCCACTGAATCCACCTCTGGAGCCTCCTCTGCCTCTCCGACATCTCCTTAACCATCCTCTTCTCCTCTTCTCAACCGGTTACCCACCGAACCTCTTCTTCCAAACTCAACCCCTTCCCCCCCACCCCACCATTCACCTGACCCACCCCACTTCCCCATGCTTTCTCTTCTTGAGATGAGTGGGTGCGGGCCCAATGAGAGGGTCCGTCACCCACCCACCCCACCTCCATCAAACTCGACTATGCAGGAGCTTGGAACAGCTACCGGAGCTGCAGACTTCGCAGTTCAACACCCTGCACCATCGCAGGGTACTCAACCCCCAGCCTTAGTCCGAGCGGTAACAATGGCACCCTCTCCGTTGGTCTCCATCCCGGAGGAAGGAGAGCCTCGGGAGCTCAGACGAGTGCACCCCCCAACGCATGCGCACCAACGTGCGCCTCCGCGTCATGTGGGGAGTGATCACGGTCATCATCGCTCGGTTGTAGAGAGCTTCAGGGGCTAGGATACACATCGAAGACATGAGAGCTTTGAGAGGAGGGCCCAACGAGGGGGTCCTCCGACTGACCGCTTGAGGCGTCAGAGAACACCGCCGAGGGAGCACCTCCAACTACACAATGAGGGTCAGTACCGGAGTAGGTACAGAGAGTATGAACAGAGGTATCAAACTCACCGCAAATCCTACAACAACGCCATCACCTCTTCTCACAAACTCCGCCAGCAACCAACTTCTTCCAACGACAATCCCAACACCAAAAGAAACCAGGTCACAACAAATACCCACAACAACTCTAACCACGACGCACAGCAATTCTCATCCTGCAATTCACATCCTGCACCCCCCCCCCTCCTCCATCCGACCAGTCACCCCACGCCTCGACGTCCAATCCATCGATAAAGCTCCTGACCACCCAACGGACCCCAACGTTTGGGCCCAGAGAGGGGATCCAAACGGAGGAGAACTTGAAATGGTGGAACGAGATCGAGAAGAGGAGGAGGCGGAGAAGTGGGTGGTGGTGGCCAGAGGGGGTAAGCGGAAGCTGTACCCATCTTCTCCCCCAACCCATCAGGATTCCAACATCCTCAACCAGTCTTTCAAAAACCCTCAAAAAGATCACAGCGAAATAGGAAAGAAAAAAATGCGAAAGGGAAAAAGAAAACCAGCCCCGTGCTTCAACTGTGGGGATCTTGGTCACTTCCGTTCGGAATGTACCAAGGAAGTACGCTGCATCAGTTGTTTGAAGTGGGGCCATATGTCGTATTCGTGCACCAATATCAACAATTCCAACCAGGATGAGGATAGACAGGTGGTCAGAGGGAAAGTCGCCGGAGAGCCCCACCAAGATCAAGCTAGCCAACAGCCTGGCGGTGATCAAGCACGAAGAAGACTGGCTTCGACGGTGGTGTGCGATAGCTAGGATCCGGTCGGGGTCTCCCTCCGAAGTGCATTTCCTCAACGCATTGAACCTCAAATGGCCTCTTCGTGCCGACAGGGACTGGGTGGTCAAAAAGCTGTGTCACCAGCAGTTCCTGATCTCTTTCCCCAAGCCGGAGAAGGTCACGGAGGTGGTGGGCCTTGGAAAGATCGACTTTGGGCATTTTCAAGCTGAATTCAGCGAGTGGACTACATCCTTCGGAGCGGAACTCCCTCAGGGAGATCGATTTTGGATTTGGATCCATAACATCCCACTTCACTTTTGGAAAAAAGAAGCGATCCAAGAGATTATTTCGAAGTTCGGGTCGGTTGAGGAGCTTGATGAGAAGACGAGGCGTCGCTCAGACCTTATCTCGACAAGGGTGCTGATTAGATGCTCCGACATCTCTCTGATGCCGCGATTTGCTAAAATTTACTCTTTTGAGGAAGCTTATCTAGTTAGATTCATGCTAGACAAGATCGTCGAAGCACTGCCGGTGAACCAAGCGCACTTGCCCACATCGACTCATAGAGACAACCGTAGTTACAAACAAGTTCTATCGCCATTGAATAGCCTCACTATTGATGGTTCTCATGAGATTGAAAGAGCTCACCGAGAGGTTATCAGTGCGGCCATGACCCCAAAGCAGCGCCAGGAGGCTACGGTGGTCGAGAGGCGGTCACTTAAGGGCTCGCCAGCATGCCGGAGGTCGAGGATACGGTCTAACCGGTTTATCCAAAGGTCAGCAGCCATCAGGGGCCACCAACTCAGTGGGTAGACCAGTGACTGTGCCCAACCACTCCTTGGAGCTCTGCACGGCAGCTGTGGAGGAAGGACCAGTGCGCTCAGACCACCTTTTGGGGGAAAAATACAAACCACTCCGACAGGCAGGCTCAGAGACTAGGTTTGGTGGAGTATACCGCCAAAGGGGGGAAGACGACAAGCGATCTGCCAGTCTCTACCAAAGAGTGGGTCTTGAAAGGCTGGTTTTCACCAGCGGCTGAAAAAGAAACTGAAAAAGAAGCTTCTGGGGAGCCTACAGCAAAAGAAACTGATCCCTCTCCTGGGGAAAGAGAAGATCAGAGACCTGAGCGCCGTCAGGAAAAGCAGCTCAGTTGAGGGCGAACTTGGTGTGGAGGGAGTGGTTGAAGATGTGAGCTGTAAAAGGAGGCCATCGGTGTTGGCTCAGATTGGGAAAGAAGGTGAGGCAGATGAGAATGCCAGGGATTCGAAGAGGCATGGTGTGTTTACAGAGAAGCTTTCAAATCGCACCGATCCAAAAGCCAACCCGCTGTCGACAGGTGGCAGGGGGTCTTCAATCTCTTATTGTAACCCGGTTCACTTTACACCCACCAATGAAGAGGCATTGGACGAAGCGCATACTGACTCGGTGGGAGGCTCGAGGCTCACGCATTCCGAGGCAGGTGTTGGGTTACTTCGCAAGGAGGTTTTTGCTAACACGGAACCAGATCACTTCTCATGTGGGCCTAAGAGTGGGCTTTTAAGTGGCGACTGTGGGCCCAAAGAGGGGTCCACAATGCCTCTTTTTGTATCTGGAGCCTGTAATTCTAAGGATCCGAGCACCCTGACACTTCAACAGACTGGGAGCGGGCCCATAGAGGGGACCGCAATTGACAGTGATGAGGATCCAGAAGGACGGCTTAATCTCGATGTAGAGTTCTCGTTATCTGAGGAGGAATCAGAGGATACGGAGTTCATTGCTAACACTCAGAGGGAGATTTCACCAGAGCGTGTCCTGTCTTCAATTCCAGACTCAGCTCCCGGAATTATCTCGGGACAGTCCCGGAAAGCGGTTGGCTTCAGGGTTCAGCGATCTCCCAAGAGGGCTCATGTGGAGTCCTTGGATGACTATCTTGAGGTCGCCGCTGCAGCCAAGGCAGCTAAGTTCGACAATGGAGGTACGACAAATTTTTTAGCTTCTATTTTAAATTACATGTCAGACTCTGATGTCTTATCCCTAGCTATCACATGTGGGTTAGAAGTTTGGGACACTGAGCGTATTGCCCTACTACTCAATAAAATTCGGGGTTGGGAAACACAAAGAGTTAGGTCATCTGACGTTAAGGTATCTGGAGTCGGCTCGAGGCCGACTATAATCCTCGAGGATGTAGCCGGCCCTACACCCTCCCCTACGATCTCCCATGACAATTCCCCCCAATGAATACACTCTTTTGGAATGTTAGGGGGTTGGGGGATAGGGGAAAGAGGGGTATGGTGAGGGATGTTATTAGTAATTCCAAGGCGGAAGTAGTAGGGCTGCAGGAGACCAAACTCCAGCACTGGGATCAAACTCAAAAGAGTTGGTGGTAACAGAATCAAAGAGTGGTTGCTACGCCCATCTGTCGGTGCATCAGGGGGGATTGCTATAGGGTTTAACTCGGATCTTCTTTCCTGCGAGGAGGAGTATCGGGGTACATTTTCCTTGACTGCCCGACTTAAGAGACGCTCAGATGATTGGATGCAGACGGTGACTGTGGTCTACGGGCCGAACGTGGCTGCAGACAGAGAGGCCTTCTGGCAAGAACTGGCCGACATTCGTCAGCGCAGGTCGGGACCTTGGATTGTGGGTGGGGATTTCAACATTACTAGATTTGCTTTTGAGCACAAGAGAAGAGGCGCTAGCGACAGGCACCGAGAGGAATTCAATAGAGTTATCACGGAACTTGAACTGATTGATATCCCAATCAATGACAGACTTTTTACTTGGTCTAATTTGCAAGCGGATCCGGTTATGGCCAAGTTGGACAGGGTTCTAGTATCTTTGGATTGGGAAGCATTGTTTCCTCTCGCCTCGGCCAGAACGATCCCTAGACCAACTTCATACCACACCCCGATCCTCCTCGATGTGGGGAATCGGGGTACCCGCATGCCTAGGAAATTCAGATTTGAAAAGGCATGGCTGGAAATTCAGGGATTCCACCATATGGTTATGGAGAATTGGGCACTGCCAATGGCCGGCAGGGACGCGGCATCTCGGTGGTGTGGAAAAATTCGAAGACTGAGAAAGAGGCTCTGTAGATGGAATCGGTCTAGATTCGCGACCATCTGGCGGGATAAAGAGTCCTATCTGGAAGGTATTGATGAGCTTGAGAGGGTGGAAGAAACTAGAGTCCTTTCGCAGGAAGAGCGAAACAGGCTCTTAGAACTCCGTAATAACATTGCCAATCTGTATAGACTAGAAGAGATCAAGTGGCAACAAAGGTCCAGGATTTCGTGGCTCAAAGAGGGAGACGCGAATCCGGCCTACTTTCATCGGGTTGCAAGTGCAAGGAGGAGATCCAATCTTATCCTTTCTATTCAGATAGCTACGGGAACATCGCAGGAGGAAAGGGTGATTTCCGCTACCTTCCAGTCATTCTATAAGGGTCTTTTCGGGAAGAAGAATGACTTTAGGGTTTCAATGGGGGCAGACTTCTGGCAGGAGTATCAGCTTGCTCCAAGTCAAAACTTTTCCTCCTTGGAGGAGCCTTTCACGGAATCAGAGGTCAAAACGGCCATTGACCAGATGGGAGCTGACAAGGCGCCTGGACCAGATGGCTTTCCGATGTTGTTCTTCCAAGTGTTCTGGGAAGAAATTAGAGGAGAATTTATGGAGGTAATGATGGAATTTTTTCACAATAACCTGAGGCTGGGAATGTTCAACTTTGCAGAAGTTGTGTTGATCCCCAAACAGGAGGATTCTAAGTGCGTCGGAGATTTTAGACCAATTAGTCTGATTAACTGCTTGGCTAAGATCATCACTAAGGTTCTAGCCATCCGCTTGGGAGGCATCATGGACAGTCTCATCAGCAGAACACAGACGGGATTCATTAAGGGTAGATGTATCCTAGACTGCGTGGCTACTGCTGAACAAGTTATCCACCACTGCCACAAGTGCAATTCCAAGAACTTCCTCCTCAAACTGGATTTTGAGAAAGCATACAACTCGGTAGACTGGGAATGTTTGCTAGAGGCTCTCAGGGGGAGAGGCTTTGGGGACAAATGGATAAGATGGATTAAACAGTGGTTACACTCTAGCAAAACGACAATCTCAGTGAATGGGAGGCCCGGGCCCTCGTTCCCGTGTAAGAAGGGACTCCGTCAGGGGGATCCACTGTCCCCACTTCTATTCACTATTGTAGCGGACATGCTCAGAGGAATGCTAGAAAATTGTCAAAGAAAAGGATGGATATCGCCTGTGGCCAGCAGCGATGCTAATCAGGGATGTACGATCCTTCAATACGCTGACGACACCCTTATCTTTGGTAATGGGAACAGAGCGGAAACAATATGCTTTAAAGGGGTCCTTTACTGCTTTGAAGCCTGGTCAGGCCTAAGAATTAATTTCCATAAGAGTTCGCTTGTACCTATTTCACTCTCTGAAGCTGAAACTCGGGAGCATGCCACCATTCTCAACTGCGCGATAGAAGAATTCCCAATCAAATACCTAGGGCTTCCGCTACGTCCAGGGAGGCTCACTAAGGCTGACTGGTTGCCTATTATAGACAGGGTGGAGGACAGACTGTCCGGATGGAAAGGCAAATCACTCTCTCTTAGGGGCAGAGTGGTACTCATCAACTCTGTATTATCCAATCTGCCCATATACTACATGTCCTTTTTTGAACTCCCAAAGTGGGTGATCCAAAGGATCGATCGTATCAGGAAAAGATTCCTTTGGAAAGGTATAGACTCAAATAAGGGAGGCTACCACCTTATTAAATGGAATATCGCATGCATGAAAAAGAGACACGGAGGGCTAGGCATCATTGACCTCAGAGATATGAATCTGGCACTCCTCGGAAAGTGGTGGTGGAAAGTGTTCCATCACTGCGGAGAAGGTTGGCAAGACTTCATCCAACCTTACCTTCGGGGGAAAGGGACTAGAAGTCTAGGCTTTCGAGTAGGATCCAAAGTCTCCCGCTTCTGGAAAGGAGTTACTAAAGCCAGCGGACCTTTCAACTCAGCAACCTCATCTTTGATAGGCAATGGTCGAACCACCAGATTTTGGTGGGACAAATGGTGCGGTCCTCACCCTCTTAAGGACGGTTTCCCAGAGCTGTTTGCTAAGACAAATCGACCGAATATCTCGGTGGCGGAAACTTGGAAAAGGGGGACTTGGAGACCGTCATTCCAAGGAACTCTTTCTCCAAGTTTGTCACAGCAACTGCATGAATTACAAACGCACATAATCCAGTCTGGGGTAATATGTGCCCAAGGCCCAGATCACTTGCGGTGGGGACTCGAGAACAAGGGAGTGTTCTCGGTTAGATCACTGTACCACCGGATTCACTACCGAGGATGCAGGCCCAGCTGGGCAGCGGTACTTTGGAAGACAAAAACTCCTCTGAAAATTAGAGTCTTCCTCTGGCTTGTGCTCAACAATGCCATTCTCACTAGAGAGAACCTAGCCAAGAGGCAACCTCACATTGCGACCAATTGCGGGTTCTGCAACGTACACGTGGAAAGTCTGAATCACCTGTTTCTTCACTGCACTAGAAGCAAGGCCGTCCTGATAGAGGTGCTGAGGGTACTAGGAACAAGTGACTATCCAAGGACTATGAGGAACTGTGGGTTGGTCCCAGATTTGCATCAGCCCGTCATGATATGAAAGACGCATGGTTTATTGCCATTGCGGCAACCACATGGGTGTTATGGCTAGATAGGAACAATTTTTATTTCCGTGCTTCATGTAATTCTATTTCTAGTAATCTTACTCATATCATGCATCTAATCTCCTTTTGGGCTACAGCTGCTGCTTCAGGTGCAAGAGGGAGGATTGCAAGGGTATTCCAGGTGGATGAGTTTGATGACGAGGAGATAGAGATCGGGCCAACCCTTGACTGATGAGTGGACTCTCGCCTCACTATTACATATTTTGTATCAGGCCTTAGTATTTTGTAGTTGTATTTTGGTTGCCTTTAGGCTGGATGTTGTAACCCACCCCCCAGGGTTTTGTTGGGGGTTATGTTTTATTTCCTGCACTGTACTTGTTTTTTCCCGGGACTTCGGGGTTGTTTATTAATCACTTATTAATGAAACAGGGTGACATTATTCCACCTTTTCCTCAAAAAAAAAAAAAAAACAACCTAAGAGAGTTTGGTACAATTCGAGGCTTTAAATGAACTTATTCTATAGACAGAAGGGAGGGGTAATTCGACAGAAGATGAGAGGTGGTGGGACAGAGACAACCCTAAGCTTTTCTCGGTCTCATCCATGTATAAATGGATCAATGACGGAGGTATTAGATGCCAGGTACAATCGATCATATGGGGAACCCAAGCACCGTTCAGGGTCAAAGTGTTTTGTTGGCTAGCCAATAAAAACACGATTCTGTCAAAAGCTAACCTTAAAAAGAGAGGCTTGCAGATAGATACGAGTTGTGGGAGCTGCTCTGTAGCGGAAGAAGACGTCAACCACATCCTATTCCATTGTCCTAGAGCTAGGCTGTCCTGGGAGGTTGTCAGTAGAGGGTTTGGGTGTAATCAGGTTCCTAATTCAACAACAGAAATCTGGGGGTCATATAGAGAAGCTTATATTAAAATAGATGATAGAAGGGCTTGGGATATAGCAATAGCTGCTTTAATTTGGTCTTTATGGCTTCAAAGAAATGATCATGTTTTCCGCAATGTCACGTACAGATTTCCTCACTTTATGAATAAAATATTTATGTTAATTCGATTGGGCAGGTGCTATGGAGGCAAAAAAGAGGCTCAGGTCCGCTGAAGGAGAGTAGTCACAGTGGGTTTGGAGCGTAACTTCAAGCGGAATCGAGCTTGATGGGGTCCGCTGTTAGCATTTTGGGGGTTGTTGTTTCAGTCCAGCAGTACCTTTTGGCTACCTTCGGGGTCTCAGAGTAGTAGAAGCCTTCGATGGATCTGTTCTTACTTTTATTATCTCTTCTATTATGTAACCTTATGTAACCTCTATTATGTAAACTCTTATGTATGTCCTACTTTGTTTCCTTAATAGTTCGTTAATGAAACGATGGCTTAGACCATCTTTTTGATAAAAAAAAACAACCTAAAACATGTTTCTATAAATCTAGATCTTAATCATGTTGCAAAAGTGCTTTAATATAAAATCCTAATTCATGAAACTATAGATCTTTGCTAAATCAAAAGAAGAAGAACATTAAAAGCGAAAACACTAACCTGAAGCCATTTATGGAGATTGCGAAGAGGGTTTGGATCTTCCTATATGATACACACTTCTATGAGATCGTCACTCTATTCTTCTGTTGATGGGATTACAGATAGAACAAGAAGATACGTATATATAGGGGACCATAACCCTTTTTTTTTATGAAACGGATAGAGCCGAAAGACTCCAGCCATGCAATCAAATATAAGGGGACCATAACCCTAATTGATAATTGTTGATTTCCAATTTTGCCCATCACAAAATAAGAAATTTACTTTATGGTCTCTACACGTGTTATATCACACTTTAAATTATATGCTTTTAACCCATTACTTAATCTTGATTAGATCACTTTAATTTGGGTTAAACTTTAGAATAGCAATTATACATTTAGTCACATATGTGAGCCCACATAGATTATTTTCCAACAATCTCCCACTTGGGCCACATATGTTACTCCTTATAAATGTACATACTTTATGAGCTCAAAATTTTGCTATTATAACCAAAAGCATAGCTAAACAGTCTCGTCCATTAATCATGTAAATATAGGATCAAAGCAATTTTCGTTATATTTATCGTAACTAAATTCATCAATGGTCACATATATCAACATAATTAAATGACATAGATCAAGTGTGAATTTGTAGCATGGAAATTTCATGCAATGTGATCTATACACATGCCTATTTCCAACTGGTCATCTTTAAAACTTAAGTGAGGTCAGAACCAAAACATGACAAATGAGTGAGAAAACTGAATTCTTTATTTCTGATCAGAAAATAACCAAATGTATAAATGTCTCACACAAACATAATGCAAATAAAATACAAACTCCCACTAAATCATGATATCCTCAAAAAATACAACACCCATATGAGCAATATGCTCATAAAAGACTTTGGGTGGTAATCCCTTTGTGAGCGGATCCACTATCATGGAGTTTGTCCCAATGTGCTCTATGGACATCTGTCCACTTTGCACTCTTTCTTTCACAACTAGAAACTTTATGTCAATATGATTCGACTTTGTCGAACTCTTGTTGTTGTTGGAATACATCACTGCTGACTTATTGTCACAAAATAACTTGAGTGGTCTTTCTATATTCTCCAAAATATGTAGCCTAGTGACAAAATTACGTAGCCATATTCCATGATTTGATGCCTCATAGCATGCTACATACTCTGCTGCCATAGTGGAAGAAGCTATAAGTGTCTGTTTGACACTTTTTCCAGGATATAGCTCCTCCAGCTAACAGGTAAATATAGCCTGATGTAGACCTTTTGCTATCTTGGCACCCTAGCAAAATCAGAATCAGAATACCTTATGACCTCCAAATGATCTGATTTCCTATATGTGAGTATGTAGTCTTTTGTTCTCTGAAAATACCTCATGACCCTCTTGGCTGCTATCCAATGGTCCATACCAGGTTTTCTTAAATACCTGCCTAACATCCCAACAATGTACGCAATATCCGGATGCATACATACTTGAGCATACATTAGACTCCCAATAGCTGATGCCTATGGGATCTTTTGCATTTCCTGAATTTCAGGGTTACTTTTAGGACAGTCTTCTTTAGCAATAGGAGTATCCCCTGATTTACAATCTTGCATGCCAAACCATTTGAGTACTTTATCGATGTATCCATTTTGTGATAATCCAAGAGTCCCTCGAGAACGATCTCGATGTATCTGAATTCCTAATACAAAAGAGGCATCCCCAAGATCCTTCATCTCAAAATGCTTGGACAGAAACCTTTTAGTTTCATGCAATAAATCTATATCATTAGTGGCAAGCAATATGTCATCGACATATAGAACTAGGAATATATGCTTACTCCCACTGAACTTGTGATACACACAATCATCAACTACATTCATCTCAAAACCAAATGAGATAATTACTTGATGAAACTTGTGGTACCATTGACGATAAGTTTGCTTGAGTTCATATATGGATTTTGTCAATTTGCAAACCATATTCTTTGGATCTCCCGACACAAAGTTTTCTGGTTGCACCATATAAATTGTCTCGTCAATGTCGCCATTGAGAAACGTTGTCTTGACATCCATCTGATGTAGCTTAAGATCAAGATGAGCAACAATTGCCATAATTGTCCTAAACGAGTCTTTCAATGAAACTGGAGAGAAAGTCTCTGTAAAATCAATGCCTTCTTTCTGAGTATAGCCTTTAGCTACAAGACATGCCTTATACCTATCCAAATTACCATTTGCATTCCTCTTGGTCTTAAATATCCATTTACAACCAATTGTTTTGCACCTTCTGGTAATGGGACAAGTCCCAAACTTTGTTGTCTTGCATAGACTTATACTCCACATTCATGGCATTCATCCACTTTTGAGAGTTACAACCTTTCATGGCCTGATGAAATGTGATTGGATCATCTTCCATCATTCCATTGTCATCCTCATGTTCTTGGAGAAATACAATATAATCATCTGGAATAGCATTCCTCCTTTCTCTCGTGGATCTCCTTAATGGCACTGGTTCTTGAGGTTGTTGAGTTTGTTCTTCTGGAACAATTACCTTATTTTGAATGAGGAGTTGTTCAACATTGTCTTGTTGAGGTTCCGGATTCACTTCTTGATCAATAATAGGTGTGGGAACCTGAATATTGTCAAAAGTGATAGTAGGAATTGGGTTTGTAATTGAATCCAATTCCTCCTCAAAAGCAATGTCCCTAACTTTATTTCTCTCCCAAAACTCAACTTCCTCAAAAATTGTTGCAGTTCCCGTCTCAAAAATATTCCTAAGTGTGGGATCATAAAACTTACAGCCCTTAGATCGTTTAGAATAACCAATAAAGTAACTGCTCACTGTTTTGAAGTCCAATTTCTTTTCATGTGGCCTGTAAGGACTTGCCTCAGATGGACATCCCCAAATATGAAAGTGCTTTAGACTAGGCTTTCGACCTATCCAAAGCTCATAAGGTGTTTTTGCAGCTGCCTTAGGTGGTACTTTATTGAGAATGTAAGCTGTTGTCTTTAATGCTTCTCCCCAGAGGGACCCAGGTAAGGTGGAATGAGCAATCATATTCCTTACCATATCCTTAAGAGTCATTTTCTAATTCTTGAAATTTGTCCCATTAAGTTTGGAAACAAAATTGATGTTAGCAGTTATTGAGGCAGCACATGATAAACTAGCTAAATATAGAACAAAAACTAAACAAACAAAAATAAGCTCACATGAGAATCCATATAAAACAATAAATTCAAATAATGGTTAATCCCATCTCAAGATACCAGGCACAACGTTAATATCAAGTCTTTGGACAGTAATATTAACTGTAAGCGGTACTCTTGTTGTAGTAATCAAATATTGATAATAAATCATGTCAAATAATAAGTCATTCTTTGGACTGACTTATTGTTCACATGGAATACCTTATAATTGTCACATATTTATTACCACAGATGTGTATGAAATTTGGTCAAATATCAACTTACCTTTGGGTCAGTTAATAAACGCATGAATTACAAACACACAATCATCTTGATATTTCAAATAAATTAATCTACACAAAAGAGGTCACTTTGGCAACATTTTGTTTCAATTAAACTATTCAAAATATTAGACATTCATAAGAAAAACCAAAACCAAAACCAAAATTTGAATTTAATTGTTTCCCAAAAAAAAAAAAGATTTCTTAACCTTAACTTTACAATTTTACTTTATTTGTAGATGGATAATTTCAAGATAATATCTATGATAACAAAACCATAATTGAACCATATTTATCTACTGATTTGATAATATCAAATTAATTAAAACCATAACAGATAATTGAACAACATCAAAATCCTAACCAAAAATTCAAGCACAACTATCCCACACAAATTTCTATGGGAAAAGTCTATCAATTCATAACCATATCTGGATTTTTTTTTACAACCGAAGCATACACAATTGCTTTATTCACGGTGGGCCCCACTAGAATGCCACCTCACCATGTTGACCAAGTCAACCGAAACTCCAACAGCACTTATGCTGTTTCTTTCCATCTGTCGTGGGCCCCATACCACCCTTACACCATTCATCTTAATACCTTTCCTTTAGCATTCATGTTTTTTTTTAAAAAAAAAAAAGTTGAACGAAGTCAAAGATCTCTATCTTTCTATGACACAGAGTGTCATATTACCACATCAAAGAAAGATCATCCAAAACCATATAAATAAAAATAAAACTGCTTACGGTTTTGAATTTTTTTTTATTTTTTATTTAAAAAAAAAGTTGAACGAAGTCAAAGATCTCTATCTTTCTATGACACAGAGTGTCATATTACCACATCAAAAGAAAGATCATCCAAAACCATATAAATAAAACTGTTTATGGTTTTGATTTTTTTTTTCAAATTATTAAACCGGGTGGGCCCAACGTCTTAAATGCTAAAACTGAATCTTAAAAATTGTATCTTAGTTAATGATAACATTACTAATGATAACCTAATGATAACAGAACTAAATTTCAGAATTAACTAAATCTTAAGTGGATACATCAATTAATATCCATTAATTATACATCAATGGATACATCAATTAATATCCATCAAAATTAACTAAATCAACCGTATCTTAAATTTCAGAATTTTATATGACATCACATCAAATGTGTGTCTACCTAACATGATCTGAAGCCGTTGAGTGGAAATATGTATATAAACTAAAACCACAATTATCAAAAACCATATCCAGAAAGTTTCTGGATATATCTAAAGTCATATCGAGAAGGTATTGATTATCCAAAAAAAAAACTAAAACCACGAAATGCTTATGGTTAAGAATGAATGGAAATATGAATATAAGTCATAATTATCTAAACCATAATTATATAAACCATAAGTATCTATATCTTCTGGAATTATATCAAAATCCAAAACCACAGTCAATCAGATCTTACAGTTTATTTATTTTTTATTTTATTTTATTAATTTAATCCAGATCTGAAGCAATTGGTCTAATTACTTCATCAATCAAAATCATTAATTGAATTTCTTAAACAGAAAGATGAAATACCAAGAAAAATAAGATCAAAAGAAACCCTAAATTTCTTAAATTTCTTAAACAAGAAACCCTAAATTTCTTTAAACAAGAAACCTTAAATGCTTCAATTAATTCAGCAAAGATGGCTCTGATACCAAATGTAGGAATTTTATATACACTTAAGAACATGCATAAAAACATTAATAACAACCTAAAACATGTTTCTATGAATCTAGATCTTAATCATGTTACAAAAGTGCTTTAATATAAAATCATAATTCATGAAACTATAGATCTTTGCTAAATCAAAAGAAGAAGAACATTAAAAGCGGAAGCACTAACCTGAAGCCATTTATGGAGATTGCGAAGAGGGTTTGGGTCTTCCTATATGATATGCACTTCTATGAGATGTCGTCACTCTATTCTTCTGTTGATGGGATTACAGATGGAACAAGAAGATACGTATATATAGGGGACCATAACCCTAATTGATAATTGTTGATTTTCAATTTTGCCCATCACAAAATAAGAAATTTACTTTACGGTCTCTACACGTGTTATATCACACTTTAAATTATATTAACCCATTACTTAATCTTGATTAGATCACTTTAATTTGGGTTAAACTTTAGAATAGCAATTATACATTTAGTCACATATGTGAGTCCACATAGATTATTTTCCAACAAGATGAACATGTGGATTAGACTTATCAGACAAGGGGCAACCTACATGCAAAAGCAAAGAACTAGATATACTACTTCTGCTATTGGTTAAGGGAACTAAATGAACTTCTTGAAAGATAAGTGGTTTGGCCATATCCCCTGCATTGGAGATTTCCCTTCTTTTTTAGCATGCAAGTATTGACACTGTTCCAATGCAACGCTGCAACGAATAGTGGAAGCCAAGGATGGCACTGGTATATATAGGACCAGGAAGGAGGATAAGCAGGTTCTTATTGGTTTCCTTCATGATTGGAAACCGGCTTGTGATGGTTTTCTCGATGAGGTACAGTGGAGCATGCCTCCAAATTGTTAGGTTAACAGAGAAAGATCGGGAGAAAAGATGAATGAATATTATTGGGCATTATATGCCAGTATATATAAGGTACAAGTATAATCTCAGTCGTACATCGAATATACATCTAACACACCCTCTCAAACCCACAGTGGATCAATTAGACAAACTCACGGTGGATCAATTAGTGTGAGTTTGCCCACTAAGTATCAGAATCTCTGGACAGTGTGGGATATCGTGAAGAAGTCGGCTGTTTGTTATGAAGAAGTCACAATATGAAATGAAATGGTCCCTACCTCAAAACACACACATACAAAGTGACAATCAATCTCTATGTGCTTTGTCCGCTCATAAAAGACCGGGTTGCTTGCAATATGTATAGCACTTTGGTTGTCATAATGAAGATGAGTGGCTCATATAAGGGTGATACTCATATATGATAATAACAATCTCCCTAGTAGTGATTGTCATCGCTTTGTACTCGGTCTCTGTGGAAGAATATGCAAAAACTGCCTGTTTCTTGTTTCGCCATGAGATTAGCGAATCACCAAGAAAGAGATAGAAATTTGTGGTAGACCATCTGGTAGTAGGATCTCATGCCCAATCTGAATCAGAATATGCACTAAGCTCCAGTGTAGATATAGAGGGCATGAATAATGAGCGAGTGTAGCGCCTCGAAGATATCCGAGGATCCGAAAAAGAGCACTGCAGTAAACTGATCGAGGAGCTGAAACAAACTGGTTGCCTGCATGAGTAATATCGGGTTTGGTCATGCATAAATAAACAAGCTGTCCAACAATCTGCATGTATCTAGTGGGATCGGGGAGGAGTTCACCATGTGTGGAATGAAACTTCATTTGAATCTCTAAGGGAGTATCAGCTGATCGACTGTCAGATTGAGCTGCAACAAAAATAATATCTGATGGGTATTTCTATTGAAAAATGAGTATCCACCAAGGATCCTGGGTAATCTCTAAACCCAGAAGATGATGTAGTTTGCCAAGATCCTTCATATGAAACTGCTGATGAAGGTATCTATGGGTGGTTGCAATGCCTGCCGAATCGTCCTCTGTAATAATCATATCATCAACATATAGCAATAGAAGTACCTGCCCCTGTGGTAATGACCTCATAAATATAGAGTGATCATGTGAGCTCTAACTGAAACCCGCCTGTGATGACACGTTGAAAGCACTCAAACCAGGCTTGAGGAGTTTGTTTCAAACGACAAACATGACGAGGTGTGGTGAGGCCAAGAGGAGGCTGCATTTAAACAACCTCATATAAGGTACCATGAAGAAATATATTCTTCATGTCCATCTGGTATAACAACCATTGACGAATGGCGACAACGACAAGAAGAGTGCAAACTGTGGTCATCTAGGTTACTGGAGAAAAAGTCTCATCATAATCAATGTTATACTCTTGAGTAAAACCTCTGACAACTAGACGAGCCTTGTATTGCGCAATGGAGCCATTAGGTCGATATTTGACCTAGAACTTTCACTTGCAGCTAGCAGACTCAATTCCATTTGGTACTGGAACAACATCTCAAGGGCTAGTCTGATCAAATGGACAAAACTCTTCTGCGATAGCTTCATGATAAGATCTGGGCTCATGAGTGGAGTGTATGGCGGTGAGGTATGAATGGAACTGTGGTGAGTAAGATGCCAATGTGGCAAAGCTAAACTGGTCAGGAGGACCGGTAGCATCTGGTGTAAAACATGTCGATGTGATACCCCGTAGTGAACAGGTAGAGTGACAGACCGTGAGTGGATGTGCATGCTGTGGAGGTGGTGATGCGAGAGGTAAGAGAGGTAGGGTAGGTGCCTGTGGAGGTGGTGATGCAGGTGGTGTGGGTGCCTTTGTAGCAGTGACAAGAATCGTAGTATCTATGGAAGGTGGGTATGGAGCTAAGGGTGGGATCGAAGGGAAGTCGTGAAGATGTATTCATGGAGGTAAGAGAATAAACCGGGGAATCGAGAAAGCGAACATCCTCAGGGGAGGACAAGTAGTAGGGGGAGTCTTTCACAAAAGGAGACATGACGAGAGATACAGATGCGACATGTTAAGGGATTATAACAATGATATCTCTTGTGCTCAGAGCTGATACCTAAGTGAACACACTTAGCGGCCTGGGTGGTCAGCTTTGTGTGCTCAGTGGAAAAATGACGATCCAAAGGTATGAAGCATACTGTAGTATGGTGGAGAGTGATGAAGAGCCTTATGCAGTGTCTTACCAGATAGGATAGACGATGGACTGTATAAATGAGACTAACAGAAGTCATGACAGCTTCAACCCAGAAGGTACCAGGAACAGAGGAAGAGAGTAGAAGAGTGTCAATTGTTTTAAGAACGCGACAATTCTTGCTATCAGCTACACCACATATGTGTGAGGGCATGACAGATGAAAAATAGTGACGTGACTGAAGATCCGATCGCATAATGGTGGAAGTGTACTCATGAGCACCTTCGGAGCGAAAAACCTTGATGCGCACACCGAACTAAGTATGAATCATGACCGTAAATGCTTGGTAAATTGTAGAAATCTCAGATCATTGATGCATAAGGAACAACCATGTGTAGTGTGTGAGGCTATCAATAAAGCTGACATAATAAATATAGTCTTTATTAGAAGGTACAGAAAATGGTCCTCATATGTCAAAATGAACAAATTGAAAACATGAGTGGACTGAGAAATTCTTTTATCATTAAAAGGAAGAGCTATGTGTTTAGCCAACTTAGCCCTGACAAACGGAGAAATGTGTAAAAGAAAGACAGCCAAGAGCACCACTATGGGCTAAACTCTTTAGGCAAAACTCAGTAACATTACCTAAATGTTTGTGTCATAGTTCGGCTTCAAATGACAAGACACCAGCAGAACTAGAATGAATTCCATGTGCATGAAGAAAATCTTGATGACATAGACGACTACATCGATTAGCACGTCCAATCTCCTGTTTAGTCTGCGGATCCTCTACAGAACAGCCTAAAGAATCGAAAGAAATGACAATGCCACTATCGCACAAAGCACTGATGGAATAAGGTTCATGGATAAATGTGGAGCATAAAGAACAAAATGTAATATGAGAGTGAGAGAGCTAATTGATCCTGAGTATGTAGTGAGAAGTAGTGAGCCATCGACAATGTATAATGGTGGAGAGTGAGAGGAAAGTGCACTGCTGGTGGGGAGAAGTGTATAATCACTAATAAGATATTGTGATGCACCAGAATCTAAAATCTAGGAAGAATTCATACCAGAATTAACAGAGAAAGCAGGGGCAGAGAAGCCAGCATTAGCAGACTGACCTGAGGTCTGGAGTTGCATAACAAGGCAATGCTGAAGGTTGACCCAATTAGCAGGAGATGGCAAAGCTGGGGTAACAGCTATTGTAACTCCTGTTTTTATTTTCCCATTTTTATTATTGATCCCCATTGTAATCTCCATTGTAATTCTATTACATTTTATTTTGTCTCATTATTGTATTGAATAATATCAACTCTAATATTGTTCATGTTTTATCCTTAAGTTTAGTTTGATTATTTGAATCTTACTCCCTCTTTTCTAATTTAAAATTTAATTTCATAAAATTGTCTTTTATCTTATTTGGTTGTGAATTGTCTTCCTACTTGACCCATATTGTACCCAAACCCAATATCCACCTCTATTGGATCCTACCCTCAAGCCCACTAACCCAAAACTACCCCCATATCTCCACAAATAGTCAAATCCCCAAAAATCTCTCATAATCATCACCACATCCTGTAACCCCCCAAAATTGAAAACCGAATCCCTAACAATCTACCTACAATCCTCCCCATTTTGTGGCTATTATTATACCATTACTATTTTAATAAACCCTAACCTAATACCCCAAAACACTCAGCCACCTATAGTGTGCAAACCCTAACCCCCGATCCACTGTTGAACCCTCCTTCCACTGTTCATCTCCTCTCCCCGTTTACCCATCCGCTCAAGCCCCTAGCCGTCGCTCTCCTGTCCCCCGTCCACCACCATCGTCATCGCCTTTACCTCTCCCTGTTGTCTTCGACTCTGCCTGAATCGAACTCCACCTTAACCCCATCGTCTACCTCCTCGTCTACATCCTCTGCCATTGCCGAACTCGAAGCTCGAGTTCCCATCGTCTTCTTCCGCTCGAACCACCCCCGAGCTCACCTCCCACCTCGCCATTGCCGAAGCCCAGGGTCGCCTCACCTCTGATCTCCTCCGTCGCCCAAACTCCGAAGAATCTTATCGAACCCATCGAAGCTTCGCCCTTGCTCATCGCCTCGCCACCTCGAGCTTACCGCTCGCCTCGCCGTTCGCTTCATCCTCGTCCCTGATCGCCCTCCACCATGCCAGCACCCATCGCCATCTCCATTCCTGTCGCCTTCGCTGTCTCGTCTTCTTCCTTTGTTTCGGTGAAGAAACAAAGCACCGCTAGCTCTGCCATCTCTCCGTCGCTGCTTCACTTCTCGACCGCAGTGCGTTGTCGTCATCCCGAGCGTCGCTAGTCGGCAACCTTTTATGCAGTTGCAGCCGTCGTCCCCTCTCTCTCTCTTTCTCTTTCTCTCTCTCTGTCGAAGGGGGGAAGGAGAAGGAGAACCAACAGTTGATTTCGCTGTTTTCTATTCGGGTACAGCAGATCTGGAGTTGCTGTTTGGTGTTCGTTTGGATCCGGTGTGTGGGGATCCACTGTGGAGACGAAGCACGATTGGGGTGCTTTGAGTGTTTGCTGTTCAGGAGTAGGGGGGATCCCACTGTGTGTGTGTGTTGTTTTGTGTCGTGTTTGGGTGGATCGTGTTTGCTGTTGTGTTGCCGAGCGCTGTTTGGTGTTTTGTACGTAGCTCGCCGTGTTTTGGATCGTTGCCCGGGATTCTAATCCCGTTATTCTATTTATTCGAATCGTCTCCTAACAGGAAAACGTCTCTTGAACTTATTTTTATTGTTTCTAGTTTAAGAAAATACTCTTTGAAATCCGGCAAATAGTAACCAAATTGAATATCATATCTAATTGAACTCCATTGTCTATTTATTGTACCATGTTATTGATTCATAGTCTTCTCATCATGCTATTATTGTTGACTTCAATCCCAAACCGTAAATTTATTGTACTATTGAACATTCACACATACTGCCTTGTCATTTGCTTGACTTCATACTGAGATTTCGACCCGTTCCTGACACAATAACTTAAAACCTTGCACATGAAATCGTAGTACACTTAGTCCATATATTGTTATGTTTTGTATATAACTGTGTTTTCCATATTTAATGAATTGGACCATGTATATTTCATGTATTGTATAGTCTTGATACCATCTTGAAATTATACTAGGGCTACCGGTCTCATCAATTGTACCTATTGCATGAGTATTGATACCGTCATTCACATTGATCACATGCATGTTCATAAATGATTGTTAATAAAATGTAAATCAAGCCGGGGTTAAGGGAAAGACCATAGTAGTGGACAATATAGGTAAGTGTACTCGGAAGGGGGCCCGTGTTTTCCATGTTTTAGAGTTAAATGGAACTAAGTACCACGTAGAACTAAGTCCCACGTCTAGAACATACGGGGGTCACCTCCAGAACCTACGGGGGTCACCTCTAGAACCCATTACATAGAACTAAGTGCCACGTAGAACTAAGTTTCACGTCAGGGATTGACGGGAGCCACCTCTAGAACCTACGGGGACCACCTTTAGAACCCATTACATAAAATTAAGTGCCACGTCAATGATTGATGGGGGCCACCTCTAGAACCTACGGGGGCCACCTCTAGAACCCATTACCTAATTACAGGACATGATATAATGATGCCTGAGTACACGGCCCTATAAAATCCACCACTAAGTCTAAACGTAACTTGTTTGCATGTAACAACCATGCGGTAAATAAATGGGACGCATGAAGTGCTACATTAGTTAGGATTAATAAAAGACTTATAGACATAAATGAACACTGAACAGTGACACTAATACTGAATACTGGCTATTAAACATTGATTCATGATTCTGAATTATTGATTATCAACTTTTGTTTTTGTTACCATTTATCATTCATTGACTCCGATATCGTTCCAATTTCTGTTCTTGTTATATAGTCCTTTATTCCCTATATTACTGTTTCCTACTACTTGTCGCCCGAAGCTTGCTCTAACGGGTTCTCTTCCCCTTTCTTTCGAGTTATGTTATACAAGTACAGTGATGGGTAACTGAGAGGAACTCGTTGAACTGTTACTGCATTGCATATTCTCGAGCTATTTGGTAAGTTCTTGTATCCCATATTTGGTTATTGAATTTTATTCTGTTTATGTGATTATATTTTTCTGCGTGGTTATGATTAATTATTGTCATGTTGTTGAGTTAAGACTGGTCCAGCTTATGGATGAAGTTAATATCATCTGTTGGGCCTCCGTCATGGACCCGTATTCCCGTATTTTGGGAAGCGGGGCGTGACAGCTATGGTAGAAGGTGTACGGGAAGGAGTACGGAGAGGAGGTGAAGCATGTTGATTCATCCGCTTTTTGGCTTCAACTAGAAGATTTGGATGCTATACAAAGCAATCACTATCAGAATGACCAGTCTTCTGACAATAGTTACAAAATTAAAGACATTACGAAATCGAAGACGACATGCGTGATTTAAGTGGCCAATCTGGTTGCAAATAGTGCAAAGGTGACTGAGGTGATTAGTGAGAGGGGCGTTGAGACGGTTAAGAGGATGAGGCATAGGACTGGTGTGGAGCCCATGGGAGGTAGGCAGGAACTCGGTGGAGACGAGAATGTACTGACAAAAATGAGGCTCAATGGTGATGTAGAAGCACTAGAACCTGGTTGCAATTTTTTAAATTTATTTATTTATTATTATTTTTTTAGGAGCTCGGATTCGGGCTCGGATTTGGGTATGGAAGTCAGGGTTCGGTTTTGTGAAGGATATTTGGATTTGGAGTTGGGATTAAGCGGATTTTTGGATTTGGAGTTAGATTTGTATTTGGATTTGAACTTGGATGTGGCTTAGGATTTGGAGTTGGATTTTGAATCTGGATGGGATTGTTTTTTTTTTCTTTTTCTTTTCTTGTGTTTTTGGATCTGGATGGGATTGGAAAGGATTGTGGATCTGGATTGGATTTCATATATGAATGGGATTTTTTTCAATTTTGGGATGAGGTGGTTGTTTGGGTCGGGTTTGGATCAAGTTGGTGGTTAGTGTTTTGATTTGGTGGTGTGGATCCCGATGGTGATCGGAAGGGCTGAATGGAGATGGGTTTGAAGTGGAGGCTCGGGCTTGGCTTGGTGGGAAGCAAAAACTAAGGGACCCAGATGCTGCTCGGGTTGGGTTTGAGTGAAGACTGGGAAAGAGGATGGAGGCTCAGGTTTGGATCTAGTTGGTGCTTGGGTTGGGTTTGAGTGGACGTTGGGAAGAGGATGAGGCTGATGGTCAGGTGATGGTGCTCGGGTTGAAAGGGGTGCCGGGAGTGGAGACGGTGGTCGACACGAGGGCAATGATGGTAGGCATTGACTGTGGGAGACTTGATTTAGGATTTGATTTGCAGTAGAGGGAGATTAAGGATTATGGATTAGGATTTGCTCTGATACCATGTTAGGTTAACAGAGAGAGAATGGGGGAAAGATGAATGAATATTATTAGGCACTATAGGCCAGTATATATAGGGTACAAGTACAATCTCATCTGTACATCTAATATACATCTAACACATATTTGGAAGTTTCTTCTATTTCGTTTTAATATGGGTAGGGAAGCTGGATTGCATTCTCTCCATGTGAGAATACTTGGAGAGAATCCAATATTCATATCAAAGATCTGGAGCTGTTGCTTGTGACATATTGGGGTTGCACTGCCGATTGAGCAATGTGCCCTGAGAGAAATCATAGGGTTTTCATAAATACACACTTGCATCAACACCATCATATCTTCATCTCTAAGAGCGACCCCAATGGGTCGCTATTAACCCTTCCCCATCGCCAAAAACGCCAAAACCTTTCCCTAACCGAACCTCAAAAGTGGGCCCCTCTCGGCATTTTTTTGCCGATGTGAGATAGGAACCACATATATGCGGTTCCATTCCCAAACCGTAAATGGGATTTTTTTTTTGCGAAAATCCCCTCCCTATTTTATCTTTTTGCAAAACCCTACTCCTCACTTTATATTAAAATTCGGTTGTTTGATTAGTTTTTTTTGAACTTCTTTTAATCATTTTATTTGTAGATAATAATAGACAATAATTATACTATTGTTATTTTTTTAACGAGATCTTTAATATGAGACTAATATTGGATATCTTCCTGATTTATTTTAAGTGTATAAATTAATAATATAAATAAATAATTATATTAATAAAGGTAAATACGAATTCATAATAGTGAGGCTTATAAAGATTTCTGATTAGATTGCTGACTAGATTACTGACAAGGTTCCTGACGAGAGTCCTAACGAGATTCCTGATATGATTCCTGACGAGATTCCTGACAAAGCATTGACCAGATTCCTGACGAGATTCCTGACAAGATTCCTGACAAAGCACTGACAAGATTCCTGACGAGATTCCTGACAAGATTCCTTACCAAATTCCTGATAATATTCCATCCAGGCCTATAAAAAAGAGGGAATACTTGATATCTTACATCTACATCTATTATCTTTTTCACTCATTCTTTCTTCATCAATCTCTTTTAGCCATAATGGATCGAAATGAAATTCCTCCATCTTCATCCACATCTAGCGGTCTCATCAATTATTATAAAGATATTTTGGATGCGCATGAACAACAACAGCAATTGTTACTTGGCATGATTGCTAGTAATAATCAATTTTTGGCAGATCATCCAAGTGACAAAGAAGATGACGCTCAGCCAACCCAAAGAGGCTCAGTTCTAGGACATTGTGTTATCAATCGTGATCATGAGGCAGCTGCAAAAATTGGTGACTCAACCGCAATTTCTTGCTTGAAAAAATATTGTCGAGCTGTCATAGAGGTATTTGGCGTAGAATACCTTAGAACACCTAATGCCAATGATGTTTCTAGACTCCTCCGCATAAATGAAGAATGTGGATTTCCTGGAATGTTCGGTAGTTTGGACTGTATGCATAGGGAATGAAAAAATTGTCCAATTGCTTGGGCAGACCAATACTTACACAGGAGTGGATCCCCAACTATCATACTTGAGGCGGTAGCAGATTATGACCTTTGGATATGGCAGGCACATTTTGGCCTACCAGGCTCTAATAACGACATCAATGAGTTGGAATCTTCACACTTATTTGCTGATCTTGCTGCTGGTAAAATGGTTCCGGTTAAATATAATATTATGGGAAAGGAATATGACACAAGTTATTATTTAGCCGATGACATATATCCTAAATGGTCGATACTTGTTCAGACCATTCGTGATCCCCAGGGGCATGCTAAGCAGTATTTTGCTATGAAGCAAGAATCATGTAGGAAAGATGTCGAACGTGCATTTGGAGTTCTTCAATCACGGTGGACAATCATCAAAGGACCAGCTCGTTTTTGGAGTAAACGTGTTTTACATGATATAATGACTTCGTGTATAATAATGCACAACATGATCATTGAAGACGAGCGAGATATAAATGGGCCAGTTAGGGAATTTATTCATACAACTCCCCCTGAGATATCGATGGTAGCCGATGATGCAACCCAATTTACTCAGTTTCTAGCTAGGCACAAGAAAATTAAGGACAAGGAAGCTCATTTTGAACTCCAGAACAGATTAATTGCTCATTTGTGGGAACGACACGGTGCTAATACATCAGGTGTTTAAATATTTTGTAATTTGAATAATGTGGTACTCTTTTTCCTACGGATTTTTTTAACGAGGCCATCAATAATTGTATTACCTATTTCTTAGTAAGTGTATTATCTATTGCCAATTAATTGTATTATAACTATTAAATTAGTTGTATTATCTTTTTTGCATTTACAAAATTAGTTTTGTGCAAAAAAAAAAAAATTTACAATTTTTTTTATGAAACCCCAATATGGAGTACCATTGGAGCACCTCAATTGAAACCCAAGTCAAAGTGGCATATTCTAAGGAATATGCCAAAATGGAACCCCAAAATGGGGATGGAGATGGGGTTCCATTGGCCTTGCTCTAATATCATCGATCTGGTTTCATTGACCATGCTACTTCTATCTGCGAGGCAAATATTGAGGAGGATAACAACACACTCTTACCACCTTGAGGGGTAGGATGGACAGTGTTGCTTCTTATGCAGACTAGGGTTTTTTTTTTCTTCTTTTAAGTGATTGAGCCACCTCATATTAATAAAATCAGAAGTACCAGCATCCAACCAAGTGTTGGGTTGATGTCTTGCATACTAAATTTGATGTGAATAGAAGACGATGAAGCGAGAAGAGTGTCAAAGCAAATATTGGAAGAAGAAAGGAACAATAGTAGTAACAGGTAGAAGCAGCAGAAGGGAGTAGTCGACTGCTAGGATTACAGTCGACCACAACTTCACTCAGATTGCTCTCTGACTTGAGAGAAATCGACTGCTGTTTGAGTAGTCGATCGATAGCTGCGCAACAGTTAATTGGGCATAGTTCTTGGTGAATCAGTTTGAGCACAGTTTCTTCTCCAAGTTGGATCAGACGATGATTGTATCAAGACTATAACCCAGATTTTCTTTATATCTCTATTTAATATTGTAATGACTTCCATTGTAAGGTGTGCCAAAAGCATCAAGTACTTCTTCTGAGAGCTTTACATTGTAAACAACAAACAATGCCAATATCTAACTTCCCGTTGTTTCCCGTCTTCTTGTCTGAGCGTCGCCTCCGTTGTGCTGCTAGAGTGCTTCTTTGGACTGCTAGCGGATTGGGATGCCTTAGTTGGGGGAGGATTGCTTTTTCTGCCGTGTTTCGGCGGGGGGGTTTGCTCAAGCGCTGTTATCTGATTAGTGGCTCATTAGTCTTTGTCCTTTTATTTATTGTTCGCTTTTTATTGTTTTACTCCTTGTAAAGCCTTCGATTATTTATTTGTATTCTGTTATTATTGATTAATATATTTTTGATGGCTGGAGTCTTTTGGCTCTATCCGATACATCAAAAACAACAAACATCTTCTAGCGAACCTTGAGAGTTAGATATGCTCTTGGTGAGAGGGATTGTAACTCTTGTATCTTATCTAGTTAAATAATATTTCAGTTACTTTTTTTCTTCCTGGGATTAGGTTCATCCGAACCGGGACATAATTATGCGCTTTGTGTGTTTGGTTTGGTCTACTTGCTTAATTATTTGTATTGATCGGTTATCGCTTCTCTACAACCACCCTTCCGCTGGGGCTAATTTCCTAACACCAAGTTCCAAGACCACATTTACAAAGAGGTCCGACCTAAATAATACATCAAACTAATGCAACTACCCCACAGATCGGGGTTAAACGGATGCTGCTAAGAGTGAGCGAAAAATTAAATAGATGAATGCCCCAAGCTCCAACTTAATAGCAGTCGGGACCACAACGCTACTCTCTCGTGCAATATCTCCACACCAGTACCCTCGTCTGTACGCACCTTCTTCTGCATCACAGTCGAATTGCCTATGACTGAATAAATGAGAATAGTTTATGGATCATGGAAGAAAAGGAAGTATTTACAAAATCGATGATAGATCTGGATTATAAACAACAAAAATTGCAACAACAAAATCATGATAAAACAAGTAAACCGAATGAAATAGATATGAGATCAAGGGTGTAAGAATCCGGCCTGAGGTGAGGTGTGTATTTAATGCTCTAAGGAATTATTGTTGCCCAACGTGCGATGCTTTAGTTGCAAGAAACTCCTTATTGGTACACCCCTCCAATCAAACCGTAGTTTCCTCTTGACATGAACAAGTGGAAGATAAAGAAGACACAATCTAACTCTTTCAAATGCTTTACTTTGTATGTAAAATAGAGCGACTTATATAGAGGATAAGAGCGATGATAGTTTACTATTTTTTAAAAAAATCTGCTTGGATGTTTCGAAGTGAAGAGGAGTCGGTCCATTTTTATAGAAAAGGGGAAGATGTTGGACTGAAAAGTGAAAAGTAGCTATTTGAGAAGGTGCTTCAAAAAGCGTGCACAGCTGTATAGTGAAGATATGTTGGCCGGATGAATTCATCATTTGGTGGCTTCATAAAACCCCAAGACTAGTGGTTACTGTCCTATAAATGACTTTGTCTCTCAACAAAGTTACTTAGATGCCTCAATAAATGGCTAGACTTAGTCTGTAACTTATATGAACAAACACTGCATTAAAAGATGGGTTACACATACCCAATGCAATATTGAGAATCTCTAGTAAACCATTTATCACAATAAAAGAGCTTCCATTGAGATAACACTTAATTTCATTTGAATTTCACTTTACAAATGGAATATATTCAACAATTGAAATACAAATTGTTGTGGTCTAGTTAAAGGCACCACAAGATGTTAGCTACATATAGGTCACACAGATAGATCACACGAAGCCCTCATGTTACCTTAATGTTACTAGCATCCCACTCTCTCCAAAGATCCCTATTTGGAATTATACTCAACCTAAACCCCTATATATGACCTCTCATGTGACCTTAGCATGCGAACACTCAATAAATATGTGACATGTAGTTTCAATGTCATCCCTAAACATACTAATTTCATATGGTTTTTTGCATCTCCCATTCATTTAGTTACTAAAGGCTTTTTTTAAATAAAGGACTGCACATGTAGCCTGGTCCTAAACTTGGGACATCCTTTTATCTATCTCAAACCTTTATCATCTGAGCTACAACTTAATGGTAATAAAGTCTTTTTTGTTTTATTATTTTACAATTTCAATATATTGTATCATGGTTCTGTTTGTTTTATTGTTTCATTATTATTCTTTCATTAAGTTGATTAGTATAAATTAACAAAATGAATGCATCGATTATACACACACCGTTGAACTGAAAAACACAAGATGTCAGCTTAAAGAATTTGAATATAGTTTAAAAAATAAGACTATTACCAAACCGCACTTCAGAATTCAGATAATGTCTGCCTAGGAGAAAATCCCAGAACCCAAGCTTCCATTTATAAATCTGTATAAGCTTCTGCCATTATTGTAATAGCGGCAATGGATCATCAATTTGAGCAATCAACCTAAACAAAGTAATTTCCCATAAATATGCAAATCTTTCCATCTACAAAAAACTGCTAACTTTATTTGATAATAATAATTGATTAATGCCAAAAGAAACATTTGTCCGACTACATTTGTGTGCACGTTTAAAAAACACAATTTCTTATTTGCAAAAGATAAAATATATAATTACATCCATTCAATCACACAATCCCAACCCTACAGAGTTATAATGCTAGAGATATATCTGAGGGATACTAATTTTGCTCCAAAATGATGTTTTTCAACCAGCATGACAACAAACGAAAATTTGCTACAACTGTCATAATACATTAATGCTGTAAATTGTCCCAGCCACGACAATTGCCTCATTTTCAAGTCTTAGCACAATCAAGAAAATGATTCCTTTTTCGGGGAAAATAGTACAACATCTATCATACTCCCGTAAGTTCTCATAAGTTTTTAAAAGATTTACAATGAAGCAAACCCAAGCAGAAGTAAAAAATGACAGCAGCAATGCAGCAGGAGGCAGTCAGGGCTCCTACAAACTTGGAAGCCCTAAAGCTGGAGAGAGCGAAAACTGGAGATAATGCATGGTTATATCATTAAAGCCCAAGAAAATCACCCAGCTCAACAAATCTACAAAAGTTTGGTATAAATATATTAGTCAGAATGGAGCTGAGCCTAATCTTCGTAGCCGATACTTTGGTTCTAGTGGTGGTGCAGAATATAGTATTGAGTCCAACTCCTGCAACGGAAAACATAAAACATATGTTTAAATAAGCTTATAGTAATCAATCCTCCACATTCTGCGATATAAATTGAGTAAAATAACCCCCTTCTAAAGAGTGGGCCTAACTTATTACAGATTCAGTCCAACAAATTAAGTAGAATCGAATAAATATGAAGTTAGGAGACCTTGCTAAAATAACCAGACTTATATCTGATACATATTCTATTTGGCTCTTTTACCTCATTCTAGGCCACAGAGTTGAATGCCGTTCAGTGTAGTAAATTTATCATAGCAATTGGGAAAATTTGTTGAACAGAAATATTGGGGGAAGTTAAATATCTATTGCATGCATGTACAACACACGTAAAACAAATAACAGTTTATGATGGGGGTGATACATGCATAATATATGTATGAGACTAAATCTATTAGGATTTAAATGATGTCAGACCATGCATCCAATACAAACTAGATTATGCAAGAGATGTTGGGTGCAAATGTTCCATACAAGGATAATATTCTTTTATTTTCTTTTTTTCCGTTTTGGAGGAAGTTGATTTCATTTTTTATTCTTTTATATCAGAAATATGAAAATTTTGTTGCATAAAAAACCGGGAATTTATGAAGAAAATGTTCAACGCAAAGATTATGAAAAGATTGAAACATAGATAAATTTGTCAAGGTAGCAGCAGAAATTGTACGGTATGATGGAAACAGTTCTACCATACTTATTCAGGTAAAAGAGCTTAATGATCATCCAAATTAGGCTACAATCATGCATGCATTATGAAACAAATACCCCTTAAAATCATCTCTATGTATCTTATATAGACAGCTAGCTTGAGAAAGACGAGGGAAAATACCCAATCATTGCACCATCCTGCACTCTACAGGAGAGCCCACCATTGAATAAAAAGTCAAAGATGAAAAAGGTTGGATCCACGTCCAATATAGGAAATAAATTGAGACAGACTAGAGATTATCATGTCAGCTCAAAGATGGAAGCACACATATCTCCTTTTGACCATTATTTGGACGATAGAGACATTGTAAGTCCTAATAATTCGTGCCTAAAATCTCAACTCAACTTCTTCGAAACGTTCGGAGATAAAATCTCTTAGCTTTAATTCACATTAATAGATTTGTTAGATAGACAAACAAAAATTTAAATATTCCCACATCAAATTTGCGTGTTAGACATCAGAGGAACCTTAATAAGATTCTAAGAACATAATTGGTTGATTTACATCGGCTTGGCTGCTTATAGGTACAAGATCCATATAAGTAAATCACTAATATAAATAGTTGAATATTATATCTCCCTATATTTCCCATCCGGATTAAATCCTCATTGTGTTTGTATTGGATTGGTGGATCTATTTGCTTGGATGTTCAATTGATTTGTCTCATCCACTTCGTCTTTCTCATTGCTCTAATCTATCCCGCTGCACCACTGATGTGTTTGTGGACACCCCCCATCCCAACAATTTGACACCTAATACCCAAGTAAAAGTGAGTGTACTCAATCTCTAGATTTGCTGCATCATCTGTAGTGGATTTACTAGGACCAAGTCCCAGGAAAAAAGTGTAAATCTAAAACCAAGCTCGAGTTGAAAACACCGAAGTCAGGTTTAAATTTATCAATTTTCTTATTTTGGAAGAAACAAAAATCGCAAAGTTATAGAAGTTTTGTATTGTCACAGTTGCACTGAGGCAAATACGGACGGAGATACAATATATGTACAAGGATACGACGAATTCTAAAGTTTGACAATAATAATATATTGAGAGTACAAGCGAGGGACTGAGTGAGAGAATGAGCCCTAACTGGCACGAGAAATTTGCTCTGGCAGAGGGTGGCCGACCAGTAGGACTAGATTTCGTTGTATTTTTTGTTTGTTGGTTGGGGTGTATCTAATTATAATTTAACTAACCCTAATCCTAATTATTTGACTAACCTAATTAATCTACACCTACCCCTAATCCCTATATAAGAAAGAAGCAGCAGCAATCAGAGAGAGCTCAGGGGGCTTGGGCGGCGTGCACCAGAAAAAAAAAGAGAGTGAAAAAAAGAAAAAAAGAAAAAAAAAAGAGAGAGAGAAACAGAGAAGAACCGGAGAACGGGAGGAGAAAGAAAGAAAGAGAAAGTAGAAGTGCGGAATTTGAGGCTTGGATTTTCGGCAAATACGAGTTTTTCTTCTCCTCCTCTAATTTTTTAATATGCAATCCATAAACATGTTTGTTAGTTTCAAATTTATTATAAACTAATTTTATTTTTCTAGGATTTCGATGTAGCCTAGTTTTGATAACACAATTTTAATTCCATATTATTTTTCTATTTTTCCATGGTTGTATGTTTAAATTTTGTTCTTAATGCTTACAATTGTTTGGCCAACTTTTGTATGACTTATTAAATCATGGAGAGACCGAACTGGTAATTTGTGATTTCAAATTTATAAAATTAAACATCGTTATAAGAGCGAACCACTGTTAATGTGACCGTTAAGAAATCCATAAATCTTAATAAATTTTCAATTAGTAATTTGTGCATGAACTATGATAAATAATTAGTTGAGAATATTTTTTATATTGCTTGAGAGAGAATATTGAATAATTTGGGGTTTTGGTCTGCAACTTGGAAAAATAATATTTTTATTCACATGGAGTTATAAATTGTGTGGGATTAATTAGGTGAAATCAAAAGCCCTAGAATTTATTTTGCGATTAACAAATCACAAAAATTTCAGAATTTCGTTCTCTTTTGTTAGTTTAGATCTTTAGATTAATTTAGTTGCATTATTTATTAAAATTTCGGTTTTCCAAATAGTAGTTAACCTAATAATTTCGGTACTCGATAAAATAATTGGTCCTTTTGGGTTCGACACTCATTTCACTTAACTATACTACTTGTTGCGATTTTGTACACTTGCAAATATTCACATCAAGTTTTTGACACCATTGCCGGGGACTAATTATTCTTTTATTGATATTGATAATTGCTAGATTGTTACTAATTTGAATTTTCTTATTATTTTCATTTTTTTACTTTTTACTTTTTATTTTTAGTTTTTTCTATTTTTTTTAATAGCTATATTTCAGAACATAGAAGTATATCACAATGGCAAACAATGAGGAAAACAAGGCTTTGAGAGATTATGCTATGCCCTCACTTAATGGAGCAACATCAAGCATAAAAAGGCCGGTTATTGAAGCTAACAATTTTGAGATTAAACCGGCGATCATTCAAATGATTCAACAGACTATTCAATTTTGGGGACTATCACACGAGGATCTTTATGTTCACATTGCAAACTTTCTAGAAATTTGTGACACTTTCAAGTACGACGGAGTATCAGATGATGCAATTCGATTGAGACTCTTTCCTTTTTCACTAAGTGATAAAGCAAAGACTTGGCTAAATTTTCTACCACCCGGTGTTATTACTACTTGGGAGAGACTTGCACAAAAATTTCTAGCTTAGTATTTTCCGTCGGCAAAGACACGAAGCTAAGGAATGACATTACCACATTTACTCAATTTGAGACCGAATCTTTGTATGATGCATGGGAGAGGTATAAAGAGTTATTGAGAAAATGTCCTCATCATGAACTACCGAAATGGCTACAAATTCAAATATTCTATAATGGTTTAGGAGTTACAAATCGATCTATGGTTGACGCAGCAGCTGGAGGTACACTTATGAGCAAAACTCATGAAGCAGCCTATGAACTTTTAGAAGAGATGACATTTAATAATTATCAGTGGTCTTCAGAAAGAACATGCCAAGAAAAATGGCTGGAGTTTTTGAACTTGATCTTATTACTTTAACTGCAAAAATTGATATTTTATCTCAACAAATATGTAATATGAATGTTAATGTTATTCAAACTAATATGATTTGTGTTCTTTGTGCAGGAAATCACTCAAATACAGATTTCCAAGTGGGGAACCCTTTTGCTCAATCAAATTTCAATCAAGCAAATTACGTGTCCAATTTCCAACAGCAAAACAATCCTTATTCGAACACGTATCATCCAGGATGCAGAAACACCCCCAATTTTTCTTGGAACAACAATTAAGGAGCAATTAGACCACCTAAAAAAATTTCACAACAAGAAAAGAAGCGGCACTTGAAGAGATGTTCACGCAATACATGCAGAAGACAGATTTGGTGATACAAAATAATACGGCTTCAATTCGCAATCTTGAGGCTCAAATTGGTCAAATTTCAAATAGAAAGAACGGCAGGTACATTACCCAGTAACACCGTAACAAATTCCGAGGAGCATGTCAAAGCAATAATACTAAGAAGGCCACAAGAAAAAATTACTGACCAAAATGTGGTTGAAAAGCAAAGTGAGTTCGAGCAAAGTGTGGAGGAACAAACGCAGTTGGTGACCAATCACCATTCTAATCAGGATAAAGGAGTTTCAAGCCAAACAATTTCTGGGGAGTTTAATTCTCACACTTATCCTAATTCACCTTATGATCCACCTATTCCTTTTCCACAAAGACTTAAAAAAGATTAATCTCGAAAATCAATTTTCTAAATTTTTAAATATTTTTAAGAAATTGCATATTAATATTTCTCTTATTGAAGCTTTGGAACAAACACCTAAATATGCTACAATTTTTAAGGATATTTTATCAAACAAGCGAAAATTAGAGAAACATGAGACGGTGATGCTAACCGAAGAGAGTAGTGCAATATTACAAAAGAAGCGGCCTCCTAAACTGAAAGATCCAGGGAGTTTTACAATTCCTTGCACTATTAGAAAAATTTATTTTGATAAAGCTTTATGTGATTTAGGAGCAAGTATCAATCTTATGCCTTATTTTGTTTTCACGAAATTAAGTATTAGAGAAGCAAAACCCACCACAGTCTCATTGCAATTGGCGGACAGATCTATTAAGTACCCAAGAGGAGTAATGGAAGATATTTTGGTAAAGGTAGACAAGTTTATGTTAGAAAATGAGTGTTTTATACACTATTTTCGAACCGATTTTTGAGCAATTTTTTGAGTAAGATCCTCAATGAATTATTGAGAGATCTTGATTGATTTGTGTTCTCCTTCGTGAGTAGATCAAAATCATATATTGGTTCGCTAAAATCGGTTAAGGGGTGAATGAGAAATTGTCTCTCAAAGTGAGACGTTTTCATTCTTGAAAATGGATTAAGGGAACATAGTCCCACATCGGAAATAACAAGGGAAATAGAAGAGGATATATAGTAATCTCCTTCTAAGCATTGTAAGATGGCTAGAAGAGAGGCTCTCTCTCGCGCGCGCAGGGGGGGGTGCAAATCACAGACCGGATTACATGCGACTTGTGTGCGCCCGCACGACCTGCGGACACGAATGCCGGACCGATTTGATCCCACCCCGCGCAGAGCCACTTTTTGCTACAGTTTTCTTTTTGTAACGGCTGAAATGAATGCAGAAACGGTTCTGTCTGCCGTTTCAGTGCTGTATTTAATATTTTGTCTGCCGTTACGCTGAAGGCATTCAATTCACTGTCTACCGTTACAGTGAAGGCTGTTAAAGGCAGTTAATGCCTTGTTTGCCGTTACAGTGAAGGCTGTTAATGCCTTGTCTGCCGTTACAGTAAAGGCTGTTAATGCCTTGTCTGTCGTTACTTAATAACCCAGTCTCTATAAATAGAGGCCTCCCCTTCACAGTTCTTCCCTGCAAAAACCATATCCTATTCTCTCCTTCTCTTCTGTGCTGTTCGTCCGTCCTGCTGTTGTTGGTAAGTCAGGTGATAGGTTCAAGCGCTTGTGATCAGTTCGGGAGTGGTACGTGGTGCCTACGGGATCGCTCCAAGCCGTTGCATCCTGGGAGACAGACGCCTCCGTTCAATCCAGCAACCGGAGAGAGGCGAAATCTGTTTTAAGGACACTGTGTGATACACAGGCCTCGGCTTTTTGGGCGTTGTACTTTTCATTTGCTTATTGTAAGTTGTTTAATTTATTTTCCTTTTCTTTTTACTCTACTCTGTTCCCTTCTCGGTTTTCCTGTGCCTCTCTATCTTTCTTTGTAAAAGGAATTTTGTAAACATTAATTCATAACAGTTTATATTTCCAGCTGATTTTGTAGTGCTTGACATGGAGGAAGATGAACAAATTCCATTGATTTTGGGGCGACCGTTTCTAGCTGCAGGGAGAGCTTTGATCGATGTCCAACAAGGAACACTTATTTTGAGGGTTGAGGATGAGAAAGTAATGTTTGATATTTTTAAATCTATGGAGGTTGCTGCTGAAGCTCACTCATGTTTTCAAGTTTGTGAAACTAATCTAATTAAGGGAGACACATAGAACGGAAATTAAGAAATTACCAATTAAAGTGTGTCCAACAAATTTAGTAACTCTTGAATCTGAGAAAGAAAATATTTTGGAATATGTTCAAGTTGCTGTTGGGTTTATGTCTTGCATACGATATTGGATAAGAAGACGATAAGACGATGGAGAGACAAAGGCGATTGGAAACAGAGTGGAGGCAAGAAACAGTCAGCAGCAGCTACAGTAGAAGTTGCAATCGACCGTCCCTAATGAGCGGTCGAACGTCCCATGCAAGAAGTCTTCCAGAGGGGAGGGCATTCGACCGTCTTTATTGGTGCGGTCGACCGACAGCGGCGCTGATAGGTTTCGGGCTTGAGTCTAGGTGATTCGTGAAAAGCCCAACTTGCTCTTCAAGTTGGATCGTGTGGCTCCTATCGTAGGCTTATCTCTTATGTACTATCCAGTGGCTATTGTATCAAGATATCAACTTAGGGTTTGTCTTTAGATCTATATAAACAATTGTAACAGCTCATAGATCCATGATGATTCTATTGAGTGCCGAATAGAAGAAGAGAGTTTTATCTGAGAGGGTGAGAGAGTTTCTCCATTGTAAGCAGCATCAAGTTCAATTGGGCTTGAGAGAAGGTCGTGGTGAGAATTGTAATATTCTTGTATCTTCTCTAGTTGAATTATATCTCAGTTCTTCCTCCCCGGATTAAGGCGAAAGCTACAACCGAGACAACTCTTGTGTACTTTGTGTGTTTGGTGTAAACTAGTCTTTCTTGGTGGTTTGTGTTGATTCTATCAAAGACTCAACAAGATCCTCATAATTTCCTAACAGTTGCCATCTATAAATTATTCTTCTCAACTGACATTCAAGGAGGTGGGGATATCAAGAACGCCTTCGTCAAGAAAGAAACGACTTAAACTCAAGCTTCAACCACTGCCATCTAGTTTGGGGGATGCTCAAAGAAAATCTAATCCAAACATGAAGAAAGTTATTAGAAAAGATGTTTTGATATTGTGGGATCTTGGCGTTACATAACCATCTCAGCTACAACGTCTGGCTGAAAACTTAAAACTTAGCGCTTCTTGGGAGGCAACCCATGTTTTCTTTTACTGCATTTAGATTTTATTTTTCTTTTAGTTTATTTTAATTTTAATTTTTGATTTTATTTTGTAGGATTGCATGAGTTTGGAAGTCGCCGGGCGGAGCTGTTTTCTACACCTACATTGATGGCTGTTTTTGAGCAGTTTACAGTCCAAATCTGGAAAAGTGTACAAAATACCGATCGTAGAAAATTGTCTTAGCATTCCAGAACAAAAAGAATCAGGCAATTTGGACATCTACAGCTCCAGATATTGCTGAAATAATGAATGTCGCGCGTGCAGAAATTTAACACGAATCAGGGGAGAAATTCTGAACTTTAGCTTTCTTTTTGTTTTTCTTTTTCCTTTCCCATCGAGGACAATGTGATATTCAAGTTTGGGGGGAGGGATAATTTTTTATATATATTTTATATATATATTTGAAAAGAAAAACAAAACAAAAGGAATTTCAATTAGGCTTACCATTACACTTTTGAGTTCTTTATTGTGCTAAAGCATTAAAATACTTTTTTTAGGGATAGACAATATCTTGTAAAGCAACATTAAGCATACCTATTTACTTTAGAATTATTGAATTTCTAAATTCCTTATACAATTGTGATAGTCATGTGATTATACATAAAAGAAAAATGTGATGTTTTTTCTTGTGATTATCCCTTTTGATCTAGTCCTAAACAGTAAATAGAGTGATAATGAAAAAAATATTTGAATAAATAAAGTTCTTTCTACTCCAATGTTTTGAGTTGCTTAGTAACTAGGGGTATTCATCACCAATGTTTACTTTTACGTCAAACGGCAACTTGAAATATGAGTATGCAAAAGCATTTTAAGTTTGTGACTTGTTGAGTAACCGGGTGAATTCATTACAAATGTTTGCATTCGCGTTAAAAGGCAAGTGACAACTTAGAGAAGACCAAAAAAAAAACTTTAGTTTGCTACTCGGTTTATAGTAGTGAAAAGGGGTAATCACGAGTGGAGTTGTTACATACTATAATAACATTAATTGCATGACAAATATGATTGGGTTGAGAATTATGAATGAATAATTGCACTGGAGAAAGTGAGTATGCTTTGTTACTTTATTTGCTATTGTTTATATTTTAAATTGAAAATTTGATGCTTGCATGATAAGATCTCTTGGTGAGATGAGTTGAGCCTAATTATGATTACTATCCCTTTTATTCATGGTTTTACTTTTTGCTCGAGGACAAACAAAATCTTAAGTTTTGGGGTATTTGATGAGTGGAATTTATACATAAATTTTAGTACTCTTTTATGCATTAAAATTGCAAGTTCTTGTTGATTTCTTTAACATTTCTTATTTCTACCCAATATTATTTATTTGTTTGTTTTTGTAGGAATGAGATGGATAAGTGCAACAGGTGAGTGTTTTTGGAGAAATCATGGAAGAAAACAAGGTTGAAGATTTCAAAATTTGAGCACTCAAATGCACGTGTTTACAAATTGGCCCATGGAAGAATTAATAAAAAATATTTCGGTCAACTAGGGGATGGAATAAAATTTTATAATAAAATTTAATGTTAAGTGGATTTAAATTAGGGTTAGTTAGTTGATTAGTTTAAAATTTAATAGATTAATTTTAATCTATAGATTTTTTAAATTAATTAATTAACCATCTAATTATAATTTAACTAACCCTAATCCTAATTATTTAACTAACCTAATTAATCTACACCTACCCCTAATCCCTATATAAGAAAGAAGCAGCAATTAGAGAAAGCTCAGTGGGCTTGTGCGGCGTGCACCGGGAAGGAAAAAAAAAGAGAGAAAAAAAGGAAAAAGAGAGAGAAACAGAGAAGAATCGGAGAACGGGAGGAGAAAGAAAGGAAGAGAAAGTAGGAGAGCGGAATTCGAGGCTTGGATTTTCGGCAAATACGAGTTTTTCTTCTTCTCCTCTAATTTTTTAATATGCAATCCATAAACATGTTTGTTAGTTTCAAATTTATTATGAACTAATTTTATTTTTCTAGGGCTTCGATGTAGCCTAGTTTTGAGAACACAATTTTAATTACATATTATTTTTCTATCTTTCCATGGTTGTGTGTTTAATTTTTGTTCTTAATGCTTACAATTGTTTAGCCAACTTTTGTATGACTTATTAAATCATGGAGAGCCCGAACTGGTAATTTTTGATTTCGAATTTATAAAATTAAACACCGTTACAAGAGCGAACCGCTGTTAATGTGACTGTTAAAAAATCCATAGATCTTTATGAATTTTCAATTAGTAATTTGTGCATGAACTATGACAAATAATTAGCTGAAAATATTTTTGATATTTTTGGTCTACAACTTGGAAAAATAATATTTTTATTCACATAGAGTTGTAAATTGTGTGGGATTAATTACGTGAAATCAAAAGCTCTAGAATTTGTTTTGCCATTAACAAATCACAAAAATTTTAGATTTCGTTCTCTTTTGTTAGTTTAGATCTTTAGATAATTTAGTTGCATTATTTATTAAAATTTTGGTTTTCCAAATAATATTTAATCTAATAATTTCGGTACTCAATAAAATAATTGGTCCTTGTAGGTTTGACACTCTTTTCACTTAACTATACTACTTGTTGCGATTTTGTACACTAACAAATATTCACATCACTTTCTATCAGCTCTTCCTTGTACAAATTACAATCAAGTGGCAGAAAAACTCAATAGTTAAAAAAATTTCTCTGACCACTTCCTTTTGCAATCAATTGGCAGAAAAACTCCATAGTTAAGAAAATATTAAGCTAATATACTGCATTAGAATCCATGGGTTTTCAAAATCCTATATAGTTAAATCTAGAAAAGAACTAAGTATATTTTTGGATTCATAAAATTGAAAATTACTAACAGGCGTCGAGATATATAAACAGTTTTATAAGAAATATTTTCATAATCAGATGAACTTGAAATACAGTAATGGATAGAAATTTGTTGAAAAAGGCATTATTATTATTATAATAATTATTATTATTATTATTATTATTATCATTATTATTATTATATATAGGGAAAAAGGGGTATGAGCAACATGCTCATTTAGTAAATAAGCAATTGATGATGTGACATGCATGTGATTGGAAAATCTTTAAAAGGGTTAGTTGTCCAATGTATCACATACATGCCACATAATCAATTGCTCATTTACTAAATGAGCAAGTTGCTCATATCCCTTTTACCCATATATATATATATATATATATATATATATATATATATATATATTGGGGGCCGATCATGTGAGACCCGGTCTCTCCCCTTACTTTGAGACCTCATTTGTAAGCCCATTGATACGACCCCCCCATGAAAAATTTGAACCATTCATCCTCTTTCACATTCCTAAGATAGCCTAACAATGTAAAACCAAGTTATTCTAGCTCATTTTTTTATGTTTCACGTTGCAAAATTGTGTGGCTAAAATTTCTAAAATTTTCTAACGACGTGATGGATTGGCAAATGACTGCCATAACTTGATTTCACATCATTGGGCTATCTTAGGCCGTACAACAAGATGAATGGTTTAAATTTTTTATTGGGTGCTTTATCAATAAGCTCACAGATGTGGCCTCGGAATATGAGGAGAGAGTGGGTCTCACAAGATCAGCCACCAATGCACATTTGGGTTCATGATAGCTTATGGTGTTGTATCCCATTATCTCAGACTTTTTCTCTTATTAAGATCATATCAATGACATCCGAAAGATGATATCTTATGGTGTTGGAATCCTTCGGATTCCTATTCGGTTAAGTCCTCTTATAATTTTCTCAATTCCTGAGGAATTACCTCCCCGTTCTCCAATACTGTTTGGAGGTGTATCGCTCCGCTTAAAATCCACATCCTCACATGGTTGGCTATTCATAACAAAATCCTGACTGTTGATAACCTCAACAAGAAAAATCTTGTTATTGGCAAAAAATGTGCTCTTTGCCTATCCCACCACGAGACGGCTAGGCATTTATTTATCAACTCCTCTTTCATTGGCCCACTATGGTCCATTTGCAAGAAGACTTGGCGCATTCACGGCAAACATAGTTTCGTCAATTGTTGGTGGGATATTTGGAGGTCATTACACGTCAAGCGTTCTCATCGGGCATCGTGGGATCTAACCATGATGACATTGATTTGGATTATTTGGAATGACAGGAATAATAAAATCTTCTCCAATAATTCTCGCCCCATTAAGTGCTTAATTGATGGTAGTATTTTTTACACTAACTTCTGGGCTAGTATTCTTCCTTATAACAAAAAGGCTAAGCTTAGGTTAACCTATCTTGATAAAGTTGTAGCTTCTTTTATTAATCCCGTTTAACTTTCCTCTGTGATTGTCTTTCTTACAACCTTTTCTCTTTTCCATATTCTGTATCCTCTTATGTGTTGAGTTTGTGTTCTTTGCAGATCAAAGCAACAACGATTGTTTTTGGATATAGCTACGGGCTTTTGTTTTTCCTTTTTGCTGTGTAGGTTTAGTTCTGCTTTCGGGCCTAGACTACTTCTCCTCCTTGCTGATTACTGTTTTGTTTGTTCATGGTCTGCAGCTCAGTTTTCTCTTCTTTCGATGCTATTCTATCTGTTTTTGTTGTACTGGTTACTGTTTATGTAGTGTCCTCAATTCTACTGTTCTTCGTATATTTTCTGCCTCGGTTGCTTCTCTCCGAGTTGTGTGCACTTATCTTACTTATTATGTGTTGTTTTTCTCATGTTTGTGAGTTCTTACTTATCCCTTCTCTTTATTGCTGTGATTTCGCTGTTGTTGGTTCTGGTCTGGCTGCTAACTGGTTATTGTGCGAATGGTTGTATGAGTTTTGAGTTTTTTCGCAGCACTATGGTTGTGTTTGATGCCGCCAGTTCAGGCCTGGTTTTGTCTCCTTTGCGCGTTTTGGCCTGCCTTCGCTAACTCTTGGTCAGCCTCCTACTGTCCAGGCGCCTGTGGTTCTAACTGTTAAAACACGAATTTCATACAACAGAAATGCTAACAATAATTGTGAAGAGCTGCAATTACAGGAAATAAAATAACAAACCATACAATACGATACAGAGTCGAGATTTGAATATCTCTGTCCTTAAAACAATTTTCGCCCCGTAGTGTGACGGTGGTTGACGAAATGCTTCCCAGGATACAACTGTATTACTTTTTCCCTGAAGAGCAGCACCATAACTTCAGAGATCTGATCGAACTGGAGCTGTGTTGTATTCTCAGTACTGACTCAGGGAGGAAGAAGAAGAAGATCCGGACTTGTTTTTTCAGGACTATCCCTCTGGCAGACAAAATGGACTGGTTTTATAGGAGACTGAGAGCAACTGAAGAGTCCATTACTCTGTAACAGCAGAGTAATGGTCCACTACTCTGTAACAGCAAAGTAGTAGTTCAAAGTCATAACTGATGAGTCGTTACTCTGCTGTTACAGAGTAATGGTACCAGTTACTAAAGTTGAAAATCCGCAACAGTATACTGGGAGAAAATATATTCTGACTGGGGCAAAAAAAATATAGGCCAGGCCAAACCAAACAAAATGGGGCCGGGGCCGGGTCGGGCCGCGTGCGTGCGCGTGTATTTGTCATTTTGGCTAAGTCCTCTCTCCACTACACATTAGTGGTAATCCCCGGGCCACGCCCTTTAGTCCAAATTTTTAGTATATATACTAGAAAAAACTTTACCCATTTCCGATATGGGACTATCGATTTTCTCCAAGTATCCAAGTCAGTACATAGCGAGTACTCAACTTTGGACCAACATTTCTCATTCATACGGAATTCGTTTTTGGCACATGAGTACATCACGAAATAGTACTCGACAAGAGGAACATGATCTAATCAATTTCCGGCGCCGCCGGTGGACGGAGCCCACCGAAATCCGGCCCGAAAAATATGCAAAAATGTTTTCCAACAATCCCCCACATGAATAGAAATGACCAGACCATGTAATCCAGACACGACAGAAAGACACATAACAGAAAAAGACTGAGAATACAATTGGAAAAATCACTGCATCAGGAATGGTAGTAATTTTTCAACTTTGAACTACCCTTAGTGAGTAGCCATCGGATTCACTTGACCAGGTAGTGAACATGATGTCTTGAACTACCCGGGCTTTGTTGTGAACCTAGACAATAACTATCACACAATTTCATCTCCTCACTGAACTAAGTTCTTTTGTTGCGTTCATTTTGGCCCTGAACAATCCTGGTTAATCGTGAGTGAACTTGGAGAATGTAACCTCTCTTCATTCTCCTAGAAACGGCCTCATTTCACACTCACAAGGTAATTGCCCATAAAGAGTATCCTGTCATACCCCACTTTTATTTCAAAGCTATGGAAATCATTAAAAGTCAAGCTCATCCTAACTCTTTGCAGGTAGCACTGTTTTATCATCCTAAGAGTGGGCATGAGATTTTAATATCTCAGTGCTCACGTCGATTCAACAAGATTTGGTTGTTTCCTTGAACCTAGATCTTGGGATCTCCAATTCCTAGGTAGGGTTTCCATCAAGTATCCTCTTTCGACATAGGCTTTAAACACATTCCTCTTGATGATCTCACAACTTGCTCTCGCGAAACCTTTAGTAAATGGATCCGCTAGGATGTCGGCCGATTTTATATACTCTATAGAGATTACTCCATTTGAGAGCAGTTGTCTAATGGTTTTGTGTCGCCTTCTGATATGATGAGACTTACCTTTATACATACAACTCAGTGCCCATGCTATAGCTGATTGACTGTCACAGTGTACACATAAAGCAGACACTGGTTTTTCCCACATAGGGATATCCTCTAAAAAGTTTCGAAGCTATTCTGCTTTTTCAGCCACTTTGTCTAAAGCAATAAACTCAGATTCCATGGTGGATCTGGTCAATAACGTTTGTTTAGAGGATTTCCATGACACAGATGCACCACTAAGTGTGAAGACATACCCACTTGTGGATTTTGAGTTCTTGGAGTGTGATATCCAATTGGCATCACTGTAGCTTTCTAGTACTGTTGGAATCTAGTGTAATGCAGTGCATAACTCTGAGTATGTCGTAGGTAGTTCAATACTCTAGTTATTCCTTTCCAGTAACTTTGTCCTGGATTACTTGTGTAGCGGCTCGGTACATTTACTGAATGTGCTAGGTCCGGTCATGTACAATTTGTTAAGTACATCAGACTACCGATTACACGTGCATATTCCAGTTGTGATATGCTGTCACCCGTGTTTTTGAACAAGTGAAGACTGGGATCCACAGGACTTTTGGCAGTCCCATTCGAGTAATTCTTAAACCTTTCAAGTACTTTCTCAGCATAATGAACTTAAACAAAGTAATTCCCTCAGACGTCCTGAAAACTTTTATTTCTAGTATGACATCTGCAACTCCTAAATCTTTCATATCAAACATGCTCTTAGTTTGTTTGATAATGTCATTATTGCTCCCAATAATGAGCATGTCGTCTACATACATACCAGAATGTATCCATTTGGAGTATCTTTGATGTAGATACACCTATCACATTCATTTATTTTGAAAATATTTGACATCATAACATAGTCAAATTTTGTATGCCACTGCTTTGGAGCTTGTTTCAGTCCGTACATGAATTTTACAAGCCTGCACACCTTGTTTTCCTGTCCAGGAACTACGTAACCCTCAGGTTGTTTCATGTATATTTCTTCTTCTAAATCCCCATTTAGAAATGCAATTTTAACATCCATTTGATGTATTTTCAGGTTACGTAGAGCTACAATAGCTATCAACATTCTTATGGAAGTTATTCTTGTAATCGGGAAATATGTATCAAAGAAGCCTAGGCCTTCCTTTTGCCTAAATCCTTGTACCACAAGTCTCGCCTTATGTTTCTCTATTGAACCATCTGGTTTCAATTTTTATTTGAAAATCCATTTGCATCCTAGAGCTTTACATCCAGAAGGCAAATCGACCAACTCCCATGTATGATTTTGCATAATGGAGTTCTATTTCACTTTTGATTGCTTCCTTCCATATAGGAGCATCAGGCGTAGACATGGCATCCTTGAATGTTCTGGGCTCATTCTCTAACAAAAAGGCCGTTACGAAGTCAGGTTCAAATGACTTTGATTTTCTAGCCCGTTTACTTCGTCTAGGCTCATCATTATCATGTTCTGGTTCATCAACTGAAGTGCTTGCATTTCCTTGTTCATGTGTACATTTGGGATACATAGTATCCTTGCACGGAAACACGTGTTTAAAGAAGGAAGCATTCCTTGATTCCATTATTGTATTCACATAGATATTCGGTATATCTGATTTGTATACCAAGAACCGATATGCACTACTGTTGTGTGCATAGCTTATGAATATGCAATCAATCGTCTTAGATCCTATGGTGACCTGTTTTGGATTAGGTACTGACACTTTTGCTAGACACTCCCACACTTTGAGATATTTATACGAAAGTACGTTACCTTTCCACAGTTCGTATGGTGTCTTGCCAATTTTCTTGTGAGATATTTTATTAAGAATGTAGTTGGCAATCAGCAACGCTTCTCCCTACATGTTTTCGAGTAAGCCAGAATTCAACAAGGCATTCATTATCTCCTTTAGAGTTCAGTTCTTGTGCTTGGCAATACCGTTTGATTCAGACGAGTAAGGAGCAGTTGTCTGATAAACTATTCCATATTCATGGCAAAACATATTAAATGGTCCATCATATTCTCCTCCTCTATCACTCCTAACAATTTTAATCGTCTTGCCAAGTTGATTCTCAACCTCAAGCTTATATTCTTTGAATTTATCCAAATCCTCATTTTTGCTATGTAACAAGTATACATAACAGAATTTTGTGCAATCGTCTATAAATGTCACAAAGTACATTTTGCCATCTCTGGTCTGTACGTATTTTAAATCACACAGATCCGTGTGAATTAGACCTAGAGTTTCTGTGTTTCTTTCTACAGAACGTGATGGAGTTTTAGTGAGTTTGGCCTCCGTGCAAACTTCACATTTTTCGGAGTTGTCTACCTTAAATTTTGGTAGCAAATTCATGTTAATTAATCTACACATAGAATTGACATTAACATGACCTAGTCTATCATGCCAAACAGAAGAAGACTCAACAACATAGGTAATAGGAGTAATTTTATTAACTTTTGGAACAACAGGAACAATAATTTTAGGGATGACTGTCATTATATTAAACTTGAACAGTCCATCCTTTACATATCCTTTACCCAGGTACACCCCATTTTTAGACAATACAAAATTATCAGAAGCAAGAACAATCTTAAATCCATTCTTGCTTAGCAAAGAGCCTGATACCAAGTTCTTTCTAATATCAGAAACATGCAACACATTTGTAAGTGTTAGTTCCTTGCCTGTAGTCATTTTCAGCACTATCTTTTTTGTTTCTGCAATTTTGGAGGTGGAAGAATTACCCATAAACAGCTGTTCATCCTTGTTGCACTTCTGGTAGAAGTGAACATCTCCTTGTCTGAGCAGATGTGCTTGGTGGCCCCAATATCGTACCGCCACTCTCGAGGAGTGCTCTCCACCAGATTCACCTCTGATACAACAGCACAGAGGTCTGGGTCAGAGAGACCGGTGGACAAGTTCTCAGCTATGTGTGCATGGGATCTGTCATTCCCTTTTGCCTGTCCAGTTCCAGCACGGTTGTTGTCCTTGCTGCGGCATTCAGAAGTTCTGTGGCCCAGTTTACCACACTTGTGGCATTTTCCAGCAAACCTCTTTGCTGCGGATTTTTTGTTCGAGACTTGTGACAAAAACACTCTTTTTGCCTTTTTGTTCATGCTCCACCATGTTTGCCTTTTCTATGAACTGATTTCCATAAGACATGTCAGCCTTGAGATTCTCTTCTTCGATACGCAACCTGATAATAAAGTCTTCAAGAGACATCTCCTTTCGCTTGTGCTTGAGGTAGTTCTTGAAGTCTTTCCATCCAGGTGGAAGCTTCTCGATGACCGCTGCAACCTAGAATGGTTCGCACAGCATCATATTCTCTGCAGCGATTTCATGCATTATCACCTGCAGTTCCTGAATTTTACTTAACTGTTTTGGAGTCAACCATTTTGTAGTCCAGAAATTTGCCGACTACAAACTTCTTGGACCCGGCATCTTCTATTTTGTACTTCTTCTCCAAAGACACCCACAGGAGTTTGGAATCTTGAAGACACAGTAGACATTGTACAGAGGGTCTGCTAAGCCATTCAGAATGTAGTTTCTGCAGAGGTAGTCACCCTGAGTCCATGCATCAACAGCAGCAACGGAGTGTGCATCCATTGGTGCCAGCATAGGGACAGATTCAGTGAGAAACATGTCCAGCTTCAAGGTAGTCAGGTAGAATTGCATCTTCCCCTGCCACTTCTTGAATCCAGTTCCGTTGAACTTCTCTCGTTTTTCTCCCACAGTAATATGTGTGGGCAGAACGACCGAATGTGCCGCAACGATTGTGCAGTCACATTTTGGGTCACTGGTGTTTCGGCACTGATAAGCCCATTGACACTTTCGATCTGTGTGTTCTTCATGTTCTGAAACAGTTAGAATATAACTGTTAGTTGTTTTTTCCGAAATGATAACAGAACCTGTAAAGAATCTTCACAAAAAAACTGTTAGAATTGAGGTAAAAATTTGCTTTAAGATTGTTAGAACACGAATTTCATACAACAGAAATGCTAACAATAATTGTGTAGAGTTACAATTACAGGAAATAAAATAACAAACCATACAATACGATACAGAGTAAGATTTGAATATCTCTGTCCTTAAAGCAATTTTCGCCCCGTAATGTGACGGTGGTTGACGAAATGCCTCCCAGTATACAACTGTATTACCTTTTCCCTGAAGAGCAGCACCCTAACTTCAGAGATCTGATCGAACTGGAGCTGTGTTGTATTCTCAGTACTGACTCAGAGAGGAAGAAGATTCGGACTGATTTTTCAGAACTATATCTCTGACAGACAAAATGGACTGGTTTTATAGGAGATTGAGAGCAACTGAATGGTCCATTACTCTGTAACAGCAGAGTAATGGTCCACTACTTTGTAATAGCAGAGTAGTGGTTCAAAGTCATAACTGATGAGCCATTACTCTGCTGTTACAGAGTAATGGTACCAGTTACTGAAATTGAAAAGCCGCAATAGTATACTGGGAAAAAAAATTCTGACTGGGGCAAAAAAAATATAGGCCAAAGCCAAGCTAGGCCAAACCAAACGGGGCCGGGGCCGGGCCGCGCGCGTGTGTGCGTGTGTATTTATCATTTTGGCTAAGTCCTCTCTCCACTATACGTTAGTGGTAACCACAGGGCCACGCCCTTTAGTCCAAATTTTTAGTATATATACTAAAAAAAACTTTACCTATTTCCGATATGGGACTATCAATTTTCTCCAAGTATCCAAATTAGTACATAGCGAGTACTCAACTTTGGACTAACATTTCTCATTCATACGGAATTCGTTTTCGGCACATGAGTACATCACGAAATAGTACTCAACGAAAGGAACATGATCCAATCAATTTCCGGCGCCGCCGGTGGCCGGAGCCCACCGGAATCCGGCCCGGAAAATCTGCAAAAAAGTTTTCCAACACTAACCTGGTGGATCTTTTGTTCACGTGTCATTGGTGGAGTTGGGTTGTGATGGCAGCCCTCTCATCTGCATCTTCGTGTCGCTGTTTTGTTGTGGTTTTTGTCTTTGATGTATTGATATTGCCTTCTGGGTTTTCCTTCTTGTAAACTTGATTGTTGTATGATACTCTCTCCTTTTATATATTTTATTTTGTCGTGCTAGAGTCTATCGACTCTATCCTTTTATAAATAAATAAAAAGATAGACATTAACTGTGTCAAATTTAACACTTTCCAATTAATTTATTCTCTAATCTAGCTAGCAGAAGACCCTCGTCAAGAAAAAATCATAAAGGTTTGATATTGGACCTAACTATACGAATAGCTGGGACTCACAACAAGGCCTTGGAGGTCTAGTTGACAGGATCACTTCAATCCAAGCTACTACACAAATTACAGCCTTCGTGAAGAATATTCAAACACAATCAGAATATTTCAGTGTTACGCATAACACTAAGGGATCCAATGTTGTTGCTCAAGTGGCTTGGATATGACGGAGCCATAAATGGAACTATACATCTAAGAAACTATTAGAGAGGGATGACAAAGGGACGTAAGTACCTTTTGCTTCCTCAGCCTTTCATTCTCTTCTTCCAGGCGTGAAACCTTGTTCTCCAGCTCATGCGTGTATGCCTGTCCATCGCAAAACATACCCTCCTTAGATCATCACATATTTCATAACTTAGACATTAAATAACAAGGAAATATACAAGTCAAACAAGTAGGCTGCCTAACCTGTTTCCTGGCTCGTGAACGAGCAGCAGACTCGCGATTCTTGATCATCCTCTTCTGCCTCCTCTCCACCGTCTTCTCCTCAACATCTTCTGTACCAGCCCCACGCTTCCTCCCTGGAGTCTCTGGATCCCAGGATATCGTCCTCGCCATTTGTTGGCCTTCAGGAAACACAGCTTCCAAGATTGAACCAGTGGTCCCCACACCCAATGGCTGTGGGACAGGACGCCCCGGCAGGAAATGATGGTTCATGGCCGACATTTGATGATCAGGCTGCAACCAATGTGGTCCCTGGTTAAAACCCACATCTCTTCCCGTATGGACCACACCACCATCCGAGCTGGACTCCGTAACTACTATTCCAGCCTTCACCAAAAAATCTTCCAGTGTCATTTCCCCAAGAGTCTCTCGATTTGTCCCCTTCTTCTTCTTCTTCTGTTGGATGTCCTTCCATACTTCATCCACCGTCTTCTTGTTTAAGGCCTGGTTCATTATTGTAATGCTTCCTTGACGATGAAGAAGGCCAGAGGAAGCGTTTTGTTGGGTGGCAGTGTTTTCAATGTCCATTGACAAGTACGTGTTGCCATCAGCAGCAAAGACATTCTTGAGAAGATCATCTAGGTTCATACTGTGTAGTGGTTCGCCTAAATGGCACTGAAGCTCGTCCAGAGTGAGGCTATAGATCGAACCTTGCCTCGCCAAACCTTGCCTGCTGCCACTAGGAGAAGCTATTGTTTGAGTCCCCATCAACTACACTATTGTGCTCAAATCGAAAGGAACACGCAAACTTCTTGACAATCCTATAAATCAAGGGAAAAAAGTGGTTTCCTTTTTTCTTAATTTTAGTTTTCCATCAAATAAGTTTCTAGATAGATAGATAGATATAACCCTTATCAGGAAATCAAAATATCACAGGAATACTACCATAAACCCATAATGAAATGGTTGTACCTTTGTCTGCCCTAAAAAAGAAAGAGAAAGCTACAGAAAGTCCTAGGAGGTACCCCAGAAAGAAAACAATGAAAAGGGCGGTAAGATTTCATCATTTCCAAGACTGAGAACTGGTGGAGTGTACCTTTTTTTGCATATTAAGAAAGAGCCTTATCTTTAGGGAAATTCATAACTCAAACCCCAAAATCATCTCAAAGAAAAAGGAAAGAAAATAAAAAAGGAAAAAAGGAGGAAACTTCCCCCTAAAAATCCCAAACAGGAGAAAGTCCATAGAGGTTTGGCATCACAGGATGATGAGATTTGACAACAAAAACAGCCATATAGTTGAGTGATTTCGACTCAGAAAAGAACAAGTAAACTGAGCAAGAATCTAGCACAAAAGAGATAAAAGCATATCCAACAAAACCCAAACACACGAAGTGTGATTTTGAACAACATGTCTAATCAAAAGAATAGTCGTTGAGGAATAAATAAAGATCCCCATGCCCTTGAACTTTTCCACTCTTTTGCTCTACTTTTTCCAGTATTTAAGTTTCAAAAGAATCTAAAAATCTAAGACTCTCTGAGCACAAACATACAAACAAACAGACAAACAAGGCAGACGCAGGCAATCTCAGTGAGTACCTGATGAGTCAGACCAGAATCTATAAGCAAAGCACCCAATCCATTATCCATGGTGGTTAAAACAGGTTTACCAAAATAGAGCTCCACTCGGGCAAGTGATCAAGGAAACCCCCAAAATATGTTGTCCATCTCAAAGGAAAAACACTAAATAACAAGCTGAACCATAGCCACATAGTATTAATATTTATTTAATATGGTTATTTAATATATTTTTCATTGAAACTCAATTTCAACAGTATCAGAAAACAGTGAACTTCTACCTATCCAAACAGGCCCTAAACCAACCCAGTTTTGGACCCACACTATGACAACTTTTTTCTTATTATCAGCCAAATATTCTTTGCTGCATCCCTTTGTGCACGTGTAAAAGGCTTATTAAGAGGAGGGTAACTTACTAAGAGCATCGACAGCCGTGAAAGTTAAAATATACATAAATTCATAAATAGAAATAACAATTTATGATTTTGCTGGAGTGGTAAATTGCTAAAAAATGATTGCGCTGTTTTTTCCTCTAATTTTTTATACATTTTTTTGCTTGAATAGTATATTCTATTATTTTTTTTAGACGAAACATGATATTCTATCGGAGAGGGAAATTTTTTTTACAAAATTTGACCGACGCTTTTGTTGTTTATTTTTAACCTTTAGTTTAGTTACCCATAGAAAATTCTATAAGTTAATCAATATTCAATATCTAATCCAATGGTCCCAATCCCGAAATCCATGAAAAATTATATGCAATCAACCCATAGAATTCCAAACAAAATCATGATGAAAGGCTTCCTGGCTCTGGAGAAAACAAGATGTTTCGTCCTAGTTTTTTTTTTCTTTTTTTTTTTTTGATTTTTTTAGTTTTTTTAATTATAAAATATTCTTAATCGATCTGAGGAAACATCATGTTTCGTCCGATCCCAAAAAAATATTATAAAATATTTGGGACAAACATGATGTTTCATCCGATCCAAAAAAATATTATAAAATATTTGGGTCGAAACATAATGTTTCGTCCTCTATAATATGCATATTGCTATATCCATGTGCATATTTTTCTATTTACTGTGGCAAAAAAGCAAAAAATGCATATTTGTCTAAAGACCGTAGAGCATTTTTGGGGGGAAAATGCATTTTATGCATAATTGCCTAACAACCGTGGATGCTCTAAGGAAAGCTATACAGAATTGATGTGGGAAAAATCGCTACTGATCTCCATCCATAATTCTGGCACAAATTGTGAAGCGACAAATTAGGCTTAACGTCAACCTCTCTACTAGCCCAGGGTAGACAGCTCCACGGGCATTCCACAGGCCCATCTGCGCGCCCGGGTGAGTCACCCCCCATTTCAGATGCTCCATCAGTTACGTCGTAACCACACCCCCTAAAACCAAGGGACTAATCAATCCTAGCTCCGAGATCAACGGGATTTCGATACCGCCTAAGGATCTCTCTATAACGGATCTCTTCCCGGACCTATAAATACAACAGCTCCTATACAGTTACAGGGAACAACTCTTTTACTACAGAATCCCCTCCATTAAATAGTTTCCTTCTGACTTAAGCATCGGAGGGTCTGTTACCGAGAGTGCTTCCGGTGTTTTAGACTTTATTTTGCAGGTCTACGAGGCGGCCATCCAACACCCAACCCACTTAAGACTTTCTCGAATCCAGAACGAAGGGTAGGATCATTACGGTTTCCTCGAATCTAATAACTCACATTATTTGTTGCTCCCACACTTCAAGAAAAAGACTGCAATAGATTGATGCCGTTTGTGGGAAGCTCGTAGATCAATCCTACTCCCGACTCAAGTTCTAGTCCGAAGTAACCTGCTTTCATGGCCCCCAAAGCTAAGAGGATCGCCATCATGAGGCCTTTGGTCCCCTCTCCCCTATCAATCCGTAGCCCCGCGAACACCCAAGGGTCACTGGGCTCACCCTTCAAGTCTTCAGGGTACATTCAAATAGACTTCGTCCGCATGAGCGCCTGGTCCAAGTGAAGCTGAGCCCCCTTTGGTTTCAACGATCCTTGTTCCCGAGGAGAAGCGGCCAACACAACCTTAACCTCCGAGGCTGCCTCGTTAAGAATGCCCACGGGTCTCCCCTCGACTTTCGCTGGCCGATCTCCACTCCCCCGGTCACCTCCACCCTCTGACACCTCGAGCGGCTCTCGAATTTCCTTCACTAAACTAGCCCCGGTGTCACCGGAACTGGTCCCATCTCCGGCCCAGTTGTGGCCCCCTCCTTCAGAATCGGAGATTCCAATGATATCCACCTCTAATTCTGGCGAGATATGTGTGTTAACCTTGAATTCTCAGAATCACTTCCCGTCGAAGCGGATCGGCTTGACGAATAGGTGGCCAACCCACTCTTTGAAGAACTTGCTTATGATCTACCACGGTCGCCGGAAGAGGACGAGGTGCCGGTCTCTGCGATCGATATATCCGAAACTATGATCTTGAAGAGAGAAATTCTAGGAGTAAAAGAAAATAGCCCCTCATAGTGCTGAAAGGGGGGGGGTCAAATTTATAAGGAATGACTGGTTTTTGAACCATCGGCATGTGCCGTCCCTTCGAATTCTGTGATTGACAGCCCATTGAATGACCACTATCACGTGTCGACTCCTCGAGCTCACAATATCTGACATGGCAAAAGGCAACGTGGGCAGGAAGTCCCGTCTGAGAATGTCCTCGCACCTTGACTCCAACCAGCTCCGATCTTCCTGCCGAACGCAATGCTTGTTAGGCTCATAACTCAGACTCGTACCAAACACCATTTTGGTTTCCCTTCCCAAGCAACGATTCGGCAGTCTGAAGCAGTTGTCATGCTGATGCTTTTTCCACAAGTTATTTAGTCCTCGGAAACAACCAACATTACATTCCCGAGAGTGAGGGGCTCATGATGTGGGAAAAATTGCGACTGATCTCCACCCATGATTCTGGCACGAATTGCGAAGCGACAAACTAGGCTTAACGCCAACCTCTCTACAATCCCCGGGCAGACAACTCCACTGGCCTTCCACAGGCCCATCCGTGCACCCGGGTAAGTCACCCTTGTTTTAGATGCTTCATTGGTTATGCCGTAATTGCACCTCCTAAAATCAAGGGACAAATCAATCCCAGATCCGAGATCAAGAGGATTTCGATAACACTCGAGGATCTCTACATAGCAGATCTCTCCCCAGACCTACAAATACAACAGCTCCTGTACAGTTGTAGGGAACGACTCTTTTACTACAGAATCCCCTCCACTAAATAGCTGCCTTCTGACTTAAGCATCGGAGGGTCTTTCACCGGGAGTGCTCCCAGTGTTTCAGACTTTATTTTGCAGGTCTACGAGGCGGCCATCCATCACCCAACCCACTCAATACTCCCTCATGTCCAGAACGAAGGGTAAGATCACTGCGATTTCCTCGAATCTAAGGACTCACATTATTTGTTGCTCTCATACCTCATGAAAAAGACCTCAACAAGAATCTTCCTATAGATAAGCGGTGAAACCAAATTGTTTGTGTGATTTTCAGTAAAGCTCCATGAGTTAGTGGCATAAATAACTTATCATCCCCCCCTCCCGCGTTGGGGTTTGTGGATCCAAATACACGATAATGGGTTGAAGAAAACAGACGAGAAGAAGAGTTGAAAAAGGAGCAAGCAGCTCAAAGTATCCTGTAGCTGCAAGCAGAGTTGCGATCGACCGCATAGTCGACCATCCCGCTCGCTGTAGAAACCCTGTACTCTTGAAGAAACGACCAGTCGACCACGCAGTTGATTGACCAGCTCTCTGTTGGATCCCTGTACAATCGAGGAATGAACGGTCGATCGTCCAAAGTTGGAGTCGACCGTCGCGGTGCTAATTCATGAGTGGTTGAGATTAAATCTTGTGTAAACCTATATATATTGTATTGCGTACGATTTTAGGGTTAAGTGAAAAGAAAAGAGAGATCTATCAGCTGTCAGAGAGAGAAATAGGGAGATAGAGAGAAACCCTAAACCTTGGAAGTGAATTCTTGAGAGATTTGTAAACGTGTTCTTCATATTTTTAGTGAATATCGCAGGGGTTCCTTTGCACGGGGAAGTAGCTAATTCATTGGTGAATCTCAAAATAATCGCTTGTATTCTTATGTGATTGGCTTTGATTGCTTTGGTTCTCTTACTTTTTATTCTATTGTTTTGCATCTGAGTTATTCCGCAGTTATAACTCAACAAAGTGGTATCAGAGCACTAGGTTGGTAGCTTTGATTGAGATGTGGGACAATAGTAGATTCAAGAAGTTCGATGGAAAAAATTTCACAATGTGGAAGATCCAGATGATAGCGTATCCCCGATAGAAGGATCTTGATGAGCCATTGTTTGGCGTGAAGCCAGAAGGGGTGGAGATCGATCCAGTTGCATTAGTGGCTTGGAACAGAATGGATCAGAAAGCACTAGACATATTTAGTTGTCATTGAATAGGAAGTCGCTATTTCACATTAATAAGGCAAAGATCTTGAATGAGGTAATAGAGATATTAACAGATATGTTTGAAAAACCAAATGCAGTGAACCAGATTCTTCACCTAAAGAAGTTGGTCAACATGAGGTGTCAGGAAAGGGTTCAGTGCTAGAGCACATCAGATGGAATCGTCGGGTTTGAAATTTGAGGAAATGGCACAATCATTGTTGTTGCTATCCATTCTTCCTGATAGTTACAACACAGTAGAGCAAACTGTTACAAATACCATGACCAATGCGACAACTTTGAAGGATGTTATAAGCAACATCATGAATGAGGATGCAAGAAGGAAGAGACACAGAGAGTCTTTGATGTCATATCCTAGCAACGACGCGCTGTCAGTTGATAACCGTGATAGAAATAACAACAGAGGGAAGTCACAAAGCAGGAATCACAGGTCTAAGTCAAGAGCAGGACATCGTAAATGTGAGTGTTGGCACTATAAGAAGCTGGGACACAGGAGAGACAGATGCGAAGAGTATAAGAAAGCACAAGCAGGATCACAGGTAACCAATCTGGTAAGTATTTACTATTGAACCATGTTTAGATGAATTGTGTTTATCTGCTAAATTTGATATTATGCAAGATGATTGGTGTGTAGAATTATGTGCTTCTTATCATTGTACAGTGTACACCCATGATGGGTGTTTTTGAGGATTACGTGACATGTGATTTTGGTGCGTTTTTAGTTGACAAGGGGCAAATATGTCAAGTTCTAGGTAAAGACACAATGATAGTGAAGGCTCGCAATGACAGGTAATTAGTTTTGAATGACACAAGACACATTCTGAGCTTCAGGAAGAATTTGATCTCGATTAGTAAACTAGACAAAGAATGATTCACAACAACTTTTGGATATGGAGAATGGAAGGTGACTACAGGTGCCAGGTTGGTGACAAAAGGAAAGCGTGGTGACACGTCATACTTACTCAGAGGAGGTGATTCAGGTGATATCCTTGCTACAACATCAGCGGATAGTTCTTCTTCAATTCTATGGCATGTCAAGTTGGGACACCTTGATGAAAAAGGTGTCAAGCAGCTTTGTTCTAGGGATCTGTTGTCGAGGCTTAAGAAAGTTGAGATGAATTTCTACGAGAATTGCGTGACGGGCAAACAGAAGACAATTAACTTTCAGTTGAGTGGGCGTGAGAAGAAGCTTATGAAGCTACAGTTGGTACATACAGATGTGTGGGATCCAGCCCAGGAATTCTCTTTTGGTAGTAAGAGATACTTTGTCACATTCATCGATGATGCTAGAAGGAAAGTTTGGGTTCACACAATTCGCGAGAAATCAGAAGTGTTTGAGGATTTCAAAGATGGGAAAGTCGGGGTTGAGAATGAGACAGGTTGTAAGGTGAAAGCATTAAAATCAGACAATGGTGGTGAGCACACAGGTAAAGAGTTTGTTGACTATCTAGAAAAAGAAGGTATCCAAGAAATCAGGACAGTTCCTAAGACTTCATAGGAGAATGTGGTAGCATAAAGAATGAACCGCACGATACTCGAAATGGTGAGATGCATGAGACTTCATGCGGGTCTTCCAGTCCATCTTTGGGCCACTATAGTGGATTCAACGATGTACTTGATTACAGTTGCCCGTCTAATGCCCTTGATGGGGCCATTCCGCAAGAACTATGGTCAGGTAAAACTGTCAATTATTCGCATTTGAATGTTTTTGGTTGTATTGCATATTCACTAATTGACAGGGAAGAAAGAAAGAAACTGGATTTCAAAAATCTAGAAAGTGTGTATTTATTGGCTATACGGCGATCAGTATGATTACAGACTTTGAGATTTTTTGGATAACAAGGTCATTCGCGGCAGGAATGTAATGTTTAATGAAGAGGTCTTATACAAGGACATGCACACATGTCAAGACAGTACAACTAGTTTAGAGTTAGATTTTGGTTCATACTCATATTTAGATTCCGATTCTGAAGGCAAACCTAGTGGTAGGGCCCTACAGTGCAACAGTAGGTACATGTACCACACGCAGCACATGACGCTCATGATGAGTTTATTGGGAATGAGCATCCAAAATGAACATGTACAGCCAAATCAGTTCAGGGTGTAACGCCCAGTAATTTTTAATACACTATTTTGAATTAATTAATAATTTTTAAATCAATTTATTTAATTATTATGATTTTTTGTAAAATTAGCATTTTTACACGTGCAAATATTTTTGAAGTGAAAATTTCCATTTTTGAATTGCTGATTAAATTCTCCTATTTATAATTGAGTATATTCTAAATTTTGAGATTCTTCTAAATAAAGAAACTATTTTTGTAAATACTTTGAAAGAAAATGGTTTTTGTACAAAATGTCGATTGGGGGCAAAATTCAAATTCAAAATTTGGTTGGGCTATTTTGGTAGGCCGGTTTTGACATGAGAGAAAGACTGAGGAGAAAGATTTTATCCCTCTAATTTGATTTGATTTGATTTGATCGAGTATAAATAAATTTATGCAATTTTGGGATTGTTGGGGACTTTATTGCAAATATTTTTTCTTGGAAAATAAAGTCAAAAAATTTATTTGGAAAATCTAATCTTTATTATTATATAGTAATTCTTAATTTTCTGTATTTTTATGAATAATTTATGGCATATTTACAAATATTTCAAGGTGAAGGGCTTTTTTGTAAAAATTGCCACTCAGAGGCAAATTTTTGAAAATTGAAATTCTGGGCTGTAGTGAGGGTCGGCCAGATTGGAGGAGTTAGAGGGTTAGATTTATATTTTTTTGATTTTATTTTATTTAACTAATTAAATTGAAAAGATCTATACATGTAGAAATATATTTTTCTTAAGGGACCTTTTTGTAAAGTCGTCGTATAAACCCTAGAGAGGAGTCCCAGCCTATATTAAAAGTAGTAGTAGCCACCCTCCTTTGTGGTGAACAAAAATTTATCATCTTTATTATTTCTTACAGTTTTGGAGGCTTGAATCTCTCAATTTTCACAAGGATGAGGAGGAGCTTTTCTTTTCTTATTATTATTTTTCTTTCAATTGGTCTTCTTTGAGGTGGGTAATCTTCCAACTCACTTGATGTGTTTTTTTTAAATTTCTCATGAACAATATAGAATCATGCTAGAGTTTAGATTTTTTGAGATTATGATTATTGACATGAATATGATGTTTGTTTATGAATTGATTGTAGAGATGAATTATTAGATAAAGATGGTTTGTTAATATGATAAAAATCAAATCTTGATGGCATGATACTCTTATTTTGATTCCCTTTTGAATGATGAATATTTTGATGCATGAAAGATCATGTTTTATTTGTGAATTTTTTTAATTTTATTTTTTATGAATCCATGTATTATTGTGGATGATTAGAGTTGTCATACGTTCTAAATATCCATGAGGATCTAAAATAAGTTGTTCTTGAATAATGAAGTTTTCTATGCATGAAAGATCAATTTTTGGTTTATAAAATTAGATCTGATGAACCTATATGTATTGTAGATGTGTAGATCTTATTGTATGATTAAAGAACATGTTTATACATAACTAAAAGATGTAATTTTTGTGAGTTATTCGCTATTTTGAGATAAATTTATGATGAATTAAAAATTTGAGTTTTTATATGCAAATACATGTCAAAATAATCGAAGAATAAATGCAAGAAGTGGTGGAGAACCTAGGGTTAGGTTTCGGGGTTTAAACCTAAACCTAGGGTTGCTCGGTTTGGGCGTTGCACAATGCCAACCTGGGCACTGTGCAAACCCAGGTCGCTGTTGGCTCTCGTTGGATGATTAGGCACTACTTTCGAGGAGTTTTGTGTGTGGGCCATGTGTACTATGGTGGGGGAACACTAGTATACATATAGAAGTGCATATGTAAGTATTTAATCTAATATTAATGTGAGATTCGATTAAGTTTTGGTTGAGTTTAGAAGTTGTTAAATTTCAATTTTTGTTGAATCTAGTTCCAAGTTTTTATTAAGTTAAAATAATTTTTTGAGGGAAATAAATCCACGTTTTGATAGATTAAATTCTCAGTTTTGAGGGACTATTTATTTTTGTTTTTAGAGACAAAAACTTTGAGTTCTAAAGAGGTATTATTCAAATTCTAAAAGATGCAAATTTCAGATTTTACGAAAAGTATGAGTTTTAGTTTATTGATGATTTGAGGCTTCTATTTTCATGCGAATGGATTATAAATTTGGTAACAAATTCTATGTTTATGGAGTAAATATAAACTAAAATTTTCAGAATTTAATATTCACTTTTAAATGGACTGCTCTTGAGGATAAGAAGGTATAACTTTCAGATTTTGGATAAAAGATAGTTTTCAGAATTTGTTGAATTCAAACCCTTTAAATTAATTTGTTTGAGTTCAGATTTTATGGTGAGTTCTTTGATATGTGCTGGATGTAAATTAACTTTTTCAGAATTTAATATTCATTTTTGAATGGACTGTTCCTAAGGATAAGAATGTATAACTTTCAGATTTTGGATAAAAGATAGTTTTCAGAATTTGTTGAACTTAAACCCTTTAAACTAATTTTTTTGAGTCCATATTTTTATGGTGAGTTCTTTGATATGTGATGGAATTAAATTAATTTTTCCAGAATTTAATATAAATTTTGGAGTGTACTGTTTTGAAGAACAAAATTATATAACTTTTAGATTTTGTGAAAATATAGTATCAATTTTCGATATATTCAAGTAATGGTGTGGGGGAAATAAATATATATTTTTGTAGATGAAATTTTCAGTTTTGAAGGGTTATCTGTTTCAGTTTTGAAGGATAATTATTTCAGAATTTTAAGAGTTATTTTCAGTTTTAAAGAGGTGTAAATTTAAGATTTAGGAAACTATAAAATTTCAGATTTTTGGGATGAGATCCCATATATTTAAGAGATTTGTTTCAGTTGAGATTGAATGAATTTATAGTTGAATTAATTGAACTTTACGAATAAATGGGACGTGAGATTCAAAAGGGTGAGTTTAAAGAATTTTTGTAAGTTGAATTAGTTTCCATATATGAAAGAATATTTTGTGTTATTAAACCAAGTTGGGTTTGATTTGAGATTTAGGGTTATGTTGTGGACCCTAGGAAGTTGGTTGGGGATTTTTGTGTTGCGAGCACTAGAGGTTGAGCAGGACCCAAAATTACCAGCAGTGAATTAATTGATTAAGGGAATTGGCTAGGAAAGGATAGTGTTCCTAGTTTTGTAGGTTTAAGTCCGGTAGGGTAGAGCTAGCTCTAGGTGGCCCAGGTTACTTATATGTATGCATAAGAACAGGAACTAGATGGTGATATGATGAAACAAGAGCAAATGTGAGTTATGGACTCCAGAATGATCCGCAGAGTGAGATAATCCCCAATATTCCGGGGCGATGGATGAAATAGGCCACATAATGATCCACAGAGTGGGATTGATTTTCAGTATTTTGGGACGAGAGCGACGCTCATGGGATATTTGTGCAATGGGGGCTTCAAATGACCTGTCGAGTGTGACAGTCTCCAGTATTCCGGGACGATGGATGAAATAGGCCACAAAATGATTCACGGAGTGAGATTGGTCTTCAGTATTCCAATGGCGAGGGCCAATACTTGCAAAATGTGTAAATCTTGTAGTAGTCGTGGTAGTAGGTTGCTTAACGAGGGATTGAACACTATAAAGTGGAGAACGATAAGGGCTTGCACCGGATCATGTAGAGTGGGATGCATAGAATCCGACAAGTATGCAGAAATCATTGTGTGCATTGTGCTTTCTTGAACATTGTTTTAATGCATTTCTCTTTTGTTTTTTGACACACACTTACTTAGTATAGTTTTACTTGTTGTTTATTGAAACTTTCATCATTATTTTATTTCATGTTATATGGCAAGTTTGTGATTGTGAGACTTTGGAAGGTTGCTATTAACATAGTATTGTGGTAGTTGCCTTCAACTGACGTGCCCGCTCTTCAGTTTATTTTGCAGAATTTGCAAGTGAGTTGCCCAAGCAAAGTGGAAGCTTGGATTTGAGATGATCAAAGTTTAAAGGTTGTGTTGTAATAAATGTATTTAATTTTTTTGCTGTGCAAATGTAAGAAAGAACTGATGTAATAAAAAGTTTTAGTTTTTCCCTGTATTTGATATTGTGTTTACCATTACATTGAAGTTGATTCTGGAAATTGTGCCGCTTATTTCTAACTTTATTTATTTGAAATTCGGGGTGCCACAAGTTAGTATCAGAGCAAACTTCAATTAGAAATACTAAGCATGGTATAGGAAAACAAAATTAGTGTGGACATTAGATGTGTGAGTGTTAGTTTTGAGTCATGAATGTTATAGTTATTGAACTTGCATTCGTGATACTCTCCTCGTATACATTGATGTGATATTGTATGCAAGCATGTTTTCATTTGTATCATGAGGTTTGAACCTACATTCATAATACCTTATACATAGACTAACCTTTCTCTGTAAAAAAAATTTCTTCGTGGATTTTCCTCCTAGTATTTTTCATCTTACGTTTTTTTTCCTCAAGGAATTATTTTCTTATACTATTAATTTACTTGGATATTTATTATTCTATCTATCTTCTTTAGTCCTAATCTTTTAAGTTTGACTAACTCATTTTTCTTTTTTGACGTTTTTACCCCTCTTACCTTCATGTGCTGTTACGTTGCAAATTTATTTTGCTATTACTTTCATATTACATTAGATTTTGAATTACTACGTGTTAAGTTATTATTGCTACTACTATTCTCTTTTATTATTATTTTTATTATAATATAAAATTCGATTTTTGCATATTTACTTTCATTTTTATATATACTTTTATTTTTCGATACTATATTTTCCATTATTATGTATTTTCTTACTTATTTCGGTGTATTTAAACTTGATTGTATATTTTTACTCATATAAATATAATATACCTCTGCACACTGAAATTTTTATTTTATTATAAATTTTGTTTTTACATCTTATATCCAATACCTTTATTACTAATTTTTGTAATATTTGCTTTTCACCATTTATAGCAATTTATTAATTTTGTTGCTTTATACTTCTCGAATATACTATGTGCACTCACTACTTATATTTTACTTTATTTCAATTTTTATTATCATTACATTTTTTATTACTACATGTATTTCCTACTAATTACTATATATACACTATATATTTCAACATACTTACTATGCATATCATTTTACACTTATCTAATTACTACATTATTGTATATTTTATATTGTATATTTATTGTGTAAATTTACTACGCTGCATATTTATTATCTCATTCACATTTGCATTCAAGCTTATGCCTGCATTTCATTCCGTCTTTCTCCTTACTTTTATAAATCATTTTCATTACTACTAATTTCTACTATTTATATTCAACATTTATGACTTGTACCTTTTCATTCTATCATTGTAATTTTCTACCATATTTTCTACTTTTGCTATCCCACACTTTCACTTCTATTTTTATATCACCAATTTCAAAAACTTAACATCATACTTGATTAAGCAATCGATATCCAAGTACATATGGAAGATTACATCATTCCATTCACCTTTTTGTTGCAACCAGATGTCGAGAAGGTAAATATGCAACTAGACGTCAATGGAGGCAAACTCACAACTGGATGTTGGGGAGGCAAAAATTGCAACTGAATATCCAGACGGCAACCTGCAACCTGATATCGTTGAGGCAAATTTGCAACTTGTTGTCAAGGAGGCAAGCTTGCAGCTAGACAACAATGAGGCGAACCCACAACACAAGAGATTTTTTTTAAAACTTGAATGACCCCCCACTTTTAGTTTTATATATATTACTTACCACTATTCCATTCTTTTGTACTAATTTATACTATTTTATAATGTTTTAAAACTTAGCCTACACTACTTCAACTTTATTATTTATAATATAGTTATACTTATATACACATTTACTCAACCACTTCATCATATATACTTCTATGTCGACAATATGTCCTTTACCATCATTATTATTATTATTTTTCATCCTATACCATCATTATTATTATTATTTTTCATCCTATACCATCACCGTTTACTATTAACTATTTTTGGTATCTTAGTATTATCATTGTGTGTATATATATATGTATACTTTATCTTTACATATGTTAGTATTTTTGTATTTTCATACTATTTCTTTTTTCCTGGCTTATCCTATATTTGTTTGCTAATTATATAATATGATTTTTATTATTCATAGTTATTTATTATTTTAATTTTATTTCTATATAATTAATATTATATATTATTCCAATATTATATTATTATTTCATTTACTATTATTATACTTATATTACTACTACAACTACTTATAATTTTTATATTATAGTATTGTTTGTTTTATCATATATTCCAAACACTTATTTGCATATATAATATCCTAAGTTAATTTTCTTGCTATACTTGACAATTTACAAATATTTTGATATACTAATCAGTATTCTATATATTTAATTTTAAATCACATATATGGTTATTATATTGCTTTTACAAATGATTTTTTTTTGTGTGTGTTTTTATATACATCATTATTCTTACTATTATACTTATCTTTTACTTTTTAACAAAATTCGACACTCATGTTTTTATTTTTATTTTTATTTTTATTTTATTTTTTCAAATTATTATTATCATTATTATTAGGGTAAAAGGGATATGAACAACTTGCTCATTTAGTAAATGAGCAATTGATTAGGTGGCATGCATGTGATACATTGGACAACTAACCCTTTTAAGGATTTTCCAATCACATGTGTGCCACATCATCAATTGCTTATTTACTAAATGAGCAAGTTGCTCATACCCCCTTTCCCCTTATTATTATTATTTTTTGCTTAGCTAAATTTGTGGCTGTTTCGACGTGTCTTTGATTAACTATCTTCCTAGACCTATTTTTTTTTCTCCTTTAAGTTTGTATTCTTTGTGTTACTTTAATTATTATTTACTTTGGTCATTATTTTTGTTCTTAACTTTTCTCTTTTGACTTCTTATATTGTATGGTTGGCCTTATTATCTTTCTTACTGTAACACCTTGCAAAATTGAGCAATGGCAATTTGCCCCTGCACGGGTTGTACACAAGTATTTTGTACCGTTACGGATAATATCCGTAATATTACATTTTTCGTATTTTGTATTTCTATTGTTCTAAATATCTTCCCAGTCTTTTAAATTCATTTTTTATCTTTCATTTGAACCCAATCCAGATATTTTCTGATCCATTCAAAATTTTTCGATTTAATTGATTCAGTCTTCTTATCATGCCGTGTTTTTGATTCAATATAAGACCGTTGATTTATCGTATTATCGAATATTCAACTTTGCTATCTCTAAATTTCTTGACGTTGCACTGAGAATTTGACTTAGTTCTCTTCTTTGAAATTGAGAAACTTTATACATCAAAATCATAGTCCATCGAGTCTAGAATTCAGAACATCTTGCGGTTTCTCAGTCCGATTTATAGGTTGTAAGTTGTTTTAAACCTAAGTTGTCCCTTAATCCTAAGCCCTGATCTTAATTCTTTCCGTAACCCCAACCTCATTTAATTCCACCTCCATCTAAAAACCTGTAACCTACTCCCTGTACATTTTTTCTCACACCCAGCCAACCAAAAACCCCCTCAAATTTCTCACTTTACAATTTTCTCTCGTGGCCTATCAACCTATCATTCTACAACCCTCATCTCCCCAGCCACATTTTACAGCATTAAACTACCTCCTCCTATACCCCTAAAAATCCACTCTTATTAGCCTACTCTACACAGTCCTCTCTCACTCCTATATATACTCCTACACTCATGCATACAACTCACTCCTACCTATTCTATCACTCAGTCACTCTTATATATATGTGTGTGTGTGTGTGTGTGTGTGTGTGTGTGTGTGTGTGTGTGTGTGTGTGTGTGTGTGTGTGTGTGTGTGTGTGTGGAAAATGCTCCATTGAAAATGGGTCTAGTTTTCACGGATTGGAAAACACCAATCTGAGCCATTGGATCGCTCATGATCGTGATCAGTGGCTCAGATCGAGCTCCCCATAACCCATTTCAATTGATCAGCGGAGGGTTATTTTGGGAATTTCGTCCCAAATAACTCTTCGCTGAACAGATTCTAAAAAAATTGATATAACCTAGGCCGTTGTTGGGAACAACGGCCTAGGTTATAAAAAATTGAATTATAGGCCGTTGTTTGGAACAATGGCCTTGTTCTAAATTTTTATAACCTAGGCCGTTGTTCCCAACAACGGCCTAGGCTATAAAATTTCTATAAATTTTTTTAGCTTAGGCCGTTGTTCCCTAGGTTATAAAAATTTAGAATAAGGCCGTTGTTCTAAACAACGGCCTATAATTCAATTTTTTATAACCTACAACGGCCTAGGTTATATTCATTTTTTCAGAGCGAATCAGGCGAAGAGTTATTTGGGACGAAATTTCCAAAATAACCCTCCACCACTTAAGTGATATTGGGTGATGGGCGGAGGCGATCTGAGCCGCTGATCACGATCAAAAGTGATCCAACGGCTCAGATTGGTGTTTTCCAACCCGTGAAAACAAACCCGTTTTCAATGGAGCATTTCCCTATATATATATATATATATATATATATATATATATATATATATATATATATATATATACAGTCACCCCCCCCCCAACTTTCCTTCTTCTCCTCCCTCTTCATTTCTGGCGAAACCCAACACCCACACCCCTCCTCATTGTCAATCACCCTCGACTACCACCTCCAAGCTCCACGCCACCTCATCACTGCCACCACTCAGCTCCCTTCGAAGATCGCCGCCTCCACCGTCGCTGCCTTCTCCCGCCAATCACCACCACGATCGCCTACTCCATCTCCTCGCCATCTCCACCTCACCGCCTGCCTCCGCTCACAACTTCCGAGCTCCATCGCAGTCGATGAGCGCCTCGCGGCTCCTTCTTCCTCTTCGTTTCCCTACCGAAACCCAAACCTTGCCAAATCCTCGAGCCTCACCCCGACTCCATCGCCACCTCATCACTGCCTTCTCCTTGCCCCAACCTCATCGCCATTGTAACACCTTGCAAAATTGGAAATAATAATTTTGCCCTTGTGTATTACGCACGTGTATTTTGTAACATCTTTTCACTACGTATCTTGATTTCCGACTCTTTATGTATTTCCCGTATTGATTTTATCTCATTTGTGTCAACTCATATACAATATTTCAATCTCTATATTTTTAGGTGCTTTTTACGTATTTTTGGTGCACGTATCGATTATGAGTTTCCACCGCTATGTGCAATATTTTCTATGTGTATTGACTATTTATTTTACGTGTTCAAAATCGTTTTATAAAACGGAAATTCATTTCCCCCTATTTTGATTAAAATGCATTTTTCATTTTTTGCACGTATGATGCACGTGTTAATTATTCCATATCTTTTTTTTACTCTCATTTACTAATTTTAGCATGCATAGTCTTATTTAGCCTTTTATTTAATCCATGGACCTAAAGATAAATCCTAGCCCATTAGATTGATTGAAAGGGAAAGCCCACTAGGATAATTAAACTAGTTAATTAAAATGAGAGGCCCATGGGACAAGCCCATTAATAAAATCCTAATTTAAGTTGAGCTTGGACTAATACATGACAAGTTACAACTTTTAGTACACATTTAGAACCATAAAATTGTATTTATTTTGTATGTGCATATGTGCATGTGTGCACACATATGTGATTGGCCGGTTTTGAGCTTTATGGAGGAAGGGAGTTAGAGTTTTGTAGCATAGTTTGAGAGGAAAGGTTGGGATTTTGGGAGTTAGAGTATTTGTAGAGTTTGAGGGAGAAGTTAAGAAAATGAAAGGTTAAAAATTAAATTGAGTGATTTATTGGGTATAGAATTATGCAAATTGAACCCTGACATTATCCTATAAATAACACCCCTTCCCTTCTCATTTCACACACAAAAAAGTAAATCAAAATAAGTGAAAGAAAAATAAAGAGAGTAAGAGAGTTCTTGTGCTTTGAGGATTCCTTGCTAGAAGAAATTGCTAGGAGGAGAAGATCTTGCTAGGAGGAGAAGTCTTGCTAGGAGCTAGGAGTTGTTCCAACCTTCTTATTGATTTCACTCTTCAATTGAGGTGGGTGGTTTCATGCTTTCTAGTTATAGAATATGCATGCTATAAAATATGAATGAGTAAGATAAGTTAATTTTGATGAAAAAGATATAGATATAATTCATGCTATGAATGAGGATGATTTTTTGTGATTGTAGATACCATGCTAATTAAAAGAAGAATTCTTTTATAATATGAATTATGTTAGTATATTTGCAAAACTTTGTACTTGTTGAGTATGTGAAAATTGTTGAAGAAAATTATATTCAAATCATGCTTTGATAACTAAGAAAGAGGAAAGAAAACAAAATGAATTTAGTTAGTATCATGAGATGTATTGATATATGTATGTTTTGACATGTTACAATTGAAAATATAAACTATTGCATGAAAGAGATTTTTGTGAAATTCTCATGATTGAGAGACATGTTGGTATGCTATAAATTTCTAATTTGTAAACGAAGGAACATAAACTAATTTTCATGAAGACTATTTTATTAAATTCAAGTTTTGAGAAATGCAAGCTTATGTGTAAATTGAAAAGAAGAATTGTTTAAAGAAATGGAAATATGGTTTTAATGAACTTAAAATTGTTGTTTACTGTTTTTAAATTCATTCTCAGTCAAGGAAAATTTTATTTCAAACTCTTAGAAAGATTTGATCTTTGGATAAACAAGTTGCATGAAAAAGAACCACTTTCTGAATAGTTTAAACAAAAGTATCTATATAATAAATTACAAAGAAAGCTATCAAGTGGCTCTCATTCAATCTCCCCTAAAACTAATGGCCTAGATTGATTCTCACAAAACATATTTTTCCGTCAAAAGTTTCAAACCCCAAAATTAAATTCCCCCCCCCCCCCCCCAAAAAAAAAAAAACTAAAAAACTCATTACTTTATTACTATCTCTCTCTTCTCTCTTCACTTTTTCATATTTCTCTATTTCTTTTTCTCTCTCTCTCTCTCCCATTCTTTCTTAACTTACTTAGAAATTTAGATTTTTAGATTTCATGTTCATAAAATTTTCAGATTTTTTATGCTTTTTTTATTACACATGTTATATTGAAAATAGCAAATATCTCTTCAACAGTTAAATTTCATCATTTTTCACCCTTAAAGTTCTAAGAAGTTGGATTTTACACCCTCATTTATAATTATTTTTCAACATATACTAATAGAAACATGGACTTTTATTTACAACTAATTATTGTCATACTATTCAAACTTGAACTACATAATTGTTGTTTTACTGTTTACAGGGCTTTTCGTGTGTTGTATCGTTCCAAAGACGCGCCGTAGGCACGTGTCCATGGGAAAAATCTAGTATTAGTACAAATCCTAAACAGAAAATATACTTAGACTTACTGGTTAGCCAGTGCAATACAGAGCACTCTTTATAAGAGATCTTGGGTCCGAAACTTGATAGTCACATTTATTTGTACTTCCTTTAATTAAATTCTGAAACCAAGGCTTGATATAAGAACATTTCGGCAAAAGATCTTGACACAGAGTCCATATGGACTTTCTGGTTAGTGGATTTGGGCCTTTGGGCGTTACTGTAGCGCATGCGGTCCTGGGTTCGAAACCCCTTGACTGCACTTTGGGGTTTTTTTTGTTGACTTTTTTGACCTTTTTCAATGGTTTTAATGAGATAAAATTTGGAGAAATTACTAGAATTCATATAAAATGAAATGGAGGTTATTAAAAAGAATTGTAGAATTTTTCAAGTAAATTTGAGAAGTAAAAAGGAAAGATTATGAAAGAAAGTGAAAATTTTTGACTTAAGTTTTAATTAGTAAAGAGTATGAAATTTATATTTTTTAAGAAGAGAAAAATGTGTTTGTGTGAAGTGAATTCTTTGAAAAAGATTGTACTCTTATTGGGTTTAAAAATTTCTTTGTTGTGGTTGAGATACTTTGTATGAGCTTGAATTTAATCATAAAATTTCATGTGATGAAATTGTGTATTTGAAAGGAATTATTTTGCTTATAAAGATTTTGAATAAGTGAAGAGATCATGAATAGTGGAAAGACATATACCAAGTTGTGAATAGGTTGAAGATGAAAATATCTAGGTTTAAGACATGTTTATTAAAGGGTATGTGTACCCATGATTCTTGTACATGAGAAATTGTGAATTTAGAGTTAGTAAGACCTCGGGTACCAGCACTATTGAAATAAAAGATTTTGAGATGTGATTTTGAGATATGGCTATAGAGCTATCTCGGTAAATGTTGATTAAGTCCGGTAAGAGGTAGAACTAATTCTAGGCTTTAAAATTTATTCATATCTTGAACTAAATAATTAGGCACATAAATGAAAATGTAGTGAACTTGGGCAAACGTAAGTGGGTTGCTTCTATATATTCTGTGGTGGATCTCCGTGGCTATAGACCCTGTTGGTGGACTGTGGTTGCTCCGATGGAGACGAGCTTTTATTTTAAATCCGGGACTTAGCGTAGTCGGGCGGATAGTTTGCCGTACTCCGGTGTATATACGTATACCGGGGCTAGAGGAGCACTTGTGGGATGATTCACACGATGAGGGATCTGTTATAATAGTCAGTAGTGGATCTCCGTGGCTGGGATCCATATTCGTGGAATGACCTAAACCTTATTTTATTACTGGGTAGTTTCATGGCGAGGGATCGAACCCTTAAATGTGAAGTACGTAGGCTCTTGCCCTCGGACCTATGTAGTATGGGATGCATAGAATCCGAACAAGTGTACATTAGTGTCATCCTAGTATAGAAATGTGTGCATTAGGCATTAAGGCATGACATACACTTACATGTTTAGCGTAGTCACAATTTAACACTTAATTGTTCATTCAACTCTTGTGATTTGTTAAAGTAATGAGATCGTTATATGTACGGCATAGAGAGGATAGCCGAGTATAACATTTTCGTCAGTTGTAAGTGACTGACATGCCCACAGCTTGATATGCAGGTAATGGACTTTGCCATGAAGATGCTATGATGCAGTTGATAATTTACATTGTTATAGTTGTACAAGTTGTATTTTATTTCATTATTGTATTTTTTCGCTGTGTAAATAAAGATGTAATGAACTCTGATGTATTATTGAAAAGTTTTAATTTCCTTGTAAAATTGTACAAAGTGAAGTAAAGATCCGGTGAAATCTCGAATTCGGTCTTATTTGGAATTCGGGGCGTTACAGCCATCACCATCACCATTTGCCGCTCAATTTCGAGCTCTCCCCCGTCGCAGCACCACCACCTCGCCTTTGTCATAATCTCCACCGAGCACCAACTCAGCACTCCACCTTCACCTCGCCATTGTCACTTACTACCTCCGAGCTCCATCGCAGTCGACCACCATCTCCGAAGTTGCCTCGTCGCTGTTCCTCAACTCCAGCCACCGCCTACACCTCCTCGCTCTCGAGCTCTACTGCAGCTCACCCTCCGCCTCGAAGAATCTCGTCGACCTCCTTCGAGCCACCACCGCAACCACCGTCAACCTCCCGCAGCACCTCGAAGCTCCTCTCGCTATCGCCAACCATCACCGAGCTCCCTCTGAGCTCTCGATCACCATTGACCAGCTCGTGCTCACCCTGCAACTTCCACTCTCACCTCCACGCCATTGTCGCCAAACTCCCTCTTTCCACCATCGACCAGCTTGAGCCTCCCGCCAGTCACCCTCTCCTCCTCTCCTCCTCGATGCGTTTATCCACCTCGACGACTCGAGCCCACCGCCGAACTCCCTCATCACCGTCGATCACTCCTGCTGAAGCTCTCCTCCGTCACCACCGTCAACTCCCCCTCACTGTATATCTCTGTCACTCATTTTCTCTCTCTCGATCTATCTCTCTCTGTTTTTCTTTATGTCTCTCCCTCTCTCTTTAGCTTTCTCTCTCTCTCCCCATCAATCTCACTCTCTAGCTCTTTTTCTCTCTCACTCCAATTTTTCTGTATGTCTCTCCCTCTCTCTTTAGCTTTCTCTCTCTCCCCCCGTCAATCTCTCTCTCTAGCTCTTTTTCTCTCTCACTCCAACTCTGTCTCTGTCTCTCTTTCTAAGTCACTCTCTCTCTCTTTAGCTCTCTCTCTCTCCTACTCTGCTCTTTATGTGTGTGTGTGTGTGTGTGTGTGTGTATTAATACAATTTTCATTTCGTTCGCTTCCTGAATTTGACGAACAGTTGCGGCCCGTAGAGCCATTGTCGTTGTTCGTATTGCTGTCATCTTCAAATTGATCGTATAATCGATCAAATCCAGAAACGATAAAAAGTAGGCAACAACTTTAACCAACTCTTTTTATTGAAGAATGTGTGCATGCTAGATAAATTGAGTAATCGGGCTTAGATTGTGTATGAATGTTGTTTGATTATGGATGTTAATTGCTGTTAATTAATTGGTGAGATTATGATATAATTATCTTTAAAACGTTATTATAATTCTGTCCAGATTTTAATCTCACTTCAGAAAACCGTTTCTTTTTAAATACATGGGTTATGAGATTGGAACTTTGTATTGTGTATCACGTATATGTCAACAACATCCCCTCAAAATTTCATAATTTTTGGATGTCGTTTGGTATTCTAACAAAATATAAATACATTACTAGTTTAGAAATGAAATATAATTTATTTCATAAATTCTGGCTGAATATCATACTTATTTTTCTAAGAAATCCAATTTCCAAGAAGTGCAGGATTTTCTGTGATTTTTAAAAGTAGCAAGAGCTGCGATTTCTGGATTATGAAACTACTGTCGTACAAATGGTTTTAGAAAGATTTAATTGGGTTGTTGTCCAAAGACAATTAAATATTTAAATAATGGATTCTATATGGGATTGAGAATGATTGTGACTTAGTGATGCCCGAGTCCGGCAAGAATTTGAGAACTCCAAGGAAGGAGCGGAATAAGGTGAACAAGATTCCAGTTTTTATGTGAAATGTAAAGTCTGGAATAGGGATCTTTGAGTTTATATTTTATTTGGCATCATTTTGAACTAAAGTCTTGCATTAATTAAATAAATACTTTTACACTAGAAGAAGATTTGACAGAAACAATGACGAATATGTCCAGTAAAGAACTTGCGGTTCCCACGGGTTCGAGAACTGAGGATACGCCCGGTAAATCCACGGAATGTGGGCTAGGGGTATTCCTGTCCTGTTCTTGAAAAGGCCGGTAAAGAGCTTGTTGTTCCTAAGAATGTTCGGGACGGTGGATACGCTCGGTAAATCCACATGTGTTGGACTAGGGGTATGCCCGCTACGTCCGTAGTTACGGGAGATCGACTTGCTAGGATTCGTGGCTGAGGATACGCCCGGTAAATCCACAATGTGTGGGATGGGGTATGCTAGTAAGGTCCAATATCCTGGGGTACGACTCATATGTGATTATGCGTTGGAGTACAATCATTGGGTTTAGGCATTGCATAAATGAGGGAATGAACCCTGAAATGACAAGAAATGCTAGCAGCTTGCATTCGGAAACTATGTTGTATGGACGGCATATCATTCCAAACAAGCGTGCATTAAAAGAGCATATTTGTTTTGTGCATGTTTTCATGATAAATTTATATTTAATGTTTTAATCAATTGTTTATACACACACTCATATGACATCGTATATTTAACTATTTTCTGTTAATATTTATTGGTTCCAGTTTTATTTCTATTATGCTATGTATGTTGTATGTTATTTTTAGAGTTAGTTAAAACTGTTGTGATTCTTACCGTCAGCCTCACACGCTAACGAACCCACTGAATGTGTTGTGTAGGTAAGAGTACCTGGAGTTTAAGCATAGAGTTGTGACATCCTGTGCCCATTATCTTATCAATCCAAGAGGTTTGGATTTATATTAAGATTTCTGCATTTTCTTATATTATATTATGTTTATGTACTCAATTGAAGGAAAAGATTTCTGGGTTGCTACGATTTTCCAGTGTATGGAAGTCAGGGCGTTACACTTACTATAATGATCTTTTATGATGTTATTTGATCAGTAATCATTTTTTTGTTGATCTGTTCATTATCTATTTTACATTTTATGGTTTTATACAAATATTTTCACGACCTTTGGAGTACTTAATATTTTGTTTTACTGACTAAATATATTGTTATTTGTTACTTTAGACAGTTTTCTTTTATTCGTATTCTTGTCTAAGTTTTGTGTTACATACGTTGGTCTACTTTCATTAATTCTTAAATTCATAGTGCATTGTGTTTATAGTGTATTCAAGTTTTAAGGAAGCTTTTGATTCCTTTGTGTGCTTTAAAGCATTAATGACCAATTAATATTAGTTATGATAATTATGTTGTGGAAATTTGTTTGCATTAATTGATTACCTAGTTGCTTTCAACAAGTTATTGCATAGTTTATATATGTTTTTTTTATACATTTATATATCTTCTTGGGATTAGTTTTATGTTGTATGGGTTTTTGTTTATACTTGTGGCTCTGTCAGTTTTCATATCTAACTTACTGTTCTTATTATATATTATTTTCTTTAGTTGGCAACCCAATGTAATAAGAAAATAAAGATAGAGTGATTTTCCTGAACTGTTTGTATAAGTTCTGTGCTTTGTTTTTCCTTGACTAGTAGTAGTTCTGAGGACAGAACTATTCTAAGGGGGAGTGATGTAACACCCCGTAATTTTTAATACAATATTTTGAATTAATAAATAATTTTTAAATAAATTTATTTGATTATTTTGAGTTTTTGTATTGAAATTTTTACACGTGCAAATATTTTTGAAGTGCAAATTTCCAATTTTGAATTGTTTAATAAATTCTACTATTTATAATTGAGTATATTCTAAATTTTGGGATTTTTCTGAATAAAGAAACTATTTTTGTAAATACTTTGAAAGAAAAGGGTTTTTGTGCATAATGTCGATTGGGGGGCAAAATTCAAATTAAAAGTTTGGTTGGGCTATTTTGGTAGGCCGGTTGTGACAGTACAGAGAGGCTGAGGGGAGAGATTTTATCCCTCTAATTTGATTTCCTTTTATTGAGTATATATATATTTATACAATTTTGGGATTGTTGGGAACTTTATTGCAAATATTATTTCTTGGGAAATAAAAAGTTAGAAAATTTATTTGGAAAATCTAATCTTTATTATTATATAGTAATTCTAAATTTTTTGTACTTTAATGAATAATTTATGGCATATTTGCAAATATTTCAAAGTGAAGGGTTTTTTGTAAAATTGCCACTCAAAGGCAAATTTTTGAAAATTGAAATTTTGGGCTATAGTGAGGGCCAGCCAGATTGTAGGCGTTAGGGGTTTATATTTTTTATTTATTTTATTTGGTTTTATTTAACTAATTAAATTAGAAAGATCTATACATGTAAAAATATATTTTTCTGAAATGACTTTTTGTAAAATCGTCATACAAACCCTAGAGAAGAGTTCCAGCCTATATTAACAGTAGCAGCAGCCACCCTCCTCTGTGGTGAACAAAAAATTATCCTCTTTATTATTTCTTGTAGTTTTGGAAGCTTGAATCTCTCAATTTTTGCAAGGAGAAGGAGGAGCTTTTCTTTTCTTATTATTATTTTTCTTTCAATTGGTCTTCTTTGAGGTGGGTAATCTTCCAACTCTCTTGATGTGTTTCTTTTCTATTTCTCATGAACAATATAGAATCATGCTAGGGTTTAGATTTTGTGAGATTATGATTATTGGCATGAATATGATGTTTGTTTATGAATTGATTGTAGAGATGAATTATTAGATAAAGATGGTTTGTTAATATGATAAAAATCAAATCTTGATGGCATGATACACTTATTTTGATTCCTTTTTGAATGATGAATATTTTGATGCATGAAAGATCATGTTTTATTTGAGATTTTTTTTAATTTTATGAATCCAGATATTATTGTGGATGATTAGAGTTGTCATACGTTCTAAATAATCATGTTGATTTAAAATAAATTGTTCTTAAATAATGGAGTTTTCTATGCATGAAAGATCAATTTTTTTTGTTTATAGAATTATATCTGATGAACCTATATGTATTGTAGATGTGTAGGTCTTATTGTATGTTTAAAGAATATTTTTTTACATAACTAAAAGATGAAATTTTTGTGAGTTAGTCGCTGTTTTGAGATAAATTTATGATGAATTGAAAATTTGAGTTTTTATATGCAAATACTTGTCAAAATAATCGAAAAATATACGCAAGAAGTAGTGGATAACCTAGGGTTAGGTTTCGTGGTTTAAACCTTGTAACTACCGTTTTTGTAATTTTAAATTTTTCCCCTTTTGTAATATTTTATTTGCAATTGAATAAATACCTTATTTCTTCCTTGATTTTTTTTTATTAAGACTTGTTCATGAAATTCTTCGTTCTTTTGATCGGGCTATTCTTGTTGATCCTATTGTTCTCTTATTTAATTGTAGGTATTTTGATTTGAACCCAATTGATTTTGATTTATCTCTTAATTGAACCCTAAAACCCAATTTTATTTGTTCTTGACCCAAATCCGCAATTTTTGAACCCTAAACCACAAACCCAGTACCCTAGTTGTACCCTATAAATACAACCTAATGCAAATCCTAAAAATTGCATAATTTTTGAAACCCTAGCCGTCTACTCTCTCTCCTCCCATTCTCTCTCTTCCGGTTGATTTTTCCCGCCAAAACCCCAAGGCCCCCTTCCGATCGTCTTCCTCGGCCAGCTCCGGCACCCCCCGTCGTCGTCAACCCCCTCCCAGCGCCGCTCCCTTGCGCCGCCAGCCAAACCACCCTTGTCTTCCTCCTCTGTTTCGATCGAAAACCAAAACCCCAACACCCTGCTCTCCCTGTTTCGATTGCCGGTAGGACCTCCAGCGTCGCCGTCGCTCCTCGTCGACGCCGTCGCTCCTCGTCGACGCCGTCGATGTTCCGCCGCCTCGCTGCCAGCCAAGACCCGCCAGCCCTTGCCCCTCTTTGCTATTGTTGCTACAGTTGTCTCTTGTTATTGTTGGGTTCTCTTTAACACATATTTTTGCACGTGTTATATTGTGTTGGTTCGTGGGTTCGTTGCTTCAGGATCCTTATCCCGTTATTTTTGGTATTCAAATTAACCGTCTAACAGACGAGTCATTGTCCTCTTGAATTCTTAATTATATCAAATTCAAGTTTTGTTGAAACTCTTGCAAGTAGATCTCTTTGTTATCGTATTATCCATTGTTCATATCTTCGTTGGGTCTATTGAAGGTTTACACGAGCTAACCCCAATATTCTTGACATTGTGCCACTTTTGACTCTAAAGATTGGATCTTTCATGAGTGCATATAGATTTGATAATAGGGTTGTTCATATAATCGTCACACAAATAAATTATTGTAGAGACAATTGATAGGTTGTATGTTGTTTGATCAATTGATGATTGATTGATGATAAATTGATGTGTGAGCATGTTCTAGTTTTATTTATCATGTTTATTACACAATTTATTGACTAGAGAATCGATACCCATATAGTCTAATTAATTTATTTTCAAGAAAAACTACACAAATCCTGTATATTGCTTGCTGACCTGAATATTAACTGCTATTTTCGAACCAGTAAACGATCTTAAAATGAAATACTTTCTGAATATAAATTGTGGCCATATCTTTCTAGTTTCCAGAACATCTTGAGTTTTGAATTCCGAGTTTTGTAGCAAAAGTTATGCCCGTTTTACTACAATTGTGTTTTTAATTTCAGATTTTCAGATTCTTGTATCTTGCATGTTTAAACAGTAAAAATGCTGATCAAATGATAAAATTTTAATCTGAAATTTTCCAGATGGTTGCTTAACATGTTTAGGAGTCTAGAAAATATTTTTACTGATTTTAATATTGAGTTTTTGCTGTTTCTAAAATTAAAATAACGTGATGTCGAAAGTCTGCCTGAACCTAAAATTTGTAAAGAACCATGTGTTTGACCTAGTTACTGTTGTCAGATTTTAAAATTTAAATATGTGTTGGAACCTTGTGGGAGTCTAGTTTCTAGAACTTTTGACGGATTCACTTTTCGATTTCTGGAATAGCGAAAAACTGGATTTTTGTACAGACTGCTCTTGCTGTCCAGAATTTCATAGTTCAGTTTTTAATGAATTAATTATTCCTATATCGTAATATTGCATGAATTGATGTATGTATGTTACATTGCATGATCCTAATGAGTTATTGTCATCATTCTAATTGTCCTATTCCATGTTATCATCCTATTATTCCCCTATTGATGCAATGGTCACCTCATGTCCCAAATTGCATATTGTATTGCTGCATTGATAAAATAATTAACAAGCCGGGGTTTAAGGGATTGACTAGAGTAGTTGATGATATAGGGACTGTACTCGGATGATGGCTCGTGTTATTATCGTTATCGTCATTGTGTAAGAAATTGCACATTGGCTCGTGTTATTATTGATATCGTCATTGTGTAAGAAATTGCACGTTGGCCCGTGTTATATTGTTATCGTCATCATACCCAGTACATGAACTATAAAGTCTACCACTATAGTCTAAACGAAATTGATTGTATGCATCGAATCTATGGTATGAAACAGATGGGATACAGTAGTACGTGCATTAGTTATGAGTTAAAATGATTAATAGACATAAGGTTACACATCGACAATGCATGTTGTTCACCATTATTTCTATTGATATCGAATATTGGCTAAGTGTTTTGATATAACCATTGATTATTGTTATTGATTATTGAATCATTGTTTATCGCCATTGCATTGATTTTCATGATTATTGTCCCATGTTATTGATTCATATTAATCCATTGATTCATTGTTATATCGTTATTTCATTGTTCCCTGCTTTCTCTAATTACTGTCCATGACATGCTCTAAGGACAATTTTTCTTATCTTTTTAGATGAAGTGTATACAGGTAATGAAGGAGAATTGCCTGCTTAAATTGGAGAACAAACATTCTGAAGACTACTGCTTTCTAATTGCTTATTGCTTTAATAAACTTAATGTATTAAGACTTGTTATTATTTTTGATTGGATTATTATTGTTTTGGGCTTATGTCCCGGATTTTATTTTGTTCCAGACATTGAATTATTATTGTATTTAGATATTTTTATTGCTTCATTCCAAATATTATTGTTCATGAGATTATTATTATTGCCTGTGCAAATGTTTTGTATTGATAATATTGTTGAGTTAATCAGATAAACAGCTTATGGGTGATGTTATTCAGTCGATGGCTAATTGTCATGTACTCGTATTCCGTATTTTTGGGAAGTAGGGCATGACAATATTTTTATTGTATCAGAGCCTGGTTTGGATAATATATCAGTCGAACGTGACCAACGAAAGAAGGTTTGGCTTTGATTGATATATTAATCAGATTTGGGTCTAAACGGGTTAACTCAATAGTATGTGTAATACAGTGATCACATGAAAAATTGATATCCAACTTATGATCTGGACGCTAACCGTTTGATTCTTATTACAGACCATGGATAGGAAAGGTGCTTCTTCTTCCCGTGCTGAGGATGATCAGTCTGATGCGCCCACTGTTGCACATATGATGCAAATGCAACTTGAGCACAATGAACTGGTGATGCGGATGCAACGGGAACATAAAGAGCAGTTGAGATTGGCTTATGAAACTGCCAATAGAGAACCCATTGTGCCTACCCCCGTTGTGCTGCCATCGAGACCTGGTAATGTAACAGATTTCATGAGGCTTCACCTGGATAAGTTCTCGGGTACTGAAGGTCCACTTGTATCCGAGCAATGGCTTATCAGGACTGAGCAGTTGTTGACCGCAACACGTATTACAGATGTGGATCGTGTGGATGTTGTGAGCATCCAGCTTGTTGACCTTGCCCACATTTGGTGGCAGACTGAGGCTGAATGTTTGGGCAAACCCATTCCCAGAGCCACTTTCTCTGAGAGCTTCCTCACGAAGTTCTTCCCTAATGTCACCAAGAATGAGATGGAACAGCAGTTTGTCTCATTAACTCAGGTTCGTCAGATAGTATTTATTCATGCTTTTCATTGTTATTTCATAAAGTATCGACGTTAAACTAAACACTGTCTTGAATCAGGAGAATCGTATCGTGGATGAGTACGCTACAGAATTCGCCCGACTGAGTCGTTTTGCTACTACTATGGTGGCAAATGATGAAGATAGAGTCTGTCATTTCCTGTCAGGCTTGGACATTGAGATTCAGGACTGTATTGTTGCCTTGCGACTTCGTTCCTATGCTGATATCCTGGATGCTACAAGGATTCAGGAGCAGAATAGCACTAGGAAGTGTGCTATTCAGCGTTCTGTTGCTGCTAGGCCTTATGTTGGGCCTATTAAGAGGCCAGCTCCGCCCCTTCCTGCTAGGGCATTGCCTTATTCACCTGCTGTCCAGAGGCCGAACCTAGTCTGTCTTACTGTCACAAGACTAAGAATTTGCATCAAGATTGCAGGGTAGCGAATTTCCAGTGCCTTCTGTGTGGAGGCGATGATCACATGGTGCGGGATTGCCCTAGTTCCAAGACTCTTGCACCAGTTGGAGGTTCCGCTCCGCAGAGAGAGATTGATCGTGGTCAGGGTGGACCACTTCCCCCGCAGAGGCAGGTCTTTGAGCAGAGGAGAGCCGCTCCACGGGGTAATCTTCTTGCAGGTTGTGGTCAGGCTTACAACTTGACTACACAGGATGCTGAGACTACTTTGGGCGTTGTTGCAGGTATATCTTTTGTTGTTTTCATTTTGTATTTCATTTTGTTTTCCCCTTGCTATTTTATTTCATCCATCATATTGTTATTCATGTTGCCTTCCATTCATGCATGTTTCTTGCATTTTGTTTCCACCCTTTTGTATTCTCACTTTGACTTCTTGCTAGGCATTATCCTTGTTCATTCCTTTCCTGCTCATGCTCTCTTTGATTTTGGTGCAACTCATTCATTTGTTTCTTCCTGCTTTGTCGATCTGCATCTTTTGGCTAGCAGCGCTATGCCAGTGGCTTGGAACATTTATACTGGTGGGGGTGTTGTCGTGTGTTCTCAGATTTGTGAGCAGTCCCTTGATTATTGGTTGTGTGGATTTTGTTGCCGATCTGATTGTCATCAATAATTCTGGCTTTGATGTTATTCTGGGGATGGATTGGCATGGTGCCACTCATGCTGTGATTGACTACCGCAAGAAGAAGGTGGCATTTTGAATGCTAGAACGTCAGGAATTTGAATTCTGTGCCGGTGAAACGCTGCTTGCTTGTGTTGAGAAGTTGGCCAGTCAGGAAGTTGGAGTTATGGAGGAAGTGTGTGCAGATGATGTTGTTGCACCGTCGATTGTGCGGGATTTTCTGGATATTTTTCCTGAGGAATTGCCGGGATTATCGCCAGATCATGAAGTGGTGTTCAGTTGATGTTCAGCCAGGAACAACTCCAATCTCTAAGAGTCCGTACAAAATGACCCCTGTTGAACTAGCCGAGTTGAAGGAGCAGATTCAGGAGTTGTTGGCTAGAGATTTATTCAGGCTAAGTGTTTCGCCTTGGGGAGCTCTAGTTCTGTTCGTCAATAAGAATGATGGTAGTCGAAGGTTGTGCATTGACTACCGCGAGCTCAATAATGTCACAGTGAAGAACAGGTATCCGTTGCCAAGGATTGATGACCTATTCGATCAATTGGGAGGCGCTTCTGTATATTCGATGCTGGATCTTCGTTCTGGTTATCATCAGGTTAAGGTGAAAGCCGAGGATGTACAGAAGATTGCTTTTCGAACGAGATATAGGCACTATAAATTTTTGGTGATGCCTTTTGGAGTTACTAATGCTCCAGCTGTGTTTATGAGCTTGATGAATCGGGTTTTCTCTCTCTTCTTGGAAAAATTTGTTATGGTGTTCATTGATGACATCCTTGTCTATTCTCAGAATCGCGATGAACATGCTGAGTACTTGAAGGTTGTTCTGCAGACTTTGAGAGATCATCAGTTGTATGGAAAGCTTAGAGTTTTGGTTGGATAGAGTGGCTTTCTTGGGCCATATTATTTCTGGTAATGGTGTTTCTGTCAATCCGTCCAAGGTCTCTGCTGTTAAGGATTGACCGACGCCAAGTCTGTATCGGAGGTTTGGAGTTTTCTTGGTCTAGAGGGTTACTACAGAAAGTTTGTTTGGGATTTCTTGAAGATTGCAGGGTCGTTGACCAAGTTGACTGCGAAGGATCAGAAGTTTGTGTGGGATGAGTTCTGTGAAGAAGCCTTCGTTGAACTGAAGAATCGGTTGACATCAGCACCTGTGTTGACTATACCAGATGGATCAGGAAGTTTCGTAATTCACTGTGATGCTTCAGATAGAGGTTTGGGTGCTGTTTTGATGCAACGAGGCAAAGTTGTTGCATATGCATCTAGGCAGTTGAGGCCGCATGAGAAGAATTATCCTACACATGATTTGGAGCTTGCTGTTGTGATTTTGGCCTTAAAGCTTTGGAGGCATTATTTACTTGGAGACCGAGTGGAGATCTTTACTGACCACAAAAGTCTCAAGTATGTGTTCACTCAGAAAGAGCTGAATATGTGGCAAAGGTGATGGTTGGAACTGATGGCAGATTATGATATCAGTTTGCAGTATCACCCTGGCAAGATTAATTTGGTACCTGATGCCTTGAGTAGAAGACCTGTTGCTATGGTTCTTACTGAGCAGAAGGAACTTGTGGAAGCTATGAGAAGATTAGAATTGGAAGTGGTATTTCTTGGTTCTGGGCAAAGTTGTATGGTGCTTCAGTTACAGTCGTCTTTGGTGGATCAGATTAAGGAGGCACAGTCTGGTCATGTGCAATTGCAAGAGTTTCGAGCTGAAGTTGAAGCTGGTCCTAGAACTGATATGGTGATTCATGAAGATGGATCTCTCCATTTTCGGACTCGTCTATGTGTTCTGAAGGGAGAAGTCAGGCAGAGGTTGCTTGAAGAAGCTCACCGTTCGCCATACTCTATTTATCCCGGTGGTACAAAGATATATCGGGATTTGAAGTTGCATTTCTGGTGGCATGGTATGAAGAGGGATATTGCGAGATTTGTTTCTCGGTGTCTAATTGTCAGCAAGTGAAAGCAGAACATCAGAGGACTGCTGGACTTCTTCAACCGCTTCCTATTCCAGAGTGGAAGTGGGAGAATATCACTATGGATTTTGAGACTGCTTTGCCTAGCAGTCCCAAGGGTCGCAATGTCATCTGGGTGATTGTGGATCGCTTGAGGAAGAGTGCTCATTTCATTCCTTTCAGAGTTATTCAATCTACAGAGAGCCTGGCAGAAAGGTATATGTAGAAGATTGTGAGATTGCATGGTGTTCCTGTCAGTATTATATCAGAAAGGGATACTAGATTCAGATCTCAATTCTGGGAGAGTCTTCAGACCAGTCTTGGGAGTAAGCTGAAGTTCAGTACCGCATTTCATCCACAGACAGATAGTCAATCAGAAAGGACTATTCAGACCTTGGAGGATATGTTGAGGTCCTGTGTGCTTTAGTTTGGAGGTTCTTAGGAAGATCATCTACACTTGGTGGAGTTTTCATACAATAATAGCTGCCAAGCTAGTCTTTAGGCAGTTCCGTATGAAGTCTTATATGGTCGGAAGTGTAGATTACCAGTGTGCTGGGATGACATTGGTGAGAGGAAGCTTTTTGGGCCAGAGTTCATCACGAAGACTGTTAATGTAGTGGCCCAGATCAGGAAGCACTTGCAAGCCGCACAGAACAGGCAGAGGAAATAGGCGGACATGCACAGGTGACCGTTGGAGTTTGAGGTTGGTGATCATGTGTTTCTCAAGGTGTCTCCATGGAAAGGTGTGATTCGCTTTGGTGGTGGGGGCAAGTTGAGCCCTAGATTCATTGGTCCGTTCGATGTGGTAGAGCGAGTAGGCAAGGTGGCCTATAGACCTGCGTTACCGCCAACTCTTGCTGGGGTGCATGACGTCTTCCATGTTTCTCAGCTCAGGAAGTATGTTCGGGTTGATAGTCATGTTATTGATTATTCAGAGTTTTCGGTTCGACCATATTTGTCTTGTGAGATTCATCCAGTGTCGATAGTGGATTGGCGGGATAAAATTTTGAAGAATAAGGTTATCAAGTTGGTTCGTGTTGATTGGAATCCCACTCGTCTGACAAGTCAACTTGGGAGCTTGAGAGTGTGATTCGGAAGCAGTTTCCTCATCTTTTTGAGTAGTTCTCATCCTTGTTCTTTTCTTTCCTTCGGATTTACCCTACTACCACTTGCTTAAATTTCGAGGACGAAATTTTATTGTAAGGTGGGTAGGATTGCAACTACCGTTTTTGTAATATTTTATTTGCAATTGAATAAATCCCCTATTTCTTCCTTGTTTTTTTTATTATTAAGACTTGTTCATGAAATTCTTCGTTCTTTTGATCGGGCTATTCTTGTTGATCCTATTGTTCTCTTATTTAATTGTGGGTATTTTGATTTGAACCCTATTAATTTTGATCTATCTCTTAATTGAACCCTAAAACCCAATTTGATTTGTTCTTGCCCCAAATCCGCTATTATTGAACCCTAAACCACTAACCCAGTACCCTAGTTGTACCCTATAAATACAACCCTAATGCAAAACCTAAAAATTGCACAATTTTCGAAACCCTAGCCGTCTACTCTCTCTCCTACTCTCTCTCTCCTCATGTTCTCTCTTTTTCGGCTGATTTTTCCTACCAAAACCCCAAGACCCCTTTCCGATCGTCTTCCCTGGCCAGCTCCGGCACCCCCCATTATCGTCAACCCCCTCCCGACGTCGCTCCCTTGCGCCGCCAGCCAAGCCACCCCTGTCTTCCCCCCCTGTTTCGATCGACAGCCAAAACACCAACACCATGCTCTCCCTGTTTCGATAGCCGGCAGGAACCTCCAGTGCCGTCGTCGCTCCTCGTTGATGTCGTCGATGTTCCGCCGCCTTGCAGCCAGCCCGGACCCGCCAGCCCTTGCCTTTCTTTACTACTGTTGCTGCAGTTGTCTCTTGTTATTGTTGGGTTCTTTTTAACACGTATTTTGCATGTGTTATATTGTGTTGGTTCGTGGGTTCGTTGCTTCGGGATCCTAATCCCACTATTCTTGGTATTCAAATTAACCGTCTAACAGAAAAGTCACTGTCCTCTTGAATTGTTAATTGTATCAAATTCAAGTTTTGTTGAAACTCTTGCAAATAGATCTCTTTGTAATCGTATTATCCATTATTCATCTCTTCGTTGGGTCTATTGAGGGTTTACACTAGCTAACCCCAATATTCTTGACATCGTGCCACATTTGACTCTAAAGTTTGGATCTTTCATGAGTGCATATAAAATTGATAATAGGGTTGTTCATATAATCGTCAGACAAATAAATTATTATAGAGACAATTGATAGGTTGTATGTTGTTTGATCAATTGATGATTGATTGATGATAAATTGATATGTGAGCATGTTCTAGTTTTATTTATCATGTTTTGACACCCATCATGTTGATTACACAATTTATTGACTAGATAATCGATACCCATATAGTCTAATTAATTTATTTTCAAGAAAAACTACACAAATCCTGTATATTGCTTGCTGACCTGAATGTTAACTGCTATTTTTGAACTAGTAAACGATCTTAAAATGAAATACTTTCTGAATATGAATTGTAGCCTTATCTTTCTAGTTTCCATAACATCTTGAATTTTTGAATTCTGAGTTTTGTAGCAAAATTATGCCCGTTTTACTACAGCTGTGTTTTGAATTCCAGATTTTTAGATTCTTGTATCTTGCATGTTTAAACAGTAAAAATGCTGATCAAATGATAAAATTTTAATCTGAAAATTTCCATATGGTTGCTTAACATGTTTAGGAGTCTAGAAAATATTTTCACTGATTTTAATATCGAGTTTTTTCTGTTTCTAAAATTAAAATAACGTGATGTCGAAAGTCTGCCAGAACCTAAAATCTGCAAAGAACCAAGTGTTTGACCTAGTTACTGTTGTCGGATTTTGAACTTTAAATATGAGTTGGAACCATGTGGAAGTCTAGTTTCTATAACTCCTAACGGATTCACTTTTCGATTTCTAGAACAATGGGAAACTGCATTTTTATACATACTGCTCTTGCTGTCCAGAATTTCATAGTTCAGTTTTTAATGAATTAATTATTTCTATATCGTAATATTGCATGAATTGATATATGTATATTGTATTGCATGATCACAATGAGTTATTTTCATCATTCTAATTGTCATATTCCATGTTTTCATCCTATTATTCCCCTATTGATACTATGGTCACCTCATGTCCCAAATTGCATATTGTATTATTGCATTGATGAAATAATTAACAAGCCGGGGTTTAAGGGATTGACTAGAGTAGTTGATGATATAGGGAATGTACTCGAATGATGGCCCGTGTTATTATCGTTATCGTCAATGTGTAAGAAATTGCACATTGGCCCGTGTTATTATTGATATCGTCGTTGTGTAAGAAATTGCACCTTGGCCCGTGTTATATTGTTATCGTCATCATACCCAGTACATGAACTATAGAGTCTACCACTATATTCTAAACGAAAGTGATTGCATGCATCGAACCTGTGGTATGGAACAGATGAGACACACTAATACGTGCATTAGTTAGGAGTTAAAATGATTAATAGACATAAGGTTACACATCGACAATGCATGTTGTTCACCATTATTTATATTGATATCGAATATTGGCTAAGTGTTTTTATATAACCATTGATTATTGTTATTGATTATTGAATCCTTGTTTATAGCCATTGTATCGATTTTCATGATTATTGTCTCATGTTATTGATTCCTAATGATCCATTGATTCATTGTTATATCGTTATTCCATTGTTCCCTGCTTTCTCTACTTGCTGTCCATGACTTGCTCTAAGGACAAATTTTCTCATCTTTTTAGATGAATTGTATACAGGTAATGAAGGAGAATTGCCTGCTGGAATTGGAGAACAAGCATTCTGAAGACTACTGCTTTCTAATTGTTTATTGCTTTAATAAACTTAATGTATTGAGACTTGTTATTAGGATTGGATTATTATTGTTTTGGGCTTATGTCCCGAATTTTATTTTGTTCCAGACATTGGATTATTATTGTAGTTAGATATTTTTATTGCTTCATTGCAAGTATTATTTTTCATGAGATTATTATTATTGCTTGCGCAAATTTTCTGTGTTGATTATATTGTTGAGTTAATCGGGTGAACGGCTTATGGGTGACGTTAGTCATTCCCTAGGCTATTGTCAAGTACTCGTATTTCGTATTTTTGGGAAGCGGGGCGTGACAAACCTAGACCTAGGGTTGCTCGGTTTGGGGGTTGTACAGCAACCCGAGGGTTGCACTATGCAAACCCAGGTCGCTGTTCGCTCTCGGGTTGGGTGATTGTGGACGATTTTTGAGTAGTTTTGTGTGTGAGGCTTGTGTACTATTGTGGGGGAACACTAGTATACATATAGAAGTGCATATGTGAGTATTTAATCTAATATTTATGTGAGATACGATTGAGTATTAGTTGAGTTTCGAAGTTCTTAAATTTCAGATTTTTGTTGAATCTAGTTCCACGGTTTTGATAAATTTAAATAATGTTTTGAGGGATATAAATCTATGTTTTGAGATATTAAATTCTCAGTTTTGAAGGACTATTTATTTCTATTTTTAGAGACAAAAACTTTGATTTCTAAAGTTGTATTTTTCAAATTCTAAAAGAGGCAAGTTTCAGATTTTACAAAAAGTATGAGTTTCGGTTTATTGATGATTTGGGGCTTCTATTTTCATGCGAATGAATTATAAATTTGGCAACGTATTCTATGTTTGTGGAATAAATATATACTAAATTTTCCAGAGTTTAATATTAACATTTAAATGGACCTTTCTTAAAAATAAAAAGGTATAACTTTCAGATTTTGGATAAAAGATAATTTTTAGAATTTATTGAATTCAAACCCTTTAAATTAATTTGTTTGAGTCCAATTTTTTATGGTGAGTTCTTTGATATGTGCTGGGTTTAAATTAATTTTTCTAGAATTTAATATTCATTTTTGAATGGACTGTTCTTAACGATAAGAAGGTATAACTTTCAGATTTTGGATAAAAGATAGTTTTCAAAGGTTTTTAAATTTAAACCCTTTAAATAAATTTGTTTGAGTCCATATTTTTATTGTGATTTCTTTGATATGTGATGGGTTTAAATTAATTTTTCCAGAATTTAATGTTAATTTTGGAGTGTACTGTTTTGAAGAAAAAATCATATAACTTTCAGGTTTTGTGAAAATATAGTCTCAATTTTCGATATATTCAAGTAACGGTTCGGGGGAAATAAATCTATATTTTTGTAGATGAAATTCTCAGTTTTGAAGGGTTATATGTTTCAGTTTTGAAGGATAATTATTTCAGAATTTTAAGAGTTATTTTCAGCTTTAAAGAGATGTAAATTTCAGATTTTGGAAAATATAATTTTTCAGATTTTGGGAATGAGATCCCATAAATTTAAGAGATTTATTTCAGTTGAAATTGAATGAATTTATAGTTTAATTAATTGAACTTTACGAATAAATGAGAAGTGAGATTCAAAAGGGTGAGTTTAAAGAATTTTTGTAGTTGAATTTGTTTCCATATATGAAAGAATATTTTGTGTTATTGAACCAAGTTGGGTTTGATTTGAGATTTAGGATTTTGTTATGGACCCTACGAAGTTATTTGGGGATTTTTGTGTTGTGAGCACTAGAGGTTGAGCAGGATCCAAAATTACCGGCAGTGAATTTATTGATTGTGGGAATTGGCCAGGACGGGCTAGTGTTCCTAGTTTTGTGGGTTTAAGTCCGGTAGGGTGGAGCTAGCTTTTCCTGGCTCAGGTTACTTATATATATGCATAAGGACAGACACTAGATGGTGATAGGATGAAACAAGAGCAAACGTGAGTTATGGACTCCAGGATGATCTGTGGAGTGAGATAATCCCCAGTATTCCGGGACGATGGATGAAATAGGCTACATAATGAATCACAGAGTGGGATTGATATCCAGTATTCTGGGACGAGAGCGACGCTCATGGGATATTTGTGCAATGGGGGCTCTAGAATGACCTGCAGAGTGAGACAGTCCCCAGTATTCCGGGACAATGGATGAAATAAGCCACAGAATAATCCACTGAGTGAGATTGGTCTCCATTATTCCAAGGGCGAGAGACAATACTTGCAAAATGTCTAAAATGTCATAGTATTCATGGTAGTAGGTTGCGTAACGAGAGATTGAACCCTATAAAGCGGAGAACGATAAGGGCTTGCACCGGACCTATGTAGAATGGAATGCCGATAAGTATGCATTAGAAATCATCGTGTGCATTGTGTTTCCTTGAACATTGTTTTAATGCATTTCTCTTTTATTTTTTGACACACACTTACTTAGTATAGTTTCACTTGTTTTTTATTGAATCTTTCATCATTATTTTATTTCATGTTATGTGGCAAGTTTGTGATTGTAAGACTTTAGAGATTTAAGTTTAAGTGTTGGGTTGTGTTGTAATAAATGTATTTAATTTTTTCGCTGTGCAAATGTAAGAAAGAATTAATGTATTAAAAAATTTTAATTTTCCCCTGTATTTGATACTATGTTTACGATTACATTGAAGTTGGTTCTGGAAATTGTGCCACTTATTTTTAATTTTATTTATTAGAAATTTGGGGCGCCACACAGGGAACCTGAACTGGTTGGTGAACCGGTACTCACATTGAGGAGATCGACACGAGAGAGAAGGTCAACCAAGATATTGATCCATCAGTTCGTGTTGTTCATGAGCATGTTCTGTACCCGGATTTTGGGGAGCCAGAGATTCATGAGGATTCTTTGAAGGATGATGCTCGAATTCAGTGAGAGTTAGCCATGAGGGACGTGATGAACTCTTTGGAACAGAACCAAACTTGGGAGTTGACCAAGTTACCTGCAGGGAAACACACTTTTATGAACAAATAGATTTTTAGAGTCAAAGATGAGCCAGATGGCATTAAGAGGTATAAGTCGAGGCATGTTGTCAAAGGGTTCTCTCAAAGAGAATGTGTTGATTACAGTAAGATATTTTTACCTGTTGTGAAGATGGCTTCAATCAAGGTTCTACTTAGTATTATGGCAGTTGAAGACATGCACTTAAAGTAGTTAGATGTGAAAACAGTATTTCTCCATGGTGATGTGGAAGAAGAGCTGTATATGGGACAATCCACAGGTTTTGAAGTAAAAGGGAAAGAAGAAATTGTGTGTCGACTAAAGAAGAGTCTTTATGAATCGTGGCAATGATACTTGAAGTTTGACTGCTTTATGAGAGAAAAAGATTTCGATTGATGTGAAACGGATTACTGGGTTTATGTTCGTCGATATGAAGACAATGATATAGTTATCTTGACATTGTATGTGGACTACATGTTATTAGCATATTCATGTATGGAGAAGATCAAGAAAGTGAAAAAGTTGTTAGCTTCGGAGTTTTCGATGAAGGAATTGGGTGAAGCAAAGCAAATCCTCAACATGAAGATCAGTAGAGACAAAAAAAGAAAGAAGCTTTGATTATCTCATGCGGACTATATGAAGAAGGTGTGATCGTAAATGCATGAATGTGATGGACCAAAAAATCTGCAGTTCCTAATGGAATAGGTAACAAAGTGACTTTGCCGCCTACTGCTACTAACTCACCACCTCCCCAAGTTACGCTGGTACTTGTTGTTGCACTGGGAGCTGTTATGCCAGGCGCTAAAGCATGGGTGTTTTGTACCTATTGAGCAAAAATGGGCTGTAATTGTATGGGGGAGGTCATAAGCGTCTGTACCGTAAAATTGATTTTCGACGAAATGAAAAAGACATATCTGAGGCCAGTCACTTGTCTCTTGGCCGCTCACTTCAAGTTATCGATAGACTTGTGTCCTAAAATGGAGGCAGAGATGGAGGAAATGGCTGCTATTCCTTATGCCTCAGCCGTTGAGAGTTTGATTTATACGATGGTGTCTATAAGACCAGACATCACTCAAGCAATGAGAGTTGTCAACCTTTACATGAAGATTCCAGGTAATCAGCATTAAGATGCAGTGTAGTGGATTCTCAAGTATCTTGTAGGTACTTCAGATTACTCTCTTTGTTTTGGGGGAGATTCTTTGCATATACATGGTTATGTGGATGCATATTTTTTGGGTGATCATGATGGTTGCAGAATTATTACATGGTATGTATTTACAGTTGAAGCTACATCTGTTAGTTGGGCTTCGCAGTTACAAAAGGTTGTAGTATATGACACTTACAGAGGCGACGAAAGTCATGTTGTGGATTTCTGAACTTATGAAACAGTTGGGCAGAAAGAAACATATAGGTGAGCTATGGTGTGACAGTCAAAGTGCAGTTTTCTTGTTGAAAAACTAGGCATATCGCTCTAGGACTCGACACATTCAAATGAGGTATCATTTTATTAGAGTGACTGTTGAGAAGAAATTGTTGATGCTATCGAAGATTCTTGGCACTAAGAATCCGGCAGACATGCTCACTAAGGTGGTGGATAGCAGAAAACATCAGTTCTGCTATACCGCTATCGGATTGTCTCCAGGTTAATTGATGAGGAGACTCGCAGAGGCGCAGAGGCGCAGGCTTAGACTAGGCCAATGGAAGAATGAAGAACAAGTTAAAGACTTCGTGTATATATCTCCAAGTGGGAAATTGTTTGGGTTTTGTGGATCCAAATACACAATAAAGAAACACATAGTTGTGGTTGACCGACCGACGTTGTGGTCGACTGCGCAGTCGACCGTCCCTCTCGCTGTAGCAACTTTGTACTCCTGAAGGAACGACCAGTCGACCGCGTAGTCGATCGGCCCGCTCTCTGTTGGATCCTTGTACAGTCAAGGCATGAATGGTCGACCGTCCAAAATTGCAGTCGACCGTCGCGATGCTGATTGATGAGTGGCTAAGATTAATTCATGTGTAAACCTATATATAAGGTATTGTGTACGATTTTAGGGTTAAATGAAAAGAAAGAGAGATCTATCAGCTGTTAAAGAGAGAGAGAGAGAGAGAGAGAGAGAGAGAGAAATAATACACCTTGAGGGTGAGTTCTTGAGAGATTTGTAAACTTGTTCTTCATATTTCTAGTGAAAATTGCAGTAGTGCCTCTGCGCGGGAAAGTAGCCAATGCATTGGATGAACCTCGAAAAAGTCTCGTGTGTTCTTGTGTGATTATTTTTTATTGCTTTTGTTCTCTTACTTTTGATTCTATTGTTTGGCATCTCGTTGGAAAATTATTCCGCAGTTAGAAACCCCCCCCCCCCCCCCCCCCCCCCCCCCCCCCAAAATTATACCTAATTAAAAAACAAAAATTGTTCTTGAAATATAATTTATAATAAAAAAACAAATAGTTCTTCAAATTTTTTTTTTCCCAGGATGTTCATGAAATATGCAACATTTCTTTCAAAATTATACCTAATTTTTAACCAAAAAAGAATAATTCACAAGAGGTTCTCGAATCTCCTTGCAAATTTTCCACGTATCATACACCCTTGGAGATGGTCTATAGAAATTCTGGTTATCCAGGTTAATAACCATCGAACAAATGAGGATGTGAATATCCCAAAGAATCCCAATAACTAAAACAAATATACCACCGGTATGTGTGTGCGCCATAATCATCCTCTTCTTGGGTAAAATAAATCAGTGCATAGATCTTCAGGGTACTCTATACGCCGCCCTTCTGATCGATAGAAGACTTACAGCGAAGAAATCATGTAAGAGGTAACATAGACGATGTGCTCCCTTCTAAAGATCAGAACTGTGGGTTTAAGTAAAGTTGGGCCCATAAATTTCCTTAGGATTTTATGCACACAGATAGTAATGCTACACCTACTATCAAATTTATTATTATTTTTTTCCTTTACTATCTTAAGTGGAACAATACTATCGGATATTTATACTACCTACTCTATAATAACCTCCACTAATAGTGTGACACTTAAGATAGTAAAGAGAAATGTAGTAAATTTGATAGTAGGTGTATCATTACTCAAAGAAGAAATGGAACATATGGTTATAACAGTCAAAATATATTTTAAAAATGTTACTCTCTAAAAAAAAAGAATATTCAACATATTTAAATAGAAGATAATAAGAGTGACTATTTTTAAATGAAACTAACATTGTTAGTGGTGTATATACAAATAATGCTTTGTGAGGGAGTAATTCACAATTGCAAAATTTATCAACAGTAATGTTAGTTTAATTTAAAAACAGGTACCCTTATTATCTTGGGTAAATTTCAGAAAATCCTACTAAGTTTTACTCTTTTGGCAGAAAACCATACTAAGTTTTTTTCTTGGCAAAGAACCCTACTTAACTGTGTTTTCCGTTAGGAGCCACTAACACCGTTATTTTTAGCATGAAAGGTCTAAAATGCCCCTAGTGTCTTAACCGTTTAACAAAACTACCCCCTCTTCATTAAAACTCAAACCAAAATTCCATCTTCACTTCTTCCTCCTCCAAATTCCAATATCTCAAACCCTAAATCAAAAAAACCTCCCCCAAATGGTCCACCACCACCACCAAACCCTAGCTTCGCCACCCACCCCCACCCCCACCTCATCTTTAACTCTGTTAACCACGTGGCCTTCGGGGAGGCGTTGAAGGACGTGTGGCACACCACCAACGATGAATTTGAGGTCATCACCTTCAAAGCCCGACGAGCCACCCACAACATCGATCATTTAACGTGCCTCCCCTCTCCTTATCCCGCTATGCAAATTACCACACCCCTCAACTCAACAACCTCATAACAAATTCAACCTCCAACCTCCTCTCTTTTTCTCTCTCCTTAAATCTCAATGAATCAATGGCGAGGGAAACTTCTCAGTCGCAATCTAGATCAGCCGCCGGCGCCACCGCCCGCCCAACCACCATCGGCCCCCGCGGCTCCGCCGAACCCCAGCCTATACCGGCGGCTCTTTCTCTGGCGGCAGAGACAACAACATGCTGTGATTCTACACCGATGAACCCCCACTTCCGCCGGTGGTGGAGGATCCGTACGTTTCTTGATTTTGGATCTGGTATTTGGTTGTTCCCGATCTTAGATTTGTTTATGTATTTGTATGTTTGTTAATTTCATGCAATGATTTTGGTATTTTAGATCTGAGGTTGTTTCATTTGATCTTGTTTCTTTACTTTTTAATTTAATGTAGTTTTTAGATTGAATGAATGATAATTAAGAAACCGAATCGTGTCATCTTTGGATTAATTGGTTTTGGTATCGTTTATGGTTGTCGTAAATTGTAGTGTGTTATTTAGTGTTGTTAAGTTTTCTTTCGAGTGATTGTATGTATATATGATTATTAGGAGTGGTTTGCTGGTAAGAAAGGAGGTTGAGAGTTCGAATTCCGCTTGCACCATAAAATCCCTAATTAATATATACATGGGATAAGTGTGGGGGATGTGTGATAACTTAGTACGTGGATTTCGAGATAGTTTTATAGGCTATGTGAATGTATCAACATCCTCTAAATTGGATGGTAACATTAGTGAAAGGAAATTAGGCTATTGTATATAGAAATGAGAGTTGCATACTTATTTGCATCTTATATCGTTGTAGTGAAGGGTTTTTGTTTACTTAGTTAGGATGTTATATGTAACAATGAAATGCACCATTTGAATTTAAATGTATAGTTTATTCTTTTAAGAAAACCTTGAAAGTAAGAAACCAGCTATTTAGTCAAAATTACAATATTGGATCTTTCGGTGTTCAACTAGAAGAAGCATGGAAAGGGTTATATGGACTCATGATGCAACAAGACACACCGACATAGCGAAATTTCTGGAGAGCTTCTAAATAGCTAGGGTTGTGTTAGTTCGTGTGTCCAATACAACACGGCTTGCACATAGGTGTCTGATGAAAATTCCAACTCTCAGATAATAGGTCCTTGGCATATTTTCTTCTTTTGATGAAAAATACAAAAACCATTAGTACAATCTATAATAATGTATAAACTCCAGTAATCCATCAACAGGGAGACTATTAAGTTTGGTTAGCCCACAATGATAATTTTTTAGAGCACAGACGATTGTAAATTGTTGCTGAGGTTAAAGACTTTGAGGGGAAGAAGTGATGAAGATCCAAGCTAGTCTATATTGTTAAGTTTTCCACAAGCTTAGAGCTACAAGCTCACCCTAATGTACAAGCTGTAGAATGCCAATTCTATTTTGGGAAATGACGTGAGGTCCTGATTTAATTTACAGTAATGTTTTTTTCAAAACAAAAAAATTAAAATAATAGATGTCTTGTACTAATTAGTTTCATTAGTCAATTAGACAAGGAATACTACATAATCGAATGTTAGGTTGCGTTTGTGTTATCCAATGAAATCAGAGTGTTTTATGTGTCTTTGTAGTTAGTTTATTAGATTCTTATAGCATTGAGATAAGATCATTCACTTCAGAATAAGCTACTTTATTAGTTTATTAGATTCTTATGCTTCATGATAACTAAGGAGTACTTACAAGTGAGTTTTTTCATCGTAGCGTTGATTGCTTATCATGATTGAGGAGGAAGTTGTGTTAGATGGTGGGAAAAGAGGTAATTTGGAAGGTTGTTTATTCAGAAATACAACAAGTTTTGTGTATTTTTAAAAGGCATTTTGCGTAACTACTATTTCAGTACCTATTTTGGCCATAGTATGAGACCCTGCTCATTTCATTAAGCATTCAATCTGGTTCATTCCTGCTAACAGACAAATAAGAGATTCATTTTCCATTTCATCTAAAATGAAGTACCTATTATTTTCTTTCTTTACCTAAATTTCTCCTCGGGGAATTAATCCAATATTTTGAACTTTTGGGCATTAGCAATTCCCTTCATAAGTGTTGAAAATGTGGTATCCTCCATTGGAAATAAAGCTTGCATTTGAAAAGTTAATACTTTGGAACTTGCAGTTACATGACATCTATGCTTATGTTGTCCTCCCATTGGCCATATGTAATACTAGATTTGAATCCATAAGTAGTTATCAAATTTGATTCTGTTGTTGAACATGCATGTGGTACACAATTAGATAATTTGTAGTAGCCAGTAAGTAAAGAATGGTTAGTCTATAACTTTGAAAGGTGGATATTTTATAAAATGTCTTATTTTTTAAAGAGCTTTGTTTATGTTGTTTACATGCATCTTGAGCTCTGTTTATGTTGTTTGTGAGTATTATGAGCTTTGTTTATGTTGTTTTCATGCACCTTGAGCTTTATTTAATATGTTTATGAGTATTATGAAGTATGTTTATAAAGTAATTTCATAATTCTGAAGGATTTTTGTTCAATTTTTTAAGGAATTGAAAGAATTTTGAAGGAATTTTAAAGGAACTTTTAAAGGAATTTTAAAAAAATTATTGAGGAATTATTAATTTTTTTATAAAAAAAACTGTCGAAATCCCCACAAATTTCCCGCCTAATCTCCCATTTTTTCAAAAAACACCTCAAAATGGCATAAGGATAATTTTTAAAACTGCGTAAGGGTATTTTCGTCATTGAAAAATTGACACATCATCATTTTTTTTAATTAACAGTCCAAAATTAACGGATTATGCCTTATTGCCTAACGGAGAAAAGTTGGGTAGGGTTTTCTACAACAAAAAAAACCGAGTAAGGTTTTCTGCCAAAGTAGTAAAACTCAGTAGGATTTTCTGAAATTTACCCTATTATCTTCTATCTAAATTTGTTGAATTTTCTATTTTTTAGAGTAACATTTTTAAAATATATTTTGACTATTAAACCCATATGTTCAATTTCTTCTTTATCATCTCCAATATTTTCTTTCTCCTTCACCCGGCTTTCAATTTACCAAAACTAGTAGTTTACACGTGTGCGGTGCACGTTTTAATAAATATAGTTTTTTAAAATAAAAATTTAGACGTAGTCTTGATTTGAATCTAGGACCTCCTTTATAATAGTTATGCACGTGTGTTACACGAGTTTGTACAAATGATACTAAGGCCTTCTCCCATTATAATATTAGAGATGTTTCATCTACCTCTTTTCACCATCTCTCACTCTTCAAGTATTTCTATGTTGGAATTAGTGTAAATAAAGATCATATATAAAAGAAAATAAGATAAGTCTTTTGTATATGCAAGGATAATTTAGTAATTGGCCCTTCAGTGTATAAAGCTAAATTAGTCAAACTAAGCGAAACTAACATCTCTACTACTATAATGGGAGAAGGCCTTAGTGTAATTTGTCCATCTACCAATTCGTACAATGCACGTGCATAACTATTGTATATGAGATTTTAGATCAAATTTAGACTACGTTTGAATTTTTACTTTAAAAAAAAACTATATTTATTAAGACGTGTTTCGCACGCGTAAACTACTAGTAGTGACTTTGTTCAAATAGAATCCAGATTGTCAGTGGCGTATATGCAAATAACGATTTGTGTGGAAGTAATCCAATTTTTTTTAATTAGTTAGTGATGTGTGCAAAAAATCCTTATTGTTATGTTTTTGTGCATAAATCCCACTATTCATGTGTATTGCTATTAAGCCCCTAATTATTGGTATTTCTTATTAGGCCCTTAGTTGCAATATGTCTAATTTGAACATTTCCACTTAAAAAACTAACTGATTACCTAGTAGCCAATTTGAAAAGGATTCTCTTGTTTAAGAATGCTCTGATTAGCTAAGTATATTTACTTCGATTTTTAAAATATTCAAATTAGGGTATTTGCTTAGTAACAAGTAGTTAGTTGTAGTTGTAGTTCAACTTAAGTGGCCAGGGTCCTTTGAAGTTGCAACTGAAAAGTGAAAAGTAAACGCACTAGTTCTCACTTGCAATTAGGGATGGACAATTATTATCCGAACCGACCAATTCGAACCAATCCAACCCGAATCGATCAGTTTTTAACCGAACCAATTGGGAATTTGGATTGGCTCGGTTCTTGATCTTCAATAACCAACTGGACCTGTTCGGTTGTTGGATGGGGCTTTCAAATAACCGATGAAACCGAACCGACCGTACCTCTATGTATAAGTCCATAAAAAATATAGTTCTCCTTTAATTTCTTGAATATAAAAATAGTCCTTTCTCATTTTCTTGGAGATACAAACGGTCTTCTTTAATTTATTTAATACAAACCGAGCAATTGTTCTACCTATGTTTTGATTCTCCATAATCCTGTGTGTTATGTTGTTGAAGAATGCTTGATTTACAGTGTGGCCCAACTTAATAGAATCATGAAGTTGATGTAACATTTAGTAGTTACTTTAATCAAGTCAAGTAGAAATTGCAATCTAAATCTTTTTTTATTGTACCTGAAATTCAATTAGCTATGGTTATTTAATGTTTCTTTTATGATAATAAACTAAGATTACAGAAGTAAGCAAGTGAAAAAGTAGTTTATCTCACCTATTTAAACGTCATAATCTCAAATAATTAGTGCAAAAATTATTAACAACTTATGAATCTTCATTTTAAATTCATTTCTGAATAACAAATAGCAGGTTGTTTCTTAAGTTTGATTGAAGTTGATCTTTTAAATTTCAACAAAATTATGAATAATGTTGAAGGTAAAAAGTAGCACGCCAAACCGACCATCCAATCCAATCCAAACCGAGCTTAATCGGCTTGGATGGAAACCAATCCAATTAAGGTTCAGATTAGTTGCGGACGAGAAAATTTAAAAACCAATCTTCTTTGGATCGGTGATAGATGGTCCATATTAGGTCGGATACCGACCGATGCCCACCCCTACTTGCAACTAAAACTCATCTTGCAACTTGGTTGGCAGTTGCAAACGCAATTGCGAACTACAGCAATGAACCAGTTGAGGATCTAATAGGAAATAACAGAAATTAGGTGACCTACTAGCAAATGCACAAAAACTGAGGGAACCAAAATAGAAAATATCAAAATAAACTTTTTTTTATTTATAAAAGCTGATATAGTCACCACTTCATTAATAAAATGTTAATGAAATACAGTTGAACATATTACAACATAATTAAACTACATCAGTATGAAATTCAAAATAAGACAACATCGGTCTTTCAAAATTAAGCTACAACATCAAATCGAATACGACAACATGGTACGATACCAAGGTCCAAGAGCTCCACTCTGAGATCTATAAAGTCCTCACACCAACTGACCTGAGCTACCCCTTCAATCGCAGTCTCTTCGTCGTACCTGTTTGTCCCCAGAAATGGATTAGTGAGAAAAATTTATGCATTAATACATGAAATCTACTATTGGTATTCCGAAAGGTTAACTCGTTACGATCTAGCTATAGACTCCACATAGTAGCTGCCACAGAAATGTGTTGAAGAATCTATTCACAACTCGTACTGCTAATAGCGGAAACACACCACAAGCAATAGAAACTCCCAAGAACAAACTACCACAATATATGTAAGATCTCATAAGAACACAATCAATATGCAGAGATAACCAATACTTATTATTCCCCAAGATATACAAAGATTACAAAAGAAATTACAACTTTCAATCTCTCTCTCTCTCTCACCTTTGAAACACTCGGCACAATCCCCTCTTGAAGTTGAACAATGATAACGGCTCACCAAATCTCTCTCTTTGGATCATCAAAGATATCTATACCCTAGAGTCTACAACCATATATATAGCCCCCAATTAAACCCTAAAAGATAATTACAAATTTAGAAATTGGGCCTTAAACTCGTAAGCCCAAAAACAATCAGCCGCCGAAGTCGGTCGACCGCACCCCCAAGGTCGGTCGACCGCAACGTGTAGAACCAAACCCGAGACTTGACCAGTCGACTGCACCCCCAAGGTCGGTCGACCGTCCCCTCCTCTGTTGGACCTGTACACTCGAAGAACTCTCAGCAGCTAGGGTCGGTCGACTGCATCCCCAGGTCGGTCGAATGCAACTCTCCAGGCTGCATTCTTCTACTAGTTGTTTGTCTTCTATTACTTCTTTGTCTCCTCTTCTTCTCCAACTTCAAGTACTTAGTTTCTACGTGTATTTGAGGCCAAAACCCGAACAATCTCCCACTTGGACCCAATACACAACGCTTCAAAGTTATTGCAATCTTTACCTCGCATTTCTCTGCCAATCTTCCACTTTCATGGAAGACCCAAGTACTCCCTACTCTCATGAAGAGCACCTCCGCCACTCCACTAAGTGGAGTGCACTAACCACCCCTCATCGCCTCATGAAGGATGTGCTCTACCAATTGCATAGAGCACGAATACCGGAGAAACAATCTCCAATGTCAGATTCCGTGTTAAGAGACTCCCCAACTCACAGAATCTCCATCAACACCGGACATGGTTCAAAATCTCTCAGTGCACCCTCTACATCAGAAGTCTCCGTGGACGACACCTCCACAATATCCGCAGACTGTTCAACCCCTACAGTCCCAATTCGGTTACCCTCATCGACATCACCCCACATATCGATTCTAGTGCTCTCTATCACACATGAGCGACTTGAAGCTTCAACTGCCAATTCGTAAAGTACCCTCACTGCAGCAACGTCTTGCCCTCTAGGATCACTTCCATGGCCAGCATCTCCCACTAAATTAGTAACCTCCCCTCCACAACTGAAAGAACTCGATTGCATCCCACGCAACCTACTACTCGATTCCGGTTAAGAGTCAATTACAGGAAAAACGCCCCTCGCATCTCTAAGAAAATACAACGTTCCCTCATGCTTTCCTTTTGCAATCACCCTTGAACCTGTAGCTATGCACCACTCCCCACTACCAACTGTAGTAGACAACTCCTCCTTGTCTAGCCTTTCAATCGAGATAAGATTTTTCTTTAAGTTTGGAACATGCCTTGTCTCCCGCAAGATAACACTTTGATCATCAATGGTGTTCACACGAACAGTACCAACCCCACGTACAAGATACCGGTGACCATTCCCCACGATCACATCTCCAAAAGAATCCTCCTTGTAGTCATCAAACACCTCTCTCATCGGAGTGCAATGAAAAGAAGCTCCCGAATCAATACACCAATCTTGAGTGCCCAACTCCTCCCGAGCTGATAAGCATAGATCCTCAACAACCCCATTTGAGCTTCCTCTGGGGTTTCTCTCTTCGGTTTCTCCTGCTTCTTCTTCATATAAGACTTGCAACTACGCATCATGTGAACCTTCTTGTGACAATACTAACACTCAGGCCCATGTCCCCCATCGCTGTCATCAGACCCACTCTCAGTGAACTACTCTGATCCTTTTTTCTTCGACTACTCTTAGATCTCCCACATCTCTTCTCGACGTACATGGAAAAATCTCTAGAAGATGATGATGGATATCCTCCATTTCTCACCCTTCTCACCTCCTCGTTCAGAATGCCACTCACCACATCCTGTTGATTCGTCGAATCTGTCTTAGTGCCTATAATAGTCTGTTCCACCGTACCATAACTATCGGTTAAAGAAGATAGAAGTAACGATGACTGCCCCCTCTCTGAAAACTTCAAACCTGTAACTTCCATCTGGTTGTAAACCATACAGTAATTGTTCATATGCTTTGCTAATGAACCCCCTTCCACTCAACTTCATATTAACCAATTTCTTCATATGAAGAATTTGATTAGATGTTGACGGTTTCTCATACATATCCGTGAGAATCTCCATAGCCTCCTTTGTGGTCTTTGCCTTCGAGATATGAAATAACGCCTTCCTACTCAGTCCCAACTGAATCTGCCTTAGCGCCGTTTGATCCAAACGATTCCAATCCGCCAAGACCTTCGCATCCTTGTCTGCACCTATCGACTTCTCATCAAACAACGGACTATCAAGATCTTTTTGATGAAGATATGCTATCATCTGAATCTTCCACATCGCGAAGTCACTCCTATCGAATCTCTCGATCTTCATCTTGTTATCGGCCATCTCAAACCAACTGCTCTGATACCACTTGTTGAAGAATCTACCTCACAACTCATAGTGCTAATAGGGAAAACACACCACAAGCAATAGAAACTCTCAAGACCTAGATGAACCAAGAACAAGCTACCACACAATATACAAGATCTCACAAGAACACAATCAATATGCAGAGATAACCAATACTTCTTATTCCCCAAGAAATACAAAGATTACAAAAGAGATTACAACTCTCAATCTCTCTCTCTCTCTCACCTTTGAAACACTCGGCACAATCTCATCTTGAAGTTGAACAATGATAACGGCTCACCCGATCTCTCTCTTTGGATCATCAACGATATCTAAACCCTAGAGTCTACAGCCACATATATAGCCCCCAAGTAAACCCTAAAAGATAAACACAAATCTAGTAATTGGGACTTAAACTCGTAAGCCCAAAAATAATTAGCCGCCGAAGTCGGTTGACCGCACTCCCAAGGTCAGTCGACCGCAACGTGTAGAACCAAACCCGGGACTTGACCGATCGACTGCACCCCCAAGTTTGGTCGACCGTCCCCTCCTCTATACACAGCTAGGGTCGGTCGACCGCACCCCCAGGTCGGTCAACCGCAACTCTCCAGGTTGCATTCTTCTACTAGCTATTTGTCTTCTCTTGCTTCTTTGTCTCCTCTTCTTCTCCAACTTCAAGTACTTAGTGCCTACGTACATTTGAGGCCAAAATCCTTACAAAATGTCCCAAGCTATCATATTCTCTTTGTTTACAACCCCTGTTCCAGTTGTACATATTTTTTTACGTAAAAATTTTATATTAGTAATCAATTTTTATTTCTTTTCTTCTTTTTTGACTCTTTATCGGGCATTATTTCATTCTTATTAGAACTCAAATATTCTTCCGAACCATTCTAAATTTTTGTGAATTTTTCCATTGGAGTTTAAATTTAAACCCTGATTAATCCTAATCCTAATCCAACAAAAATCACAACTACATTTTCAGCTCATAAATCATGTCCTCTTCCTGGCCTTCTTCTCATCTCAGCCTAACACAAAAAAACACTCCACCTCCTACACCCTACTACAACCACCCTATCATACAAACACACACACACACACACACACACACACACACACACACACACACACACATATGAGCACTTTTCTACTGCAAACGCAAATGTTGTGCAAACGCGTGCAAACCACTTAACCCGTCATTGGTAATGACAAGTTAAGGCAAAACACATAACCCGTCATTGCCAATGACGGATTATGTGTTTTGCCTTAACCCGCTATTGCCAATAGAGGGTTAAGTGGTTTGCACGCTTACAAATGCTACAGTAGCATTTGCAATGGAATAAACCTTTCTCTCTCTCTACACACACACACACACACACACACACGCACATACACACACACACACATGCAGCCCTACTACTACCACTATATAAATATTTATATACTCATTTTCCAACTCAACTCACACCACCTTATTCTCGTATTCTTCTTCGTTCTCCAACCCGACCCAAGCTCCACTGCCTCTTCTTCAACCCTCACCCGAAGCTCCTCATCTCCACCACCGAAGCCCTCCACCTTCTTCTCCTTCCCCGAGTTCCATACCCAAGCCACCACCTTTCCATGTACACCTCCACTCACCCCCGACAACCCCTTCACGCTGCCACCATCTCCACCTCATCCCGAGCTCCACCCTCCTTCCTCCTCGTAACCACTCGAGCCACCTGAGCTGCATTATCTCCAAGTTCTGACCACCTCTCCATCGCCGTAGCTCCATTCCTGACCATGTCTCCTGCTCCATCACCTCTCCACCAGTCTGCCACCACCGAACGATAGCCCCGCAACCCCTCTTCATCACCCTCACAGCAAGCCCCAGAGCTCCACCATCTTCACTGCAACCCACTGCACCTCACTTCCGCTGTCAACAACACCCCACATCGCCATCATCACTGGCACCACAGTATTGCCAACACCATCACCGACCGCTGTTATCTTCTTCAACCGAGCACTTCCTTCACCTCGACCCCATATTCGAGCCACCTCAGTCTGCCACCATCAGCCTCTTGCTGCCTCGCCACCGCACACAGCCCCTCTCCTTCACCTTCCACCATCGCAGCACTACTTGCTGCACCCCGCACAACCTGAACACTGCGATCACTAGCAGCAGCACCACTGCGACCTTCGGCCACCCTCTTCTTCTCCACATCCATCATGGCACCGTGAACCACAGCCTGCGTGCCTTTGAGACCAACCTCCCCGAACCACACCTCACTCCCTCACCCTGCGCGCCACCACCCTGACCTCCACCGCAGCCCCTTGCTGCACCGAACCAAAAATCCGAGCTTTTCACTGCAACCCGAAGTTAAACCCAAAGCTGAACTCGAAACCGAACTCCACTTACTCGCTGCCGTGGTTCCCGCTATCGCTCACTGGCTTGCTATTGTTGCTGCCCTTGTTCACTGTTGCTGTCATTCTTTTCACCAATGTCGCTTATTCTTCTTCCCGTGGTTCTCACAACGTTAATAATCATCAAATAAAGGCAAGCATTTTCTTGAACTCTTAGCAAGTAGCCTAGTTATCATCATATTTCCTTATCTAGTTACTTATTCCATGCTATTGATTCAAATCTTGAACTGTTAACACACTTCGAATCGTGTTATCGAATATCGAATAACTCTGTTATGTCGTTTACCGGAATTTATACTGGGAATTCGACCTAGTTCCCAATACTGAATCCAGGAACTTTGTACATATGAATTGTAGCCCTCTGAGTCTAGAATCTAGAACATCTTATGGTTTCTCAATCCGATTAGAAGATTACAAGATATTAGCATTTTAGTACTGTAACGTCAGAGTATTCAGATTATATGTTTTTTAAATGCATCGTCTAGTAAACTAGTTAATAATGCAACCTAATGTTATTATTATGATCTGATAAATCGTGCTCACTAATAGACACACATGAGAATGAGATTACTATTTTTGTAGAATTTAATAAGGATTTTATGGTAGATTTATAAGCCCGAGAACCTGACCGTATATTGTTGCTTGAACACAAAATCGGTAAAGAATAGACTGATAGATCTATCTAACATCCTTAGAATGTATTATATGAATAACCGTTGGAACCGCTAGAGAGTCTACTTTCTAGAATTTCTGACGGAACTAGATTCGCATTCCCGTAGAAGCGGGAAGGTGTGTTTAAATACATATATGTACTGCTATCCTAATTATAGTTGTATGATTTAACTATATGTATTGTTGTTCTTGTAATGATAACTTTTACCCATATAATAGGTTGATAGATTTTCTCATATAATGCATCTTATACCACTCGATAATTCCATGATAACTATCCTCGATACATGTACCTATTTCACCTCTCATACTCATGATTATCGTCCTTGATATTTTCCTTGATTCTTGAATAACTGTCTTGATATTACCGTTCCACTAGTCGTACCGACTGCATGTTCCTGATCAATTATTATAAAAGAATAAAAAGCTGGGGTTATAAGGGTACGGCTTAGTAGTGGACAATATAGGGGAGTATACTCGGAAGGGGGTCCGTGTTTCCTGGAATAGTGATTCATGATTCTTGATTACACAATTCTTGATTACATGATTTTTGATTACATGTCTTGTTTATTAATACTATCACCGAAAGATCTGAGTACATAATCTTATAGAATTCACTACTTAAGTCTAAACGTCACATGATAGATATGCACCCGAACTTGTGGTATAAGACACATGATTGCGTGCATTAGATAAGTTAATAAAACTCGAGATTGACACTAAACATAATTCTTGATTACATGATTCTTAATTCTTGATTACATGATTATTGATTAACTGATCCTGGGTTACCAATTGATGATACTTTAAAGTCTTGAATACATTAGTTTATAGTTGTTAATTACATGATCATATTGTTCCAGTTCCTTGCTTCCTTCCATATTGTATTGTACTATTTTTCAGTAATTGTACTGCTACTTTTTTTCCTTCCATGTTATATCTTATTATCTTACCATTTTACTGCTTGTTACTACTTGCCGCCCAAAGCTTACTTTAACAGGTATTTTTTCATTTTCTTTGAGTTAACGTTTATACAGGTACCAGTGATGATTACAGAAGGAACTTGATGATCAGACGCTCTAGACGAAATTGCTACAACTATTTCTCTACCACCTCATTATAATAAACTGTTTATTACATTGTTTATTATCGGTCCGAATTTCTTGTATCTCAAATATTGGTTATTGTATTCTAGCATTGTTCATGTGATTATTATTGTTACCCATCTTGTTGAGCTTACTAGTATTGTATAGCTAATGGGTGATATGAATTGGTATACTTATATCATTCGCTCGGCCTCAATTGCGTGCCGTACTTCCGTATAGTGGGAAGCGGGGCGTGACACTTACTCTCCACTCACCCCAAATCTCAAACGTTGAGTTCGGACATTGCAAGATACCAAAGCCTAGCATCACAACCTCCCATGCTAACTTATCCCTAGGGCACAAAAAAAGAGAATTGAGCTGTATCCTTATCCTCAGTCAAACATCTCGAACATGTATGCACTTACTAAGATTAACCTTTGATAGAATTGCATCATTGACCACCAACAACAGAAAGGCTTTAACTTTCATTGGTGCCCTAGTATTCCAAATCGTATTTGACTTTTTACATCTAAGACCCCCATCGTTTATCCACTTGTACACGCCACCGAAAATTTTTTGTAAGAGTCCAGACTCCACTTCCTCTCGTCACCGACCAAATTACGATATATACTCTGATCCTTGATGTAATCCTATAGCAGTTGCACTTGGGACAAACCAATCACCGACGGTTGGTCACACAACTGAATCCTGACCCTTCCATTTCTCCATACATCGGATACTAAAGTAACAATATTCATAGTTACACTTACCGCCTCCGGAAATAGAAATTGTAAGAAATTATTGCCACACTACTTGTCCTTCCAAAATATAATGTCTTTCCCAAGTCCCACTTGTCCTTTTAGTTTGTAAACTCTTCTAAGTGGCAGGAGAGTTGTTTGTGCATCTCATGGCTATCTTTCCGAAACAATTGGAGTCGGAACTAGAGTGAGGTTTTGGATGAGAAAGGTGTTAGAAAATGGGTATTTTATACACCATTTACGAACCAGTTTTTGAGAAATTTTTTGAGTAAGATCCTCTATGAATTAGTGAGAGATCTTGATGGATTTGTGTTCTCCTTCGTGAGTAGATCAAAATCATATATTTACTTGCTCAAAACGGTTATCGGGGGAATGAGAAATTGTCTCCCAAAGTGAGGCAGTTTCATTTCTGAAAATAAGTTAAGGGATTTTAGTCCCACATCGGAAAAAAATAAAGGAATTAGAAGAGGATATATAATAACATCTTTTTTGGCATTGTAAAATAGCAAGCCAAGAGGCTATTTCTCGCGCGCACAGGGGGGGGGGGGCAAATCTCAAACCGGATTACATGTGACTTGTGTGCACCCGCACATCACGTGGACACGAATGCCAGAACGATGTGAACCCACCCCATGCAGAGCCAATTTTTTGCTACAGTTTTGTTTTTTCCGATCTGTAACGGCTGAAATAAATGCAGAAATGGTTTTTTCCGCCATTTATTCAAGTAATAGTTTTGCCCGCCGTTACAGTAGTGTATTCAAGCTTCTGTCTGCCATTATAGCCGGTGCATTAAAGGAGTTGTCTGCCATTACAGTGGATGCAGTCAATGCATTGCCTACCATTACAATTCTCACTCTGGCCCTATAAATAGAGGTCCCATCTCCCCTGCATGAACACACTAGAAACTCTTCTCTTCCCTCAAACCCTCTGTTATTTGCTTAAAGTCGAGTTTCATTCTTCGCTCGTACAGTGATAGATTTTAGATGCTGTCTAGTTCAAGAGTGTGACGTGGTGCCTGCGCCAACTCTTTTATCGTTGCATCATGAGAGATAGACACCTATGCAAATTCCAGTACCCAGAAGAGGCGAAATATGTTTTGAGGAGATTGTGTGGTACACAAGCCTCGACGCAAATTGTTTGGTTTGTAATTTGGTTATTTCTTTTTTTTTTGGTTTTTCTCCCTCTTCTTCGTCTTCTTCTTCTTCTTCTCTAACTATGTGCCTCTCAATCATATTTGATTATACTGCAAAGATTTTGTAACCAAAAGTTGTAACAAACTTAAAACATATTTTCTGATTTTCTTCCTTTCTAATTTTGAGGAACTTCCTTTAATTTTAATTTTTTTCTTTTTGAGAATTTACACTCGTGCTGTGTATTTTCATATTAAAAATGAAAAATGCATCGGAGAATGCTGTTGTGGCTGAAACGGTCCAAGTGTCGGTTGCTGATGCGGCACAAGTGCCGACTGTTGCTGTGGCACGAGTATGAATGCCAGTCGCTATACTTGTCTCAGTCTTCCATGGGAAGAAACCTGAGAAGTTAAATGGGTAGAATTTCAAGAGGTGGCAACAGAAAATGATGTTCTGCTTGACCACCTTGAATCTCGCAAGATTCTTGAACGAAGAAGCTCCAAATCTTAAGGAAGACTGGCAAGACTACCAAGTCATCACCGCTGTGGATGCTTGGAAAAGTTCTGATTACCTATGTAGGAAATATATAATGAACGGATTAGCCGATTCTTTATACAATATTTATATTGACAAAAGAACTGCTAAAGAACTTTAGGAATCTCTAGATCATAAATATAAAATTGAGGATACCGGGGCCAAAAAATTCATTGTGGGCCGCTTCCTAGACTATAAAATGGTAGATTCCAAAACGGTAATCGGTCAGGTTCAAGAAATCCAACTAATCTTGCACAAGATACATACTAAAGGTATAAATTTAAGTGAAAGTATTCAAGTTGCTTGTATTATTAAAAAATACCAGCATGTTGGAAAGACTTCAAAAACTACCTGAAGCATAAGCGAAAGGAAATGAACATTGAGGATCTTATTGTCAGGCTTCGTACTAAAGAAGACAATAGAGGATTTAAAAAGGTCGGAGCCATCAGTCATGTGGCCAAGGCGAACGTGGTAGAACATAGTCAATGTTCCAAAAAGCACAACAACAAGGGGTCCAGGTTGGGACCTGAGGGAGGAATCTTTAAGAAGCTGAGGTTTCAGGGCAAGTGCTTCCACTGTGATAAGGCAGGTCACAAGTCTACTGATTTCAAACTACCTAAGAAGAATAGAAACAGAATAGCAAATATTGTTAAAGCATTGATAAAGACATTTATGATATCAACCTCTCAGTTGTGGTCTCAGAGGTGAACATGACGAATTCAAACCCCAATGAATGGTGGATTGAAACTGGAGCTATTCGACACGTGTGCTCCAACAGAAGTAAGTTCTCCACATTCGAACCATTAGAGAATGGGGAGAACATGTTTATGGGAAACTCGGTTGCTTCATAAATCAAGGGTCAAGGCAAGGTGATCTTGAAGATGACTTTTAGGAAGGAACTAACTCTGAACAATGTTGCATATGTTCCTGAAATCTGTAAGAACTTGGTATCTGATTCGCTGCTTAATAATCACGGATTTAATTTATTTTTTGAGTCAAACAAATTTATTTTGTCAAAGAGTGGAATGTATGTTGGTAGAGGATACATGAGTGGTGGAATATTCAAACTCAATGTAATGACCATGGTTAAGATTATTAATAAGGCTAGCTCTTCTACTTATATGCTTGAGCATTCCAATTTATGGCATGGCAGAATAGGACATGTTAATTATGATAGTTTGCATAGACTAATTAACTTGAATCACATACCAACTTTCCAAATTGATTCCAAACACTCGTGTGAAACTTGTGTTGAGGCAAAACTAACAAGATCATTGTTTAAAGTCTTGAAAGAAACACTAAACTGTTTGATTTAATTCACACTGATATTTGTGATTTAAAGATGATAAAACAAGAGGTGGTAATAAATATTTTATTACCTTTGTTGATGATAGCGCAAAATATTGTTATGTGTATTTCCTTAAAAGCAAGGACGAGGCGATAAAGAAATTTATTCTTTATAAAAATGAAGTTGAGAATAAACTTAACAAGAAAATTAAGGTGCTCAAAAGTGACCGAGGTGGAGAGTATGAATCGCCATTTGCTGAAACTTGTGCTAAGCAAGAGATTATACATAAAACCACGGCTCCTTTATTCTCCTCAGTCCAATGGTGTTGCTCAACGAAATAATCATACATTGAAGGAAATGATGAATGGAATGTTAATAAGTTCTGGTCTACCACCAAACTTGTGGGGAGAAGTTATTCTTTCAGCCAATTACCATTTGAATAACGTACCCAAAAGAAACAAAAGAAAACTCCATATGAGCTATGGAAAGGAAGAAAGTCATTCTACAATTATTTGCAAATGTGGGAATGTCTTGCCAAGGTATCAGTACCTCCACCTAAGAAAGTAAAAATAGGATAAAAAATGGTTGATTGGATTTTTATTGGCTATGCATATAATAGTAATGCTTATCAGTTTTTTGTATACAAATATGATATCCTTGATATACCAAAGAACACAATAATAGAGTCTAGAAATGCATCATTCTTTGAAGATGTATTTTCATGTAAGTCTAATTAAGGAAAACCAATTTCTTCCAACGATCACATGAGACTATCAGTGAAGATAGTGAAAACCAAGATGAAGAGGAACCTAGACGTAGTAAAAGAACAAGAACGAAAAAATATTTTGGTTCAGATTTCGTGACTTTTATGCTTGATGGTGAACCCCAAACTTTTAAAGAAGCAGTGAGCTCTAGTGATAGTCCTCTATGGAAAGAAGTCATTAAGAGTGAAATTGATTCTATCTTGTAAAATCATACTTGGGAACTAGTGGATCTTCCACCAGGTAGTAAACCTTTAGGTTCCAAGTGGAAGAGAAAAATGAAAGCCGATGGATCAATTGATAAATACAAGGCAAGACTTGTTATCAAAGGATATAGACAAAAGGAAGGTCTAAATTACTTTGATACATATTCTCCTGTGACGAGAATGAATTCTATTAGGATGGTACTTGCAATAGCAGCCTTGCGTAATCTTGAAGTACATTAAATGGATGTGAACACAACTTTTCTTATTGGAGATTTAGATGAAGAAATCTACATAGAAAAACCTGAGTGTTTTTCATCTCCAGGACAAGTTTGTAAATTGGTGAAGTCATTATATAGCTTAAAATAAGCACCAAAACAATGACATGAGAAATTTGACAATGTCATGATGAGAAATAGTTTCAAGATCAATGAATGTGATAAATGTGTACATGTTAAAGACACTGAATGTGGATATGTCATAATATGCTTGTATGTAGATGATATGCATATTGTTGGAAGCAATGATAAGATGATTAAATCTATTAAAAACATGTTGAACTCAATGTTTGACATGAAAGACATGAGACTAGCTGATGGTATATTGGGAACTAAAATCACAAGAACATCATACGAGCTTGTTTTAAGCCAATCACATTATATTGACAATATTCTTGAAAATTTTGATAAAGACAATTCTGGAATTGCCAGAACTCCAATAGGTCCAACTTTACATTTATCCAAGAATAAAAGTAAGAATATTTTTCAAGTAGAATACGCTGGAATTATAGGCAGTCTAATGTACTTCATGAGTTGTACAAGACCAGACATAGCCTATGCAGTGAGTAAACTAAGTAGATATATTGGTAATCCAACGGAAAGAAATTATAAGAGTCCTGAAGTAGTTGTGTTATGCTCGTAACTATGTGTTGCATTATAAAAGATATCCGATTGTACTTGAAGGATATAGTGATGCGAACTGGATATCTAGCGATAATTCAAAATCCACTAGTTGCTATGTGTTTACACTAGGTGGTGCAGCGGTTTCTTAGAAATTCTCGAAACAAACAGTGATCGCTAAATCCACGACGAAATCTGAATTTATCGTACTGGACAAATGTGGGGAAGAGGCTGAATGGTTACACCATTTCCTTGAGGATATTTCAAGGTGGACAAAGCCTATGCCTTCAATCTGCATACATTTGGACAATCAATCTGCAATTTTAAGAGCACATAGCAATATGTATAATGGTAAATCTAGACATATTCGTTAAAGACATAATACCATTTAACAACTACTCTCTACTAGGATTATCTCTGTGGATTATGTAAAGTCAAAAGATAACATTGCGGATCTTCTAACCAAAGGGTTAAATAGAGAGTTAGTTGATAATTCATCGAGGGGAATATGACTAAAGCCCATGAAAGAATAAGTCGATACAATGGACACCCAACCTAGTTGACTGGATATCTGAAGATCTAGGTTCAAAGGGACAGCTAAATTCTAATGACCATGTTGGATCACTGTGGAGATTTTCCCATATCCATTCCCACGATGAAACACTGATTCCCGTAAGGTAAGATGTTAAGCTAGGCTTTAATGATTCTTATGCGTCAGAGTAATGCAGGTTGCTCTTAACTAAGAAATTACCGATGTAAGAGGGAAGAATGGACGCTTCTAAGTGAATAGTTTAAGGCAACATTCCTGTTAAGCTCTTGCAGAACCAGACGTATGTTCATGGCCAAAACGAACATAACAGTGAGAACTGAAATACGTTAGGAAGATTCATGTTTGAGATATGTCATCGTTAACACAAATGACAGAACAGTTCAAGGACATTGCGTCTATTATTTAGTTAGTAAAGTAAACATATTTTCATAAGGAAAGGTTCAAAGGTAATACCTAAGAAAGTCTCGACCGCTGAATTCTATCACGAAGTCTGTCGTGTCTGTGGCCATCAATTTTATTTATGTGGGGAATGTAATAAAATGGGTATTTTATGCACAATTTACAAACCATTTTTTGAAAAACTTTTTGAGTAAGATCCTCTATGAATTAGTGAGATATCTTGATGGATTTGTGTTCTCCTTCGTGAGTAGATCAAAATCATATATTTACTTGCTCAGAACGGTTATCAGGTGAATGAGAAATAGTCTCCCAAAGTGAGACGGTTTCAATTCTAAAAATAAGTTGAGGGATTTCAATCCCACATCGGAAAAAAAAAAAGGAATTAGAAGAGGATATATAATAACCTCTTTCTTGAATTTGTAAGATAGCAAGCCAAGAGGCACTCTCTTGCGCGGGCAGGGGGGGTTCAAATCTCAGATCGGATTACATGAGACTTGTGTGCACCGCACGTCCTGTGGACACGAATGCCGGACCGACGTGAACCCACCCCCTTGCAGAGCCAATTTTTTGCTATAGTTTTGTTTTTTTTCCAATTTGTAACGACTGAAATAAATGCAGAAACGGTTTTGTCTGTCATTTATTCACATAACGGTTTTGACTGCCGTTACAGTAGTGCATTCAAGCTTCTGTCTGCCATTATAGCCAGTGCATTAAAGGAGTTATTTGCCGTTACAATGGATACAGACAATGTGTTGTCTGTCGTTACAATTCTCTCCCTGGCCCTATAAATAGAGGCCCCCTCTTCCCTGAATGAATACACCAGAAACTCTTCTCTTCCTCCAAACTCTCTATTCTGTGCTTAAACCAAAGTTCCATTCTTCGATCGTACAGTGATAGATTTCTTCGAGAGTGTAACGTGGTACCTGTGCCAACTCTTCTGTCGTTGCATCCTGAGAGACAGACGCCTACGCAAATCTGCACCCAGAAGAGGCGAAATATGTTTTAAGGAGATTTAGTGGTACACAAGCCTCGACGCAAATTGTTTGGTTTGTAATTTGGTTATTATTATTATTTTTTAAATTTGTTGGGTTTTCTCCATCTTCTTCTTCTTCTCTGATTTTGTGCCTCTCAATCATATTTGGTTTTCCTGCAAAGATTTTGTAACCAAAAAGTTGTAACCAAAGATAAATCAGAACCCAGAAATTTGATGGCCAAGACATTGCATGGTGGAAAGTGGAAACTCTAAGTTCAAAAATTACTTGTATCAGAAGGATCGCTTGGCTCTATTGTTGGATACAGACCTAACATGGCGCATGTGGATCTGGTTGTTAAGAGCATCCACAGTCGTGAGAGCTAAAAAATGCATATATGGATAAATAAAAATAGCATTTTGTTGTTTCGCTACAGTGGGGAATATGCAAAATATAGCAAAGTTGTAGAAAAATGGAACAGAAGAAACATGATGTTTCGTCCGTAGAATTTATTTTTAATTTTTATATTTTTAAAAATATTATATTAATTTTAAATATTATTTTTATATAGACAAAACATGATGTTTCGTCGAACACAATTGAAAAAAAAAATCTTTTTTTGGTCGGACGAAACATGATGTTTCCTCCGACACTTTTGCAATTTGCAAAAGAACCAGTTTCATCTGGGTTTTAAGTGCTTTTTTTTTCTGTTAATGTTTGGTTAAAGTGTTGGAGGAACTGACAATTTTACCCCCTTTTTGTTTCTATATAACTGGATGAGAGTTGTCTCATTACTTCATACCTGAGAGCTAACATTCTCCTTCTTCTCGCTCTCTATTTTAATTTTCTCTCTGATTCATCTAACTACTATGATAAAATTCATATCAACCAAAAAATTTATTGCTCAATCCCTGTATATTACTCAATGTCTTCAATAAAAAGATTTATCGGTCGGATGAAATCAAAGCGTCAACAGCCATTGTCAGCCAAAGGCAACACAAGCAGCCAAATAGAAGTGGAGATTCCGAATGTCGACTACAGCGATCAATCAAATTTATGGGATGCAGATAGTCTATCATATATCATGAAAACATATCATTTTACACAATATGATTGTTTAGGACAAACGGGAAGAAGTCATTGGTGATTATGATTACGATCAAATACCGGACGCGACTGTGATCATACCTAACAGAGGCAGACCTACTGATCAAGGCGCCCAAATTCTCCGCAAGGGAGCTTATTGTTCGGTCTGTCGGAGTCCCTAATAACACCACTAAAGTTGAGGAAATTCGCTCCAAAAACTGTGCGATGGATTGATCAGTACCAACCAACGGACCTTGCATTATACTAATCCAAGATTGAGATAGAGTAACATATTCCTGAGTTGTACATGCTCGCCCTCTTGCACCATGGCTCGCCATTCTTTTTCTTTCACAAAATTTTCAGTAGGAGACAAAGAGACTCTCTATGTTACTGAGGAAGATAGTAGGGGAATGAAATTTTTTTGCATTGTATTTGGTTGAGTTGGAGTTAGTATATATAGATAAAGTTAGAGAAAGAGCCGTTGAAATATAGAAATACCCGTTGAGTTTTAAATAGTTGTTGGATTTGAAATTGGACGATTGAAAAATGGGGGCAAATTGGTCCAACGGGTTTAAATTCTTTTTTATAAAAAACTGGAATGGGAAGAAACATGGAATGTGATGTTTCGTTCCATCTCCCAAAAGATTGGAGTCCAATCCCATTTCCATTTCACACCGCAATTTCTATATTAAATAAATCGATTATTTTCATCGGACGAAACATTATGTTTCGTCTGATTGAATAAAAATATTATAAAATATTTTGGACGAAACATCATATTTCGTCCTCTATATTATGTATTTTGCTACATCCCCTCCCAAATATACCATTCGACTGTAGCAAAAAAACTATAATATGGATAAATGCCACACTACTGTGGCGCCATAATAACTAAAAAATGCATAAATGCATATATACCACACGGCCGTGGATGCTCTAAAGCTGCATAGGAGATACTCAATTGCAAGGTGCTTCGGAAATTTACCTAGAGTTTACGATGAAGATTGAGTTTCCACATTACGAAGGCGAGAACTGCAAAGGATGCCTGAAGCTGTTCGCAAACATGTATGAGAAGTTTAATATTTGTAACTAGAACTCGCATATTATTGAATGATATCCTGCATAAGATGGTATTAACTTAGCATTTACACCCAAGCAGGAATTTAATTTAGAATGAGATATAAATTGGGCCACTTCAACTTATTGGATGATATTTAGAAATGTTTGGTTTTTAGTTTAATTGAGCTTCTGTGTAAAAACGAATTTTAAAATATTATATGTCATAATGAGTTTTAAAATTTGTGACATATTTTTTAGGGAATAAAATATGTGACCTTGGTTAAGTGTAAGAAGGTGAATGAGAAATTTTACTAGATGACAAGAAGAGAAAGAGGAAATTAGACTCTCAAGAGCTTACATTTGTATTCCAATAGCATGAGCTGAGATGGGAAGCTCAATTAATCTTCTTTCTCAAAAACATCAGATGCCAAAAGAAATTTCCAAACTTAAAGGGAGAAAAGGGATTTAAAATAAAAATAAGCAACCCAGTGATTCCTAAAGAGTACCATTTCTAGTCAAATGACCACAACCCAAACTTATTTATTGTAGTCGTTTGACTCCCCCAAGTCAATGAACAGAAAAAAAAATAAATGTTCAAGTCTACCTAATGGTTGGTGTGCATAACTAAAGCTAAAGTAAAATTTTGATTCATTAATATATGATGGAAAAAAGGGGTATGAGCAACTTGCTCATTTAGTAAATGAGCAATTGATGAGATGTCATGCATATGATTGAAAAATCTAGAAAGAGTTAGTTGTTCAATGTATCACATGCATGAATCGTCATCACCTGCTCATTTACTAAATGAGCAAGTTGCTCATTTCCCTTTTACCCATATATGATTTGAACTTTAAAAGATATATCTCCAGTATCAAGTAACCTGGCCCCTTCTCTTATGGGCATATATATAGATCTCTATCCTCTTCAAGTCTCTTTACATCTTAGTTCTTTTCAACATTGAGTTTCTATCATCTATAAGTACAGATTCGTAACGAGAGCTAGAAATTGTTGTAAAACTATCAAGGATTTAACATCAGTGAACTTATGTTTGTGAATGGCTATTGATGTGCGCTCACCATTTGTGGTTGCTGATGATTTGTTATGCTGATGCTTCTCTTCCTCTGCTATTTTACTCTCTCCCGTGCTGTGGTTGATGTTATTGATGTTGGATATATTGGTATATTCTCTCTATATAAATATAGCACGTGCATATGTGTAACACGTGTAATGAACGTACAATTGATTGGATATTGGAACGCGGGTTTGTGGGCTTATAACCCGATACCCAAACCAGTATTTAGGAATAAATACTGGCTTGTGATAGCAGTCTAGGTATTCCAATTTTGATGCCTAGGGTGAATATCTCAAGCAACTTAGATCTAGAGATAAACCCTAATTTCCCAATTGTCAATTTCTCACAAAACCTAACAATCTTGAGATATTATATTAATCAATTTGTGAGATTAATAAAGGGGATTACCGGATCTCGTTGTAGCTGCCGTAGCCGACACCCACGACCACAGATGGGCGACGCCTCCATGGGCGTCACCGTCAATGGGCGCCGCCGCAGCTCCTGACGTCGCTGAGCATCGCTGCCGCGCCGGGGCACGAGCGCTGAAGTCGCGGGGGCGCGAACGCGGCTGTCGCTGGGCCACCCAGGGTGCCATCGAAAGCTGCCGAAGGGCGCCACCTCCTCTGGGGTAACCGACGTCGACCGCCGCGTCGCTGGCGAGTTCTCCATGGCCGTCGTCCAGGCCAACTCCCTATGGAAGACGGCAGCTAGATCGAATTCGATCCTGCGATTTGAGATCCAGCGAAGCTCTCGCCCCTTTCCTTCTCCGATCGCAGTCGACGGCAGCCTCCCCCTCAGGCGCCAACTCCGATCATCTTCTCCCTTCTTCATCTTTGGCAGATTGGGTCTGTGTGTAGAACCCTAATTTGAAGAAGACAGTGAAGAGATTTTTGTATCTCATCATCAGATCTGTTTAGACGCACACAAGGTGTTCGATGCTGGGTCTCTTTGGCGCAGAATGGTTTGTTGTTTGGATTTGTTCCCAACAGACACGAGTCTAATCAACTGAAGGGGAAGAGATGGTGAAAGATAAGTTCTTTACTTTCCAAATATTAAATTTCTGTTAAATATTTTGCTATGTGCTGCAAGTTCAAAACACTCGTTCTAAGATTATGTTTTGAATTATAAGATTACTATGATGCTAAGAGTGGTTAAGTTCAAGACTGTATTAATCATTTGTTTAATTTAAAACAAGTTGAACAGTTGTTTTGGCTATGTGCTAAAACACAATATCTATTTTGTTAAACAATATGTTGACTATATAATTCAGATCTCCAATTAAATTGTTGCTAGAATTAGATGCGCTAATAATTTGTTTAATTGGCCAATCTTTAACAATTTGATGAATGTAGGAACTTTAATGTTACCTACAAATTGTGTATGTTGGAGACAATGGATTTGCATCATGGTATGATAAGTCTGCACTACGTAGGCTTCTCCATCGAATTTGGAAAAACACTTCTAACTTGAAGTGTCGGTATGATCTACTTTAATTTTCTCAGTATTTTTCATGTGATGAATGTGTTAACGTTTTGTGCGTTTAATCATATGATTAAGAGTTTTAGATCATAGTTATTCTCGCTTGGAAAACTAGCATGTTTAGGGTTGATTAAGTGTTTTATCATACTATGTGTATAGATATTTTGACAAATCCATTGTTTGCAGTTTGTGTGAGATTACATATTTGCTTCTCTAAAATTTAAAATAAAATAAAATTGTATAAGATGTATAACAAATGTCTGTAACTTAGGAGAGAGCATTTCTTAATATAGAATATGACTCTACTAGTTACATTGTGTTCCCTCTCGTTCATTGTACTGTGTGTGCAAAGTTGAATTATAATATGATAGTCATTATCTCATTTAGCGTTATGAAGATGATGAAGAACGAGTAAAGGAAAGAACTCTTTGCTCAATGTGTTTGAGCTAGTAGACATTGTTAGAAGCATTAGAGAAAGCAAATAATTTTTGAAAAATGTGATAGAGTATTTTGTATTAACTCTTATAAAGTGAATATATTGTCAATCGTATGTATAAGTTGAGTTTAACAAATGAGACAATAATAATAGTTCTAATTGTGTTCTTGAACATAGCATAATTGGCTAAGATTTGAGAACTGTATATTCAATTGTTTGTGAGGAAATGTGATCTAATTATCAAAACTGTGGGGAAATGGAGTTAAAAGCTATTGAGTCAAAGCTTTAACATCCAAGTTGTTTTGAAATTTAGAATCACTATGAACTATATATTAAATTGTTTGTTCTTGTTAAAACTCATAACCCTACTAAATGACACTCCATTAAAATATGACAAATATGAACGTTGTGCTCAGATTATGATCACTAGAAAATCATTTAGTATGGTCTCTAGGAGCACACAACTTCTTGAGTTAATACATTCTGATATTTGTGATCTCAGTAGCTTTGTGACTAAATGAGACGATTGTTGGTCAGAAGTATTTAATTGCTTTTGTAGATGATTAATATAAGTCTGTCATATATATGAAGAATGAAGCACTTGTTATTCTTAATGAATTAAAAATCATAGTTAAATGCTAAAAATCAAGGATTCAGATTTAATAGAGGTGGTGAATATGTTTTAACAACTTTAGAGAAGTTTGCATTGGGCATAATCTCTAGAGCACTCTACTTACAACAGTCAAACGGTAATGATAAAAGTTAGAATCAAACACTTAGTGAAATGTTGAATTCTATATTATTGACTGTTGTTTGTCTTGTGTAATTATGAGTGATGTTGTATTGTTAATCATATCTCTAATGTGTTACTACACTCTAAATTGAATACACCTTGTAAATCATGGTATGAAAATATAAATAGTTTTGTTAAAGTAAAAATGTGTGTTGTGATACTTTTGTTAGAGTACATGACCCTAGAAGGCCTAAAGTAGGACCTACAACAAATATTTGTGTGCTTAGAAAGTGCAGAATGTAGCTCTGTGGACAGATGTTGGATCTATCTAATTTGTGTTAGAAAAATCTAGACTTGCAAAGTTCTTTGAGGATATGTTCATCAAAGATAAATGTATGAAATAATCTAGTCCTACAGACATGTTCAATGATTCACAGTTGGAATCAGGAACCAGCTTTACTGACACTTGAAAACTTGAATGACAAATTAGCTAAGAAGAGTCTTTAGTAGACAATGAGATGATTCTGTGTCATACAATAATACTTTAATTTAGTTGATCTGCCGAAAGGGGCTAAAACTATAGTAAGTAAGTGGGGTTTTGTAGAAGAAACTTAATTTTGATCGTTCAGTAGCAATTTTAATGCTTTTTAGTAGCTAACAGATTGACTGAGAAAAATGGGGTAGATTTATTTGATGTCTACTCACATGTTTGTCATATTGCTACAGTAAGTATTCTTCTTACCCTTACATCTATTGAAAATTTTGTCATTCATAAAGGATAATTAAAAGGCTTTGTACTTGATGTTTTGTACTGAACAGTTTTGTACTGGAAAGTTTTGAACTAATATGTTTAGTGAACAAGATTTACAATATAGTAAGATCATTGTATGTTCTTAAAACTTGTATAGCCAACAGATAAATAATTTGATAAATTTTTGAAAGAGCCTAGTATAAGAATCAAGTAATTCAGATCAGTGCCTTCAACTTTGTGGTGTGTCAAATATAGTGGCTATTATTTGCTTGTTCTGTTGACATGCAAGTTCTTGGAAGTGACCTCTCTATTATAAATGAAGTTAAAATTATGCTATCCAAAGAATTCAACACGAAAACCTAGGTACTGTGGACACCATAGGTATAAGGGTGAGTTTTCAGTTGGCAAGGGATAACTCTTAGCCAAACTCATCAAATCAAAATGTGTTTCAAAAGTGGGGATATAGTGATTGAAAGTGTGTTTTGAAACACCTTATGATTATGATAAAAGGTTGACACCTAATGATGGTGCAACTATGAGACAGATAGATCATTCTAAAGGAATTGACAGTCTCATGTATACAAATATCTGCACTAGAATAGACATAGCCTTTGAGGTAGGTATGATCTGCAGATTCACTAATAATCCCATACACATTTGAGTGCCCTTAAGAGGCAAATGAGATAACTGAGTGGTATTCAAGAGTTTGCTTTGTGCTACTCTAGTCATTCTTCGAATGAATGACTGACTTGATGCATTATGATGCTCAGAATTTAGTGAAAGTCGATAACTAGTAGATATGTGTTTACACTAGGAGAAACAGAAATGTTATGGAAACAAAAAGCAAACAGGCACTGTGCAATCATCCATGAAATCAGACCTCTACGTGTAATCCTCTGCAGGGGAGAAGGCTGAGTGGATTGAAGAAATTGTTGCTAGTTATCCATTAAGAAGTTTAAGTAACTCTCTAATTCTGTTATGCGACTATCAAGCTACAATGCACTGTAGCTCATAACTCACTCTATAATAGTAAAAGGAGTATATTAAGGCTGAAAGAAGCCTAGTTGAACTTTCTCATAGATAAAGTGCAATTGCGACAAGTATAGCTAATGCTCTTGCTAAGAGACTTGAAAGTGATCTAATTATCAAAACTGTGGGGGAAAGTGGAGTTAAAAGCTATTGAGTAAAAAGCTTTAACATCCAAGTTGTTTTGAAATTTAGAATCCAATTGGAGCCATAGAGAAGTTCAAACTTAAGCATCAATTTTAGGCAGTTGACATGTTTTAGATAATTTTGATGATTCGACGTAAATTCCACAAATATATAATGTCATTCCAATTTTGATGGTATTATATATCTAGGAATTTACTTAGAATAATCATATTATTCCAATACGAAACATGAAAACTTGTCGATGTGTTTCCGATGATTAAATTGTCCTAAATATCATTCCAATTTTGATGATATGTCTTTTATGGTTACATGTTTCATTCCAATTTTGATGATTCAATGTTAAACCATGATTGAAACGGCAGTCTTTTCATTCCAATATGAAACATAGTATGGTTCTTGTGTAGAAACTATAAAGTTCATGTACTTTACTTATTAAAGATACTTGATTGTGATGCTTGCGTTATATTTTTGCTAAGCTAATTATGAACTGTACTAAGTTCTTTTGTGGAACTAGATACTTTGTGAAATATGTTGGAATTCTTGGAGATGTGTCTCTTGATATTCTTATTTTCAATAAGCTAGCAAAGATGGAGGAGTTGAATCTGTCAACATAGATTTCAAAAATAATGATTTGCTCAAAATGGAGGAGTAAACATAAAGCAGTGTGCAAGGATAGAATTTCAATTTATTTCTTTTGAGAATAAATTAGTCACTTGCTTGGTAAAACTTCTGTTGAGTTTAAGACTCTTGTGTTCATGAGCTTAAAACTCATATTTTGTTCTTGAAGTTTATTTGCTTTGTTTGATTTTGAAACTATGACAGATTATTCCAGTTGGTTTAGTCTTTGTGAACTATTCTGAATTGGATATAGTTTGGAACTAGTTAATTATATTGGTTTAGTCTTGATTGAACTATTCAGTTTTATAATTCTATTGGTTCTTATGAAACTATACCTTTATGATGCATTTCCTTTATGGACTGCTATCAGCCAGTCAGTTGTATACTGATCTGATGAGATAATCCTGTACTTTATATATTGAGAATATAGGAGGAGATTGCTGGATATATTGGTATATTCTCTCTATATAAATATAGCACGTGCATATGTGTAACACGTGTAATGAACATACAATTGATTGGATATTGGAACGCGGGTTTGTGGGCTTATAACCCGATACCCAAACCAGTATTTAGGAATAAATACTGGCTTGTGATAGCAGTCTAGGTATTCCAATTTTGATACCTAGGGTGAATATCTCAAGCAACTTAGATCTAGAGATAAACCCTAATTTCCCAATTGTCAATTTCTCACAAAACCTAACAATTGATTGCAGATGTCTCTTCTGCTTTGCGGGTGTTGCAGATTGTGCAGATTCCTTATCTGCTTGCAACTATCCCATTACCACTTTTTATCTATTTATACTTTCAGTTTTACCTCTTGTAAACTATCCTGATGCTTGTAACTTTCACTTTATATATACTAGTATAATGTACGTGCGATTGCACATCTACAAAATGTAAAGTCATCAACTTAAATGAATATATATCGAATAAGAAAAAAAAAAGTCTATATTTGAATTCTTTGATTTGGGCTACACGTGCGGTGCACATTTATATTTGTTGGATATAGTTTGGATGTGTATTATACGTGTTTATATAGTTACAAAATTAGAGTTTGTTTGTTATAAACCCCAACTCTCCCATTAAAATAGTAGAGATACATATATATCATTTTCGGCTGGAGTCATTTGACTCTATCCTTTTTTTTATCCACAAAAAAAAAGGAAAAAAAAAAAGAAAAAAAAACACACACACATTAGTGAACTAGTCTGCAAGACTATATATATTTATGGAAAGTGATCATGTGAGAATGTTTTAATAGTAAGCTATGCAAGAATTTCGTGCATAGTTATCACATGAATGATCTGAATCGTTTATATTGATTCACATAACTAAATTAGTCTAAAAATATAAAATTAAGTCATTTGAAATCCATTTGTCCTGACATGCGCCATGCAGTTCTTTTTGTGTGTGTGTGTGTGTGTGTATATATATATATATATATATATATATATATATATATATATATATATATATATATATTATAGTGTATGGTGTGTAACTATGAAAAGGGTCAATTCTCTTCAAGTAGGATGCCACAATGCTTTCCAAGAAATATTTAAAATTTATGATGATTAAGGAACCATTTGCTAAGTAAAATAACTTGAAGTTGTAGGACCTGCAATATCTTGCAGATTAAGGGATATCTTGGAAAGGGAGCAATCTGAGGATGTTTCCATGTCATGTCTTCAAGTCTCTTTCATGCGAGTTTTAAAAATGTTAATACGAACATGGCATGCCAAAGTTCGACTATTTAAGAATGTTTAAATATTTCAATTTTGACCTAAACACGTTCGCATCATCATTCTGGGTGTCTCCACGATAGTTATCCATTTAATGTTTGTGCAGTTGTAAGTAAAGAGCTTTAGTGGTCTAGTGTGGCCCCATATGTTAATCTTTAAACAATTTCCATTAAGCTGCAAGTGATTGGCAAAAGTGCTTTTGAAATTTTTAGATGTTTACATTATCTTGATAAAATTGAACAGTGAAAGTTACTGAGGTGCTTTTAGTCAACATATATATAATTAATGAGGAGCCAATGTCATCAAGAGATGTGCTTTTATTGAAATATTAATTAGTTGACAAAGTAATATATGAAAATTTGAAGAACAACGACCAAACTACATAAGAAATTGAATATGACAAATTCACTCAAACAATTATTTCTAACTAGGTAGACGCTAAGGCACCTTCCTTGCCCTCTTTCTCTTTGTTGCTTGAAACGATTTTTCTGTATCATTTCACCCCGTACGAAATACATTTGAATGGCCAGAATCCCGAGCTGTTTACTTCTCAAAAAAGGAAAATGAATAATTATAAAAATATAAAATTGTAATATCTAACTACAATTGGAACATACACTTTTAGTCTGTTACATAACTATTTATTTCTCACTAGTAATTTCTACACCTTCACACTTCAGAACTAATTTCCACCGGCCCAAGACTTGCATTTCTTGCTCATCTTTTCTATTTATGGACTTTTTATCATACTAGTTCATTACTCAACTTTTTACACACCCAAAAACTAAAGTATTATCGCCTTTATTTGGACTGTGTCTGGGTATTTTGACTCTACTTGTAACCTGTTTCATGTTTTTTAAAGCATGAAGAACAAGTTTGATTTCCAACACATACGGGCCGGGGGAGAGTTCTGTCAGAGAAGATGTCTGTAAGATAACTTCCTTTTTGGAAATGCGACTATTTTCTTTCACATAATTACTATTTTGTTTCCTAAAATGAAATTTGTTAACTGTTTTGATATCACGGGAAGACAGTTTAAAGATAACTGAGGTAAATTGCTGCTAAAATGAGAAGAAAACTCGACACTACTTTTTATGAACAATAGTAGGAGTGCCTGATCGTATTATTGTTCGTAATTCGTGGGGATAACTCTGTTATGACAGTGAATCGTGTTGTTCACTAATCACTGGAATAGAACCTGAAATATTAGAGAAAGTGAATTTAATTGCATTGAGAAAAATAATTCACTCTTTGTAATTGCATTCTTGTTATGAATAGTAATAATTGATAGACAATTTCAATCAGGGCCTTCGAGATGTGAAAGATCTCAGGAAAGTGTTCCCACACATGGAGGGGGAAAAAACTTGACTCCAAACTAGGAAAATGTGTTTAACCGTGAGATATGTAATAGGTTTGCATCTAACATTTTAGCCCTTTGGAAAAAATCCAGCAAATATCTTCTTGTTTATTACATTTTGATATACCAAATATGGTCAAGTATTTATATTGGCATACCATGTGTATGTACTATAACAGTATCAGTCATATTAGTATAAATAGAGAGAAAGAAGGAGAAAACAAAAGTTAGCCCGTCTATTGGTGCTATATATTACATAACTCTTTAACCCCCCAACCCCCCAACCCCCCCCCCCCCCCCCCCCCCCCCCCCCCCCCCCGCGTCTCCCTTCCTCTAATTTCAATCAACCCAGGAACCTGTTCCAGGTTTATTTTTATCAGTTATAGATACTGGGTCAAGTCCTGTTACTCCTGTAATGCACAAATTTTAGAAATGTATATACATCCTTCTATGATTTACTGATGTAAAATCACATAGGAAAGAACAATCTAGTATTTACAAAATCCCCTCTAAAGAACTACACTGTAACTCGGAGTGCGCATGAGAATAAACAAATCTTGCATGCACAACATATAGTGACTCAGTCATTATTAGAAAATAGAATTGAAATATCTATCATTAAAAATGCAATAGTAAAGCATAATAAAGGATTGTGTACATAATTTCATTGGATCCATGGTCCTGTCCTTTTCTATTAAAAACATTGCAACTTGTTTGGTGTAAGCAGCTTTCATTGGCATCTTGCCTTCAAAGTACAAAAAGTGCTGTCGAAATATTCTTAATTAACTTTTAACTATCATAGAGTGAAAGGAATTCTCAAAAGAAATTTACACTTCAATTGAAAAGATGTGGAGGTTCTTGGCTTCCAATTCAAATATTTACAGCTGAATCACTATCTTTTCTAGATGTATTACATCTTTTATTTACAAATGAAGAATAATATTCTAGAAAAAAAAATTGATCGTTAAACGGTGGGTTGAATACCCCGCATTTCATTAAAAAGATTTTAACAAAACATACAACAAAAAATAAGGCTTATGAAGTTCAGATCCCAACATGCTGGGTCCTGGAACTCATACACCTCAACTAATAAACAAAATTACAATGAAATCTAATCCTACGGATCGTCCGACCTCGTCCAAGTCAATTTCTCGTGCCAATTTGAGCTCATTCTCTTTCTCAGTCTATCGCTTGTACACAGTTTATCCGCTCCGTCGCTCGCACGGACACTTCCGTCGCCCCCATCAGTGACTAATACATCAACTTTAAACACCATATGAGAGACCACAGGTACTCCACCAATCTGACAACTCCCTGTACAGATTGAGTCCTGGTTCTCATCCCCTAGCTTGACCCTCACAATGAAGGCTGTCCTCTCTCCTGACTGCTCAACAAACGCCACCACCCCCTCCAAACCTCCTGACATGAGGGAGACCTTAGGCACCCCTCACTTTGACCTGAATAGGACAATGTACAGTCCAAACTATAAAATTGTCGGACTACCGTTGCCCTACCAACTAGGATACATTTTCTTGCTAATTGTAAGTTGGTTGTGTTGAAGAATCTACCACAACTCGTAGTACTAATAGTGGAAGTGCACCACAAGCAATAGAAACCACCAAGACTTAGATAAACCAAGAACAAGCTATCATAATATATGCAAGATCTTACAAGAACTCAATCAATATGCAGAGATAACCAATACTTCTTATTCCCCAAGAAATACAAAGATTACAAAAGAGATTACAACTCCCAATCTCTCTATCACCTTTGAAACACTAGGCACAATCTCCTCTTGAAGTTGAACAATGATAACAGCTCACCAAATTTTTCTAATATGATGTTACAAACCCTAGAGTCTACAGTCATATATAGCCCCCAAGTAAACACTAAAAGATAAACACAAATTCAGCAAATGGGCCTTAAACTCGTAAGCCCAAAAATACACTGCATCGAAGTCAGTCGACCACCCCCCTTGGTCGGTCGACCGCAACGTGTAGAGCTAAACCCGAGACACGACCGGTCGACTGCACGATCGACCGTCCCTTCTTCTGTTGGACCTGTACACTCGAAGAACTCTCAGCAGATTGGGTCGGTCGACCGCACCCCCTGTCGGTCGACCGCAACTCTCCAGACTGCATTCTTTTACTCGTTGTTTGTCTTCTCTTGCTTCTTTGTCTCCTCCTCTTCTTCTCCAAATTAAAGTACTCAGTGCCTACGCGTATTTGAGGCCAAAACCCTATCAATCTCCCACTGGGACCAAATACACAACGCTTCAAGATTATTACAATCTTTACCTCACATTATCTCTGTTAATCTCTCACTTTCATGGAAGACCCAAGTACTCTGCATTCTCATGAAGAGCACCTCCGCCACTCCACCACGTGGAGTGCACCAACCACCCCTCATCGCCTTATGAAGGATGTGCTCTACCAATCACATAGAGCACAAATACCGGAGAAACAACCTCCAGTGTTAGATTTCGTGTTACAAGACTCCCCAACTTGCAGAATCTCCATCAATACTGGACATGGTTCAAAGCCTCTCAATGTACCCTCTACATTAGAAGTCTTCGTGGACGACACCTCCACAAAATCCGCAGACTGTTCAACCCCTACAGTCCCAATTCGGTTACCCTCATCGACATCACCCCGCATATTGATACCAGTGCTATCTATCATACAAGAGCGACTTGAAGCTTCAACTGCCATATCACAAAGTACCCTTACCACAGGAACATCTTGCTCTCTAGGATCATTTCTATGGCCAACAGCTCCCACTAAATTAGTTACCTCCCCTCCATAACTGAAAGAACTCGATTGCACCCCATACAACCTATTACTCGATTCCAGCTGAGACTCAACTACAGGAGAAATGCCCCTCACGTCTCTAAGCAAATACAGTGTTCCCTCATGCTTTTCTTTTGCAATCACCCTTGAACCTGCAGTTATACACCACTCTCCACTACCAACTATATTAGACATACCCTCTTTGTCTAGCCTTCCAATCGAAATAATATTTTCTTTCAAGTTTGGAACATGCCTTGTCTCCCACAAGACAACACTTTGATCATCATTGGTTTTCACGTGAACAGTACTGTTGCTGCTGATTTTGGTGTGGGAGCAAACAGATAGAATTTGTGGATTCTTGTAGAAAATAATAAAGCAAAACTGTTGACCTGTTGACCTTAACCAACTTGTTGACTTGGTCTCTTTGCCGCTGCTGTGAACCTGCAAAAAATGCGAAACACCGGGGTTGATCCCGGCGACGCAGCCTCCGATGCTCAAGTCAGTAATCAGAAAAGATTATGAATGAGCTTTGATTGGCAAAATATTGATTACCTCTTAATGGTGGTGGATGGGTGGTATTTATAGCCGCCTTTGGGACCAGTTTAGGAAGAAAATCCCTAATTTCCAGTGAAAGGATAAAGCGAATCAGGGCCGTTGATTAGGGACAATCATAAACCCTAATTCTATCCAGCTGGACTGGGTTTCTTGTGGGTTGGAACCCGCACCCAGTTAAGGCAGATCCGTTCGTGGGTTATTGGGTTTTGAAGAAAGACCCAGTCCCCATTTCAGACCCGTTTGTAGGTGAAATTACTGTTTTACCCCTGAGCTTTAAGATTCGTGTTCGATTTGAACGGTTCTGATTTAAGCCTATTTTTAGCCATATCACGAGCCCCCCACTCCTGGAGACTGAGTTCTATAGTCTTTAAGGGGTAGTTTTGTTTATCTAATGGCGTACGGGATTTTATCGGTGTTCTTAAGGAATTTGAATCTAGCTCGGAGTGTAACGATAGTTTTCTGAGCTTGTAAAATGTCCAAAATTATTCTCAGATTTTTCTGAATATTTTGTGATTTTTTCAGATTTTTCTGAAATTTTTTCGAATTTTTTATTTAATTTCCGAATTCAATAATTAATTATCGAAAAATTTAATTAATTATTCTAATTTAATAATTACTATTTTCAGTATTTAAAAATTATTCTGAATTAATAATTATTTTTAGAATTTTTAATTAATTTTTTCCAATTTTTAAATATTTTTTCTGATTTTGTAAATAATTAATTCGATTATTTAAATAAATAAATAAATAAATAAATAAATACTTGGTGATGTGGCACAATCTTGTGCGTTGATCACGATCAAGCGAGCGCGCATCGGGAGGAGGTCATTTTTTCCATATTTGAGCTCCGGTGCCAAGAGCTCTCGGCAAAAGTGGCTGAAGTCCATGTGGACGCCACGTGGCAAAGTCAACCGTTGACTTTTTTTTTTTCCTCCCTTGCTTCTGCTCTTTTCTTTTTCTTCTCTCCCGCTCTCTGCTTCTCCATCCTACCTCCGCTCTCTCTCGTCTCCCTCCCTTGTCTCCTCCGACTCCTTCTTTGAGGGGCGTGTAGCTTGGCATCGGTGAGGTGAGCTCCGGAGTCGAGGAGGATCTCGAAGGTTCTCGACGAAGGGAGAGGAGTTCGGCGAGGAAAGAGGACGGCGAAGTAGATGGAGCTCGGTAGTGGAGCGCTTCAGATTTTCGGCGACGGCATAGTTCGGCAATGGGGGCGACGAGTGGAGCTTTTTTCTCTCATTTGGGCTCCGGTGCCACGAATGCTCGGCAATGAAGGAACTCGACGGAGGAGAGCTTAGCGGAGCTTGAGCTCAGCGGTAGCTATGGTTGGCGATGCTGGAGCTTGGTGCAATGGAGGGGAGCTCGTCTTTAGAGCTCGACGAAATGGAGGCGAGGTTGAGCTCTGTGGCGGAGTGAGGGAGGAGAGATTGGAGTTTTTGGAAGGTGGCGAGGCCATGGCTGTCGAGTTGGCGAAGGAGAGCTCGATCTCGACGGGGCTTCGTCGCCGTGGAGGTTGGCGAGGTTGACGAAGGAGGGAGCTCGAGAGGTTGGAGCTCGGCGACGGAGTGAGGGAGCTCGACGATGACGAGGGTGATGGAGTCCTCGAGCTTGGCCATGGAGCTCTCGAACTCGGAGGCGGTGATCGTTGAGCTCGACGGAGGAGGAGAGCTTGGCGGAGCTTGATGGAGGTCAGAGTTTGTCGAGGTGGTGGAGGAGCTCGATATCTATGGTGAAGGATTTGGAGCTCGACGAAACTGGAAGCTTGAGCTCGGCCTCGGAGCTCGGTGGCTATGGGTTCGGTGAAACCAAGGTAGAGCTCGACGATGAAGGAGGTTCGGAGCTTGGTGGCGATAGCGGAGCTTGCCGATGGAGGAGGAGCTCAGCGTTGAAGGAGGAGGAGCTGGGGGTTTTTTTTCCTGTTTGGTTTTTGGCGCCAAACTGTTGGAGAAGAAGGGGTTTGGGTTTGGATCCTTAACGGGTCTGAACCCGACCCTGTAGCCCCTCTTCTTTTTTTGTGTGTGTGTTGTTTGTTTGGTTGCTTGTATCTGAGCCGTCGATCGCATTTGAGCACGAATTCCAAAGTAAAAAATTTCTCTCATTTGAGCTCCGGTGGCAAGTTGCTTCGGCGACGTTGCCGACCCCCTCCGAATATGTGTTAGGAAGGAGGCCGAAGTCCAGGGGCGTTCGGGGTCTCCTGCCGAGGTGTAGAGATACCTCGGCGTGGCGACACATGTAAAGAAGGGGTTCGGCGAGTCTTTGCTGAAGTCTGGAGTGAGTTTTTTCCATGTTTGAGCGTCGGTGGCAAGAGCGCTCGGCGAAGGGTGCCGAGGTCCATTTTTTCATGTAACATGGTCGGTGCCAAGAGCGCTCGGCAAGGGGTGCCGAGGTCCAATTTTTTCATGTAAAATGGTCGGTGGCAAGAGCGCTCGGCAAAGTGTGCTGAGGTCCAATTTTTTCATGTAACATGGTCGGTGCTAAGAGCGCTCGACAAGGGGTGCCGAGGTCCATTTTTCCCATGCTTGAGGGTCGGTGCCAAGAGCGCTCGGCGAAGTGTGTCGAAGTCTAGGGTGAGTTCTTCTCGATGTTCCCGGTGCTACGGAGGTCGGATCGGGGCGTAGGACCCTTTGTTCCGAAGCTATTTCGAAGATCTACAAGTTCTCTACAGAGATGAATTGGAGAATCCTCCTTCCTCAAGGTCAAGATAGTCTCGCAACATCTTCGTCTTCGCGAAGTTGAGAAGAGCTTTGCATGGCTCTAGGGGAAGTCCGTTCTTGGAGGACAAGTTTGAGAAGCAACTCTAGGATAGAGTTGTGAGCTCCGAACTCGTTGTGAAGAGGTCCGCTTTGGAGGTGAGCAGAGCGAAGAGGTTGGCTCTAGGAGAGAGCCATTTGGGAGATAAGTTTGAGGAGAAACTCTAGGAGAGAGTTGTGAGCTCCGAACTTGTTGAGAAGAGGTCTGCTTTGGAGGTGAGCGGAGCGAAGAGCTTGGCTCTAGGAGAGAGCCATTTGGGAGACAAGTTTGAGGAGCAACTCTAGGAGAGAGCTATGAGCTCCGAACTTGTTGAGAAGAGGTCCGCTTTGGAGGTGAGCGGAGCGAAGAGCTTGGCTCTGGAAGAGAGCCATTTGGGAGACAAGTTTGAGGAGCAACTCTAGGAGAGAGTTGTAAGCTCCAAACTCGTTGAGAAGAGGTCCGCTTTGGAGGTAAGCGGAGCGGGGAGCTTGGCTCTAGGAGAGAGCCATTTGGGAGACAAGTTTGAGGAGCAACTCTAGGAGAGAGTTGTGAGCTCCGAACTTATTGTTTAAGTGAGAGAATCGACGGTTGTGGGAGCAGTTCCGAATGGCAAACCACTTCTTACCCGCTTATGAGCGAGTAATTTGAAGCGGAATCGAGCCAAGTGTTAGACTCCGAACTCGTCGTTTAAGAGATTCAACGGTTGTGGGAGCAGTTCTAAATGGCGAACCACTTCTTACCCGCTTATAAGCGAGTAATTTGAAGCAGAATCGAGCCAAGTGTTGGACTCCGAACTTGTTGTTAGAGGGGGTTATCGAGTTGTAGGAGCAATTCCGAATGGCGAACCACTTCTTACCCGCTTATGAGCGAGTAATTTGAAGCGGAATCGAGCCAAGTGTTGGACTCCGAACTCATTGTTAGAGCTTGGTAAGTTGTGGGAGAAGCCATGTGGGAGAAGCTGGACTCTGAATTCACCATTTAACGAGTCGCAGATGTGACTCGAAGAGATAGAGACGAAGCAAGAGCAATAATTTTCAATGAAAAAATATAAAGTTTTATTGAGATAAACTAAGTGGCCGCTTCAATGGGACGAGCCATTATTACATGCTATTGGCCGGGTTACAAGCATTGGCCTTATTGCAAATCAAGATCCTACTTCTATGATAAGGTGAAGACCTCTCGGGAGGAGCTGAGTTCCCCCTCGATTGGTCCTCTTTGGATGAGGTGAAAGACGGCCCCAGGTTCTGAGTCTTGAAGCTCGGCGGGCCGCTCTGTTCGTTTGTACGCTCCTCAGGGAGGGAGCTCGGCCCCATCTTTTTGGACGAACTTGGTCAGGTGTCCCCGCTGTATGAGTTCTTCGATCTCTTCTTTGAGAGCCCGACAATCATCCGTGTCGTGGCCGTGGTCCTTGTGAAAGCAGCACCACTTTTTCTTGTTCCTCTTCTTGCCAGGGGTATTCATTCTAGGGAGAGCGCGAAGTAGCCCTTCCTTGTCCACCTCCATTAGAACTTCTGATATATTAGCAATGAGGGGGGTGAACTTCTCAAAACGAGGAGTCGGGCGGCGCTTGCCATTGCAGTCCTTCTGGGATTTTTGGGACCCCTCTTCGCTCATATTCTTCCGTTTGTTCCCGAAAGATGATTCTTCAAGAGTAGGGGGTTGAGAGCCTTTTCCACTCGTATTTACTTCTCCACCCTAAGTAGGAGCTCTGAGAGGTCCCGAGGAGGCTTCTTGGTAAGGGACGCCTTGAGGCAAGCGTCGGTGACGTTGCGCTCGAATGCGGCAGAGGCTACTGATTGGTTGAGGGAGGGAAGGACCGGGCTTCGACGATGAAGCGTCGAACGTAATCCCTTAGGCGTTCACCCTTTTCTTGGTTGAGGGTCACCAGAGATACACTTGTTTTGTCGGCCCGGCGACTACTCACGAAATGAGTAAGAAAGAGCCCTTCGAACTGGTTGAATGAGAAGATGGAGGCCGGGGCGAGTCGAGAGTACCATTCTCTCGCAGACCCCTTCAACGTGGTAGTAAAGATCTTGCAGAGGAGGGCGTCTGAAGCCTGGTGGATCATCATAAGAGTTTTGAAACTCTCTATGTGATCCGCGGGGTCCGACTCCCCGATATACACCTCGAAGTGAGGCGGCTTGAAGTTCTCTGGGACGGGGGCCTCCATGATGGTGCGGGAGAATGGAGGTCTGCTCGGGCGGAGGTTTATCGCCCGTTGCTCTCCTTCCCTGTCAATTCGGCCGAGGCACCTCTCCATCTCGTAGAGATGGCGGTAGACTGAGTCTTCTCTTTGATCATATCTTGCCGAGCCCCGGGACTCATCTTCGTACGAGGGTGGACTGGGGCTGGGGCGATAGGAGCTTGGAGATGGATGAGGACTATGAGTGTGAAGGCGGTGGCTCCTAGCTGGCTCTTGGGTAGGTGGCCTCTGGTCATCATTTGGGGCGATATTGAGGGCCTGTAAGACTGTCGCTTGGAGGTCTTGAAGATCTGCCCTTGTGACTGGTGCCTCTCCAGCTTGGCGGTCCCTATGTGTGGCTCGGCTTACTGGAGAATGAGTTCTCCGCCGATGATGCTGAGGGGACTCTCTTCGCCTCCTCGGGGGAGGAGATTTTCTGGTCCTTAGTCGGCGGGGGGTCCGGACTCTTGAGGCCCCTGGGTGCTCAGGTTGATGGACTCCCCCAAGGGCTCGCCATCCGTTCAGGCGAGTTCGGAGGTCGACCCCCTTTTGGCGGTCGGCAATCACTTGATGAAGATCCCGCTCGCGAGGGCTTTGAGAAGCCATAGATTCAACTGAAGGATTGGGACCTGCAACCTGGTTATGAGGAGGATGTTGCTTCGGACGACTCCAACGGGAGCCCCCCTGGGCAGCCCCCTGAGACCCTGGAGGGGCCAGTTAAGGAGGAGCACCTTGAGCTGGAGGAGGAGGAGGAAGAGAAGTGGTTCTTTGGCTGGAGACCGCTGCCTTCCCCTTCTGTTTTGGGTGCATGGCTTGAAACTAGTCTCGCCGATGAAGTTAGGACGGGTTGCTTTTTCGTTCCTACAGACGGCGCCAATCTGTTGTTGCTGATTTTGGTGTGGGAGCAAACAGATAGAATTTGTGGATTCTTGTGGAAAACAATAAAGCAAACCTATTGACATGTTGACCTTCACCAACTTGTTGACTTGGTCTCTTTGCCGCTGCCATGAAACTGCAAAAAGTGCGAAACACCGGGGTTGATCCCGGCGACGCACCCTCCGACGCTCAAGTCAGTAATCAGAAAAGATTATGAATGAGCTTTGATTGGCAAAAAATTAATTACCTTTTAATGGTGGTAGATGGGTGGTATTTATAGCCGCATTTGGGACCAGTTTAGGAAGAAAATCCCTAATTCCCAGTGAAAGGATAAAGCGAATCAGGGCCGTTGATTAGGGACAATCATAAACCCTAATTCTATCCAGCTGGACTGGGTTTTTGTGGATTGGAACCAGCACCCAGTTAAGGCAGATCCGTTCGTGGGTTATTGGGTTTTGAAGAAAGACCTAGTCCCTATTTCAGACCCGTTTGTAGGTGAAATTACCGTTTTACCCCTGAGCTTTAAGATTCGTGTCTGATTTGAACAGTTCCGATTTAAGCCTATTTTTAGCCATATCACGTACAGGACACCGGTGACCATTCCCCACGATCACATCTCGAAAAGAACCCTCCTCGTAGTCAACAAACACCTCTCTCCTCAGAGTGCAATGGAAAGAAGCTCCCGAATCAATACACCAATCTTGAGTGCCCAACTCCTCTCGAGCTGATAAGCATAGATCCTCAACAAGCGCCACTTGAGCTTCCTTTGGGGGTATATCTATTCAGTTTCTCCTGTTTCTTTTTCATATAAGCCTTGCAACTGCACATCATGTGACCCTTCTTGTGACAATACCAGCACTCCGGCCCATGTCCCCCATCGCTGTCATCAGACTCAATCTCAGATGAACTACTTTGATCGTTTCTTCTTCGACTTCTCTTAGATCTCCCACGTTTCTTCTCAACGTACATTGCGGAATCTCTAGAAGATGATGATGGATATCCCCAATTTCTCACCCTTCTCACCTCCTCATTCAGAATGCTACTCACCACATTCTGTAGAGTCGTCGAATCTGTCATAGTGCCTGTAATAGTCTGTTCCACCGTACTATAACTATCGGGTAAAGTAGATAGAAGTAACAATGACTGTCCCCTCTCTGAAAACTTCAAACCTGCAGCTTCCATCTGGTTGTAAACTATACAGTAATTGTTCACATGCTCTGCTAATGAACCCCCTTCCCTCAACTTCATATTAACCTATTTCTTCATATGAAGATTTTGATTAGATGCTGACGGTTTCTCATACATATCCATGAGAATCTCCATAGCCTCCTTTGTGTTTTTTGCCTTCGAGATATGAAATAACACTTTCCTAATCAGCCCCAACTGAATCTGCCCCAGTGCCTTCTGATCCAAACAATTCCAATCCGCCAAGACATTCGCATCCTTGTCTGCACCTATCGGCTTCTCATCAAACAACGGACCATCAAGATCTTTCTGACGAAGATACGCTATCATCTGAATCTTCCACATCGCGAAGTCACTCCCATCGAATCCTTCGATCTTCATCTTGTTATCGGCCATCTCGAATCTTGCTCTGATACCACTTGTTGAAGAATCTACCACAATACGTAGTGATAATAACGGAAGTACACAACAAGCAATAGAAACCACCAAGATTTAGATGAACCAAGAACAAATCACTATAATATATGCAAGATCTCACAAGAACACAATCAATATGCAGAGATAACCAATACTTCTTATTCCCCAAGAAATATAAAGATTACAAAATAGATTACAACTCTCAATCTCTCTCTCACCTTTGCAACACTCAGCACAATTTCCTCTTGAAGTTGAACAATGATAACCGCTCACCAAATCTCTCTAATCTGATGTTACAAACCCTAGAGTCTACAGTCATATATATAGCCCCCAAGTAAACCCTAAAAGATAAACACAAATCCAACAATCGATCCTTAAACTCGTAAGCCCAAAAACGCACAGCGCCGAAGTCGGTCGACTGCACCCCCAAGGTCGGTCGACCACAACGTGTAGAGCCAAACCCGAGACACGATCGGTCGACCGTTCCCTCCTCTGTTGGACCTGTACACTCGAAGGACTCTCAGCAGATTAGGTCGGTCGACCGCGCGGTCGACCGCAACTCTCCAGACTGCATTCTTCTACTTGATGTTTGTCTTCTCTTGCTTCTTTGTCTCCTCATCTTCTTCTCCAACTTCAAGTACACAGTGCCTACGTGTATTTGAGGCCAAAATCCTAAAAGGTTGTAATTTGGATATTAGGGAGAGAAAAAAAAATTGGATATTAGAGAAGCAATATTGGAAGAGGTCGAACCTCCCCCCCTGTTGCTCTCCTTCCCTGTCAATTCGGCCGAGGCACCTCTCCATCTCGTAGAGATGGCGGTAGACTGAGTCTTCTCTTTGATCATATCTTGCCGAGCCCCGGGACTCATCTTCGTACGAGGGTGGACTGGGGCTGGGGCGATGGTAGCTTGGAGGTCGATGAGGACTATGAGTGTGAAGGCGGTGGCTCCTAGCTGGCTCTTGGGTAGGTGGCCTCTGGTCGTTATTTGGGGCGATATTGAGGGCCTGTAAGACTGTCGCTTGTAGGTCTTGAAGATCTGCCCTTGTGACTGGTGCCTCTCCAGCTTGGCGGTCCCTATGTGTGGCTCGGCTTACTGGAGAATGAGTTCTCCGCCGATGATGCTGAGGGGACTCTCTTCGCCTCCTCGGGGGAGGGGATTTTCTGGTCCTCAGTCGGCGGGGGGTCCGGACTCTTGAGGCCCCTGGGTGCTCAGGTTGATGGACTCCCCCAAGGGCTCGCCATCCGTTCAGGCGAGTTCGGAGGTCGACCCCCTTTTGGCGGTCGGCAATCACTTGACGAAGATCCCGCTCGCGAGGGCTTTGAGAAGCAATAGATTCAACTGAAGGATTGGGACCCGCAACCTGGTTATGAGGAGGATGTTGCTTCGGACGACTCTGACGAGAGCCCCCTGGGCAGCCCCCTGAGACCCTGGAGGGGCCTGATAAGGAGGAGCACCTTGAGCTGGAGGAGGAGGAGGAGGAAGAGAAGTGGTTCTTTGGCTGGAGATCGCTGCCTTCGCCTTCTGTTTTGGGTGCATGGCTTGAAACTAGTCTCGCTGATGAAGTTAGGTCGGGTTGCTTTTTCGTTCCCACAGACGGCGCCAATCTGTTGTTGCTGATTTTGGTGTGGGAGCAAACAGATAGAATTTGTGGATTCTTGTAGAAAACAATAAAGCAAACCTGTTGACCTGTTGACCTTCACCAACTTGTTGACTTGGTCTCTTTGCCGCTGCCGTGAAACTGCAAAAAGTGCAAAACACCGGGGTTGATCCCGGCAACGCACCCTCCGACGCTCAAGTCAGTAATCAGAAAAGATTATGAATGAGCTTTGATTGGCAAAAAATTAATTACCTTTTAATGGTGGTAGATGGGTGGTATTTATAGCCGCATTTGGGACCAGTTTAGGAAGAAAATCCCTAATTCCCAGTGAAAGGATAAAGCGAATCAGGGCCGTTGATTAGGGACAATCATAAACCCTAATTCTATCCAGCTGGACTGGGTTTTTTGTGGATTGGAACTAGCACCCAGTTAAGGCAGATCCGTTCGTGGGTTATTGGGTTTTGAAGAAAAACCTAGCCCCTATTTCAGACCCGTTTGTAGGTGAAATTACCGTTTTACCCCTGAGCTTTAAGATTCGTGTCTGATTTGAACGGTTCCGATTTAAGCCTATTTTTAGCCATATCACGTACAGGACACCGGTGACCATTCCCCACGATCACATCTCCAAAAGAACCCTCCTCGTAGTCAACAAACACCTCTCTCCTCAGAGTGCAATGAAAAGAAGCTCCCGAATCAATACACCAATCTTGAGTGCCCAGCTCCTCTCGAGCTGATAAGCATAGATCCTTAACAAGCGCTACTTGAGCTTCCTTTGGGGTATATCTATTCAGTTTCTCCTGCTTCTTCTTCATATAAGCCTTGTAACTGCACATCATGTGACCCTTCTTGTGACAATACCAGCACTCCGGCCCATGTCCCCCATCGCTGTCATCAGACTCAATCTCAGATGAACTACTTTGATCCTTTCTTCTTCGACTTCTCTTAGATCTCCCACGTTTCTTCTCAACGTACATTGCGGAATCTCTAGAAGATGATGATGGATATCCCCAATTTCTCACCCTTCTCACCTCCTCATTCAGAATGCTACTCACCACATTCTGTAGAGTCGTCGAATCTGTCATAGTGCCTGTAATAGTCTGTTCCACCGTACTATAACTATCGGGTAAAGTAGATAGAAGTAACAATGACTGTCCCCTCTCTGAAACTTCAAACCTGCAGCTTCCATCTGGTTGTAAACTATACAGTAATTGTTCACATGCTCTGCTAATGAACCCCCTTCCCTCAACTTCATATTAACCAATTTCTTCATATGAAGATTTTGATTAGATGCTGACGGTTTCTCATACATATCCATGAGAATCTCCATAGCCTCCTTTGTATTTTTTGCCTTCGAGATATGAAATAACACTTTCCTAATCAGCCCCAACTGAATCTGCCCCAGTGCCTTCTGATCCAAACAATTCCAATCCGCCAAGACATTCACAATCTTGTCTGCACCTACCGGCTTCTCATCAAACAACGGATCATCAAGATCTTTCTGACGAAGATACGCTATCATCTGAATCTTCCACATCGCGAAGTCACTCCCATCGAATCCTTCGATCTTCATCTTGTTATCGGCCATCTCGAACCTTGCTCTGATACCACTTGTTAAAGAATCTACCACAATACGTAGTGATAATAGCGGAAGTACACAACAAGCAATAGAAACCACCAAGACTTAGATGAACCAAGAACAAATCACCACAATATATGCAAGATCTCATAAGAACACAATCAATATGCAGAGATAACCAATACTTCTTATTCCCCAAGAAATATAAAGATTACAAAATAGATTACAACTCTCAATCTCTCTCTCACCTTTGCAACACTCAGCACAATTCCCTCTTGAAGTTGAACAATGATAACCGCTCACCAAATCTCTCTAATCTGATGTTACAAACCCTAGAGTCTACAGTCATATATATAGCCCTCAAGTAAACCCTAAAAGATAAACACAAATCCAACAATCGAGCCTTAAACTCGTAAGCCCAAAAACGCACAGCGCCGAAGTCGGTCGACTGCACCCCCAAGGTCGGTCGACCGTAACGTGTAGAGCCAAACCCGAGACACGATCGGTCGACCGTCCCCTCCTCTGTTGGACCTGTACACTCGAAGGACTGTCAGCAGATTAGGTCGGTCGACCGCAACTCTCCAGACTGCATTCTTCTACTTGCTGTTTGTCTTCTCTTGCTTCTTTGTCTCCTCATCTTCTTCTCCAACTTCAAGTACACAGTGCCTACGTGTATTTGAGGCAAAAATCCTAAAAGGTTGTAATTTGGATATTAGGGAGAGAAAAAAATTGGATATTAGAGAAGCAATATTGGAAGAGGTGGAACCTCCCCCCCGCCCCCTCTGGTTTCGTACCGGTAGGGAGAGAAGAGGGGAAGGGAAGGGTTTTGGCCGAGCGGGAGAAAGGGAGGACGGTGGTCGGCGGAGGGAGGAGGTGGGTGGGTCGGGGAGGAGGGGAAGACGGGAGGGCTACCGGAAGTGGAGGAGAGGTAGAGGAGGGGGAGGAGCAGGGTGGGCGGGAGGAGGTGGAGGGCTACCGTTGGGGAGGAGGGGAAGGTGGCCGGAGGAGCGAGGAGATAGGAGAGAGCGGGGGACTTGGAGATCGCCCAAAAATCACTCCCGGATTTTCGGGAGAGATCTGGGAGCCTTTTTTATTATTATTATTATTATTATTATTATTATTATTATTATTATTATTATTCTCGAAAATACTTGCAGGAGATATCAGACACTTGCAGATGCAAACATTTTGTATTTACTATTCATTATTCATTCTCTGAATAGCACTACTTTTCTTCCTAAACCCTATGTACTTATGACTAATTAAACTAGTCTTGGGACTGTCTAACTATCGGGTGGTGCCACGTGGTGTAGTCTCTTTAACAAGAAGAAGCGATAATAAACAAGAAAATAATATAATAATAATAAATAACTTAATAAGGTTGAAGATGGGGGGGGCAATGCCATGTAGCATCTGCACAATTCCTAGTAAAACTTCACTGGCTAATCTTCTTATTAAGCACAACAAGCCTGCAAGTGGGGTTAGTTTTCTAATCTTAGAAGGGGAACAGAGATGCATTGGACCAAGGTACACAATGATGCCCACCCCCTCTCATTTCCTAGATCTTAACATGATATCCTGTAGGCAATCAGAATGGGAATACTGCTAGCAAGGTCATTAATCAAACAAACTGGTGTGCCCTTTAGTATCTTTCATGCCCACTCATCCTTATTAGTTTCAAACAGTCTGAAATGAGAAAAAGATTGAAGGGACAAGCAAAAGACTTTGATTCATTTGTGTACACTGTATTAAAGAAAGATTATTTATAAAAAAACCTCCACTCTAATATATGACAGCATCTCCTTCAATTGTAATTTTCCTCAAAGTGATCTCAGTTGAGTTCCCAGCCAATCAGATGACCCTTAAATTATGAGCTAGCCTCTGTAAAAGAGCACTTTGCTTTTCAGTTTTTTAATTGAAAGATAGTACCAAGAGTTGTGGAGCACCAACTCCATCCATTGGTTCCTGTGCCCTTTTATTTACTTTTTTTTTACCTTCAACATGCTCAGTATTGCAATCCCAGGTTGCAGATTTCATTTCAAATTATCAGGGACGTAGACAGTAAAAAAATATGTCATCTTCTTTATAGTTCCACATCTACGATTTAAATGATTCCCAAAGTTGTTCAATCCATTTTGATAATTCCAAATAGACACTGTATAGATTCCTCTTCTTTATTGGAGATTGATTTGCGGGAGAAAACTATTTAGTGTTCTACAAATACATCTCTCTTGAAGATTGGGAGCATTAAACAAGACCAAATCTGTGACAATAATGTAGGAAAATTCTGAAACTAGAAACATTGTGGACAGTAAGAACATGAAACGTCAATACTCCACCTCCTTTAGGAACTTCATAAACAGCTATGAAGTATGGATACGGATATGGATATGAGATACGTCAAATTTGTAAAAGTGGAATACGGGACACAGTTATAATATTATATAACGTAACTTAATATTATTTCAGTTATGTATTATTTTAACAAAAGTGGTGTTGAACAATACAATTTGCAGCGCATAATCAAAATAAAAAATATATTATTCACAAAAAATAATAATACTTCACTATGCACTACACAAAAAGAGATATGTATGCAAATAACTAGAGTTAATTAGTATAGGAAATATGAATGTGTTTAAAAATTGTTAATTACGTATTCTAAGAAATGTTAAAGAAGTGTCCAAGTAGTGTCCAATATATAAGATGTATTATAAAATTTGACACTTATAAGGAGTGTCCGATAATTATCCATAAAGTGTTAGTGTCCAATATGTGTCCAGTACGGGCCTGGCTCATTACTAGCTAGAATTACCCGTGCTACATAAGTCGACAGTGAGAACATGTCATGTAGCTCCACCTTGTGACACACAGCACAATTATCATAGCCTGTCATGCACAAGCTATATGATCTTCATTTAGAATTAAAATGTCGCGAATCATCTTGAATAGATTCAAAGATTCGGTGCAACTAATTTAAAATAAATGATTACAAAGCACTACTTAACCAGCATCAGATAGAGGTAACTTCAAATAGAAATTTTGCCGTACTGCCCCACTTTTTGAAAATATTTAGCGCTCTGCCTCACTTTCCAAAATAATTAGCGATATGCCCTTTTTAGGACACGTCAGCAAGAAACGTTATTGGAAAAAATGGCATAGGTTATTTCGATGTCGTTCTTCCCAATAACGGCATCTATTTTACATTTTTTTCATACCGGTATTTGAAATAACGGCATCAGTATATTTCTCTTACAAGTATGAATCTTCTAACTTTAAAAAGTTCGAAGTGTGAAAAAACTTATAAATAATGCCGTTATCCTGAATAACGGCATTCGAATGACTGATGCCGTTTATAAATATGAACTCTTGCCGTTGTTTGGAAACAGAGAGAATGAATAAAAAGTTATAAAAAAAAATATATAACTGATGCCGTTATTCCAAATAACGGCATCAGTTATAATTTTTTTTTTTATATATAACTTATTCGTCAGAGAGGATGAATAATAAGTTACTTTTTTATTAAAAAAATTTATAACTGATGTCGTTATTCCAAATAACTGATGCCGTTATTCCAAATAACGGCATCAGTATTGAGAATGCCGTTATTTGAAATAACGGCATATGTTATAAGGTTTTCACACTTGCAATTTTTTCTCTAAGTGGAGACTACATCTGTCGAAAAACAAAACAAGCTATGCCGTTATTCCAAATAACGGCATGATACTTTTTTTTCAAACAGATGCCGTTATTGGGAAGAACGGCATCGAAATAATCTATGCTATTTTTTTCAATAACGTTTCTTGCTGACGTGTCCTAAACAAAGACATATCGTTAATTGTTTTGGGAAGTGAGGCAGAGCGCTAAATATTTTCAAAAAGTGAGGTAGTACGGCAAAATTTTTCTTAAGATACACGGTGTAAATTAGCATTAAATAGCACACATTATGTTAAGATAGTGCAACCGTTGGAACAAGTACGTGCTGTTTTAAGGCGCTTCGAAGAGTAACCTTCCAATTATGGTTCAAAGTGAACCTCGTAGTGTAATACAACAATCTAAGTATCACATGAATGTTGGTGGCTGTTAAAATACTCTTAGTTTAGTCCCTGAAATAAATTTAGATTATCTTTTGTACTCTCCTATAGGTAGTGTATTCAGTTATGATCTTCCAATAAAATATTCTTTTCTTTCTTTATACTATGCTTTTATATGGTATTAGAGCATGCAAAATTTACACAAAAATTTTCCACTAAAAATTATGGTTTCTTTTCTCTCTCTCTATCTCAAAAAAAGAAAACACTAAAGTCTAAACCCCTAAACCCCTCCCTAAACCCCTCCTCCACGAATATTCCTTTCCTTTCCTTTCCTTTCTTCCTCTCTTCTTCCTCCAAACCAACCCTAAACCCCTTTTCCACGAATTTGCCCCGCCGCCACCCTCCCTGCCAGCCTCCGCCGCCTCCATCAAACCCTCGCAACCCATCGTCACCTCCTGACGCCTGCACCTCCTTCTTCTTCTCCCGACGCCCACTACCTACAACACCTGACACCCCACATCAACACCTCTCGTCACTCTACCCCGATCTTCCCTTTCAACTCTAGATCTAATCCCACTGCCACCGCTCCTCGTAGCCATCCAACGCAGCCGATGCCGCCATCCCTCACGGTCTCCTCCTTCTCTCCCATACATCACCTCATCTCCACACCCGTACCCTAATCCACTCCCGAACCCGCTAACACCAGTTTCCCCTCTCTCTCTTCCCGCTCCAAAACAAAAGTTCAAAAAAAAGTCTCATGATGCACGTTATTCTGTAATGCGTGCCAGTTTTTGATGCCCTCTTTAATCACCATCTCTCCATCTCACCCGTTTTCTCCTTCAGATATAATATAGATTTGATCCAATGACGATCTCTAATACTTCAACAACGACCTCTCATCCTCCTCCTCCTCCACCACCACCAATGACGACTCCCTCCCCTCAACCGGCAACTGATTATCCTTCTCTCTTGAAGGCCGAATGCATGATCACCGAGAATTTCTCTGATCGCAATAACTTCATGACATGGTCCCATTCTGTCATGTATTTTTTCAAAGGGCATGAAATGTACCATCACCTCACTGAGTCAGCTCCTCTATGTACAGATCCCACATTCAAAGTATGAGATCGTGATGATAACTTGATTGTCAATATGATGACCAATTGCATGGACTGAGACATCTACACCTCCATCACTTTCATCGACATAGCCAAAGTGATCTAGGATATCCTTCAATACATGTACTCCTCCAATAACATGCAGCGCCTATATGATATCTTTCGTGATGCGATCGAGACCAAGCAAGGTGACGACATTCATGCTTATCTCTCCTGCTTTAATCAGTTGTTAGAAGAATGAAATATCTATCACTCATACTCTACTAATTTTGCTGTCCAGCAATGTGAGGCCCTTCTCACCGTTCTTGCCTTGTGAAACATTCGTCCATATCTTGAAGGTGTTCAATCTCATATCCTTGCCACCAATGCCAGTCCCTCTCTCCGTGATCTTCATGTTTAGTTACCCCGAGTACCCCCTCCTACTTTTATTGACACCCCACCACCATTTGCATGGTGGTGGTTTTTTTATCACTCGCAGCAGTTTTCTTCCTCTTTTAGGGGTCGTGGTTCTTATTCTTCATGGGGCCGTAGTGATCGTGGTCGTGGCTGTAGTGACAGCCATCACAACACTAAGTATTGTACCTATTGTCAGGGCTGGTCTCATGAGTATGCGACATGTTGAAAAATAAATTGGTCTTTCTCCTGTTGCTCATCAGTCTTCCAGTGTGAAATCTTCTTCTTCCACTGCTATTCCTACGATGTGCCCACCTTCTCCCAGTGTACCCTCTCTGCTGAAGAGTATCAAACATTTCGCAATTTTCTATCCTCTGTTCCTGATAATTCTATTCACTCAGGCACTGCTTGTCATGTTTCTTCATATCAATGGATTATTGATTTAAATATTTCTGAACATATGTCTCCTTTACCGCTTTCTTCTTTTTCTTTGCTTTCGAATCATCATGTGCATATTGCTGATGGATCTCCTGTCCCTGTTGAAGGGAATGACGATATCTCTCTTTCTCCAGATCTTTCTCTTACATATGTTTTACGTGTTACTACATTTCTTAGTAGACTGTTATCATTTCCTAAAATTACTAAGGAATTTAAACTGTTCAGTAACATGTTTTCCTTCTCACTGTGTGTTTTATGATATTACGACGTGGAAGGTGGTTGGCACCGGTCGTAAACAACATGAGTTGTACATCTTGGATTCCCCACTCTTGGGTTTTCATTCTTCTACTGATCGCATTGTGGCACCGGCGACTAAGGCATCTCTCCTTTACTACTCTAAATCACTTAGTTTCTGGATGTGAGTCTTCTTTTCAGTTATCTTGTGAGTCCTGTGAGTTAGGTAAACAACATCGAGTTTCCTACTCGGGATGCATTAATAAATGTAGTGAACATTTATTTGATATAGTGCATTCTGATGTTTGGGGACCTAATAATTTTCCCACGTTGAATAAATATCATTATTTTGTTATATTTATTGATGATATCTCTCGCATGACATGATTGTTTTTCCTGAAGCATTTAAAAAATTTCAAGAATTTTTCTTTGAGATACATTCACAATTTAGTATTACTCATAAATATTTTCGTTATGATAATGCTAAAGAATATGTGAGCCATGATTTTCAATAATTCTTTTTTCAACAAAGAATAATACACCAAACCTCTTGCACCCATACTTCTCAACAAAATGGAGTGAAAGAACACAAAAATCAACATTTACATAGCACTGCTTGCTCTTTGATGTTTGAAATGAACCTCTTGCGCCCATACCTCGTATTTTTAGTTGCACATATTTTGTTCAAAATCTCCAACCAGACACTGATAAACTTGACTCGAATGCTACTAAATGTGTGTTTTTTGGATATTCACGCTTTTCGAAAGGTTATCTTTGATATTTCCCTTCGCGAAAGAAAATGTTTATCTCGACAGATGTTTCATTTTTTTAAACAAAAACTTTCTTTTGAACAAATTCCTTCTAAAACTCCTGCTTTACTAAAGGTTGTTGATGAAAGTCATGATTTCCCACCACCACCACTTTCACCACCACCACCACCACTACTACCATCAACATCGCCCCCATCACCGCCTTCACCACTTCAGGTTTATGTTAGAAGACGAAAGAATCGTTTAGACTCGACCATCCAAGCAGTACTCTCTGTTATTTAACCAATGTCAACCACTTCTATCGGTAATATCCCTAACACATACGATTTACCAATTGCTCAAAATAAGACTAAGTGTTTTTGTGCTCACTATCCTATTGCCCAATTGTTTCTTCTTCTAAACTGAACATATCTTTTCGAGCCTTTACCTCTTCCTTGGATTCCATCTCTATCTATAAAAATTGTAACGCCCCGAATCCCAAATACACTGAATTCGAGATGTTCTACAGGATCTTTTCACTTTCTTTAGTACAATTTTACAAGGAAATTTAAACTTTTCATCTTACATAAGAGTTTACATCAATATTACACTTTTCATTTGCACAGCGGAAGTAAAATACAACAATTAAATGAATGTACAACAACATGGTACAATCTTTCAGCATCCATTCCTCTTTAACATGTCATTTACCTGCATATAAGACTGTGGGTACGTCAGTTTATTCAACCGACGAACATTATACACGGCCATCCTCTCTATGCCGGAAATAGTATAACTCAACTTTCCATATTTAGCAAACACAAACTTGTCATATTTCAAACTAAAGGGACTACCCTATTGATGTCGTGTTGTGATTGTGCACTTAGTCCTTAATGCATTTGTTTATATTACATGACACTAATGCGCACTTGTTCGGATTCTATGCATCCCATACTACATAGGTCCGAGGGCAAGCCCTTAATCGTTCTTCATCTTATAGGGTTCAATCCCTCGTTATGACTTAGTCTACTACTGTAACTACGGTAGTGTCTTAGATGTCCTATGATCTATGAGCCCATGTCCAGGCAGCCTGGAGGAGAATCCCATGTACTGACATGACGCATCGAGCAGGCAACCTATGGACAATTCAGTTTCCGCCATGGAACAATGGCACCACCCATAGCCACTCGAACATCCCACGAGCGTCGCCACCGGGACGATAATTCTGGAGTAGCGCCCACGCCATGTCTTGACGCATCAAGCAGGCAGCCTATGGATCGCTCTCACACCGCTATCCGATGGCCCCCATACCCATGTTTTTCTTCTACTTTCATCACATCTCCACTATGTACTAATCCTTAGTTTTATCAAAAATCATGAACAAAAATTAAATCTCTAGAGTTAGCCTCTCCACTAACCGGACTTATTCATACCTTTCAATATGACCAACCTTGGTCTAATTTCATTTCATTTCATTTCATTTCTCAATGCCGGGGGAGACTTAGCTACTCTATTTCAATTTTCATTTCACAATATTCAACTTATAAATTTTTCATGTTGAGTTCTCATACTCACATGTATATTCTCTTTTCAATTCATGATTCTTAATTTATTCACAAATCCATAACTGTACATGACTTTCATGCACTTTATCAATTGTCACATCAAATCAAATTTCACATTCTTAACAAATATGCATACTTCATATTGTTTCACAAATGAGAAAATAAATTGCATTGTATCACACAACAAGTTTCTTTTACCAAATCACTTTCTAATAATCATTATTATTTATTCTTATAAGCTATACTTTTTCACAAACACATAATCTAGAACCATAGTTCTATTTATGCCTTTTGCTCACAAACCATAGTGTATTTCATTCAAATAATGTCCAAATCACTCTTATAAAATTCCTTACATTTTTATGAGAATAACCATATTTTTTTCACAATTTTTGGACATCTAGAAACCCCAAAAAAATATTTTTTATATATGCCGAAGGTAGGAATCAAACCCAGGCATCCCATACTACATAGGTCCGAGGGCAAGCCCTTAATCGTTCTTCATCTTATAGGGTTCAATCCTCGTTATGACTTAGTCTACTACTGTAACTACGGTAGTGTCTTAGATGTCCTATGATCTATGAGCCCATGTCCAGGCAGCCTGGAGGGGAATCCCACGCACTGACACGACGCATCGAGCAGGCAACCTATGGACAATTTAGCCTCCGCCATGGAACAATGGCACCACCCATAGCCACTCGAACATCCCACGAGTGTCGCCACCGGGACGATAATTCTGGAGTAGCGCCCACGCCATGTCTTGACGCATCAAGCAGGCAGCCTGTGGATCGCTCTCACACCGCTATCCGATGGCCCCCATACCCATGTTTTTCTTCTACTTTCATCACATCTCCACTATGTACTAATCCTTAGTTTTATCAAAAATCATGAACAAAAATTAAATCTCTAGAGTTAGCCTCTCCACTAACCGGACTTATTCATACCTTTCAACATGACCAACCTTGGTCTAATTTTATTTCATTTCATTTCATTTCTCAATGCCGGGGGAGACTTAGCTACTCTATTTCAATTTTCATTTCACAATATTCAACTTATAAATTTTCCATGTTGAGTTCTCATACTCACATGTATATTCTCTTTTCAATTCATGATTCTTAATTTATTCACAAATCCATAACTGTACATGACTTTCATGCACTTTATCAATTGTCACATCAAATCAAATTTCACATTCTTAACAAATATGCATACTTCATATTGTTTCACAAATGAGAAAATAAATTGCATTGTATCACACAACAAGTTTCTTTTACCAAATCACTTTCTAATACATCATTATTATTTATTCTTATAAGCTATACTTTTTCACAAACACATAATCTAGAACCATAGTTCTATTTATGCCTTTTGCTCACAAACCATAGTGTATTTCATTCAAATAATGTCCAAATCACTCTTATAAAATTTCTTACATTTTTATGAGAATAACCATATTTTTTTCACAATTTTTGGACATCTAGAAACCCCAAAAAAATATTTTTTATATATGCCGAAGGTAGGAATCGAACCCAGGCACACGGGAAACAAGGCCGGGAGCACCCGCCACTAGGCCGATCTGTGCTAGCGCTATAAAGAAGGGCTAAAGGGTATTTATTACTCTCGGGTCGGAAGTTATATGCTCACACAAAAATTGTGGAATATATATGCGGCTACAGGGTTCGAACCAGTCACCCCTGAGAACACAACCGCACACAGTGACCGCCTGAGCTGCATGCTCAGGTTGTTACAATACAGTTTAAAAATTCTTTTGAAATCAATTACCACTGTTGATAAAAACATCTCGATGTTCAACTAAACTTTGTTTCATATTGCTTTTGTAGAAATTACTGAAAAACTCCAGATCAACTTCCCTTCACATGATTTTCATATCAGTATGATTAAAATAATTTTTGTACTAATAAAAATATATTTTTCACACAAATCAATGAATTATTCATTAAAACTACTGTATTTTTCATTTTCGACATTGCTTAACAATTGGTCTTCTAATCTTTTTATTCACAATTTTCTTATATTAATTTACTGTTGTTAACCTTTTATTCAACATACACATATATTTTGAATTTATCCATACCCATATCAACATAAAGGTTTATTTAGCACATGAATAGGTAAAACTCAAACTACTAACTTTATGAGTAGTTTTTTGATGATAACAAAGTAGTTTCATTAATCAATCTATGTCACAATGTATATAATCACTTATCAATTTGCATAATCACATCTCAATCATTCAAGAAAGTCACTCTTTTCAAATTAAAGTGTGCTCTTTCTTAATCAATTACATGTTTCAATTTTACAATTAACAAGCGTTCTTATTGGAAATTTTCATGCATCATATCTCAATATCATACTAGCAACATTCTTAAGGGAATTTAACCACCATCATTCATTCATGCTAATAATCATGGAGAATTCTACACACAATTTAATTTAATACTAGAATCACATACAAGTTAATCACAACATTTCAATCAATTCATAAACTAACTTCTTAATTAAAGTGTGTTCTTATTAGTATTTTTCATGCATCGTTTTGATGGTTAAATCTAGCATGGATCCCTATATTAGAAATATGAAAGGTTACCCACCTTGTGTGGAGAGAAACAACACAAAAGCAACAAATCCTTGCAACAAGATGCACCTCCTCCTAGTCGATGCGCACACAAGCTCCACGAACACCAAGCAAATCGAATGCTTCTCCTAGTGATGGCCGGCCTCTCCTCCTTGGAAATTGCAAGCAATCCCACACAACTCTCACTCTTTTTTTTTTAACTCACAACTATTACTAAATTAGACTATAGGTTTGGGAAGATATAATTGCATATGAATATAGCCATGGGAGGAGGGTATTTATACTAGAAATCAAGTGAAATGGATAGCTAGAATTGACTAGTTGGTTGTAGGATGGAGGGCCAAGATTAGAGTAGGAGTTATAAAAACTACCCACAACTATACAACCACCTCCATGATCACCACTCAACCATTTGAAAATCCCTCCAAAAAAGAAGCAATCCGGCCATTAGGAAAGTGTGCATTGCACGTGTACGTGTAGTGCACGTGCATGCAACTAGGACCAAATTTGTACATTTTAATTTTGTATAAAAATAAAATAGTATTAAAATAGTCTTCTACATGACAAGTTTAAAATAAAAATGGTTAATCCATGGGCTTTATTTTTGGGCCAAAATAGTTATTTAAAATAAATAAATAATTTACATTTTGGGCTTTTTAAAAAAAGGCTTTTAAAAATAAGGCTTTCTATTTATTTAAAGAAAAAGGCTTTTGTATAAAATAACTTGAAAACACCTATTTAAATATTTATACACGTCTCAATAAAAATAATCCAACCAAAATATTGTACGTGCACACTACGTGCAAAATAAATAATTTCTCATTAATTGAAAACACACCCCCACATTGCAAGCCCTGATTGATCACATTCGACACTAGGAGAAAGACAAAACTATGCTACTGATGGCTGATGAATGCTATCAAAATGACAATACTTAACGAGAGACAAAACAAGCAGTGATGAAAGCATGAATTATAGTATATTGTTCACTATTCCCAATTTACACTTTGGCGAGGGAGAATGACGTCTTACATGTGAAATTTGAAGAAAGAACATATAGTTATGAGATTTCTATTAAAATTAGCGTCGATCACATGTTGACACGGTTTACTTATAATAATTTAAGGATTAAAATAATACAAGCATGGGAGACCACAACAATCTGGTATTGCCACGGCCCCGCCACTAGGTTAATATCTCATCCACAAAACTAGCTAGTCGGAAGATACTTTGGAAGCCCACTAACCAGGCCCAGAAGTTAAAAGCCCATAAAATCTATTAAATCTTATATAAGCCTACTTATTTAATTCCTAAGCCCAATTAAGAATATTACACGATACCCAACCAAAACCTGGATGTGACGAGCATGAATTAACACTCGATTCATAGACCTGGTATAGGGATTGAGGACCTGAAAAGACCCAAACCCGAAAGGTAATGAGTACGGCTCGAGTTGGATCAAAATTCCCTAACCTAGCCTGATAACATCACTATTTATACATTTCTACATATCTAACTTGGCATATTATTATTAACCCTTTCTTTTGACAATAACTACAGTGGGTAAACTAAACGACAACTATTTAACTTGTGGTTCAAATAAAGGTCTCGTATACAATTTTACATGTCACAACTAGTCGTTGTTTTCCCGTAAAGGTATCTTGTACCAAAATGACCTGACCAAAACGCAAGTGAAAAACACGTGCCCATGGCCCAGTAGATAACCGATTCATGTAGCCTAACTTAAACCCATACAGGCGAGCTATTCAGTACACCGACCCAAGTGTACAACCCAGACACCATGCAAATGGCCACCGGTCTTTAAACTGATCAAACACGTGCCTTCCATGTGAAAACACGATTATAAATATTCAGAGAAGCCGTTGCCTACAGCGGGTAAAAAGGAATATTCCTGAATAAAATCCAAGGAATCAAGCTCTCAACTGAAATCTCATGGTGGTTGCACCCTCCAAAGGTCGCCAATCAATGTCCACTTAAAAGAGGCTCGTCGAGCCAACAAAAGGCCCAATTCAAGCGGTCCGGTCATCTACAACAGTCGTCCAAGCCGTTCATCAATCAGAAATCAATCAAGGGTTGTCTACCGGCATGTGATTAAACTTGGATGCCAAGGAGTGCCTAAGAGCATCCACAGTCGTCATTGTTGAAAAAAATGCATATATGCATAAATGCATATAGCATTTGCCAATTCGCTGCAGTCGTCGAATGCTATTTTTTACCAATTTAACAATAAAAAAATTCAGACGGAAGAAAGTTCATGTTGCGTCGGAAGATTTTTCAGGACTTTTTATGATTTTTTTAAAAAAATTTAAAACGTTATTTAGGTATATAAAAAAAAAAGTAGTGGGACCCTCCCTCGCCCAGGTATAGGCTTTTTGTTTAAATGATCTTTTATTTTAATAGTCATCGGACGCAACTTGATGTTGCGTCTGACGAATTAAAAAATTATTTTTTTTCGGCGGAAGCAACTTGATGTTGCGTCTGATGAATTAAAAAAATATTTTTTTTCGGCGGACACAACATCATGTTTCGTCTCGTATATTATGCATATAGCTATATCTTCGGCCATATATAGCAATCTACTGTAGTAATTTATGCATAAAATGCATAAATAGCAAACGACTGCAGCTCGTCATTTGTTATAAAATGCATTTTATGCATAAATAGCATACGACTGTGGATGCTCTAAAGGAGTAGCATGTGCTCCAAAAATAATGTGGACCCCAAGCCTCATATCCCTATGAATAATAACCCGGCCCCCTACTTTGTTTTTACACAACTGGAAAAGCAGAGATAGAAATTTTCACAAACCAAGAAATCAATGCTCAATTATTCAAGCAAGCAACTCTGCGGGTTCAACGCAGACAACCAACAACCACAATTTTTGAAGAGTAATCTTTGCTATTGAAATGATCAGAAGTGGTTCAGAGGAACGGATTATCACAGGAGTTCGGGTAAAAGGGATTATAGAAGCTGTTTCGATCATACAATATGCGGACGACACGATTATCCTAGGGGAAGCAAAGGGGGAAGAGATCTTGGCAATTAACGTAATGTTGAAATGTTTCCAAGCGTGGGCAGGACTGAAAGTGAACTTCACAAAGAGTTGTGTTACTCCACTAAGCGAAAACCTTACCACCGGGATTCATACAGTCAAGTCGATCCTGGGATGCAAAGTTGCTAACTATCCAATTACTTATCTGGGCACACCCATTAGACCGGGAGCACTAAGGAAAGATGACTGGTTGCCGTTGATAGAGAAAGTGAAAAGAAAATTGGCAGGGTGAAAGGGACGTTTTCTCACGCTAGGAGGGAGGATCACCTTGCTAAATTCGGTTCTCGGTAGTATGCCGATGTATTTAATGTCGATTTATGGACTCCCGAAGTGGATCATTAACAGGGTCGACAAATGTAAGAGAAGGTTCCTTTGGAAGGGAGTGGACGAAACAAACAAGGAATTCTGATATGGCTAAAAATAGGATTAAATCGGGACCGTTCACATCGGACACGAATCTTAAAGCTCAGGGGTAAAACGGTAATTTCACATACAAATGGGTCCGAAACGGGTACTGGGTCTCCTTCTCACAAATCCAATAACCCGTGAACGGATCCACCTCAACTGGGTATGGGTCCCGACCCGATACTGTAGAACCCCGTATTTTCAAATATTATTTTAATTATTTGAAAATGAATTTAAATGATTTTCTGAGAATTTAATTGATATTTTCTAAAAGATTTATCTTTTGTACACGTGCAAAACACGTGCAAACGACTTTTGAGATGTTTGAAAAATTAAGTTTTCCTTATGAAAAACCATTATTTATTATTTGAGAATTATTTAGTATTTTTCCAGATTTTTCTGAAATTAATTGTGCCTATTTGCAATTTTTGAGAAAAGAAGGACTTATTTGCAAAATTGACTTTTTAAAGGGCTAAAATGCAAAATTGGCATTCTGGATGTTTTAAACAGTATTGGTTAAGATTTAGAAGTATATTTTCTATTAAATCCTAATTTAAATGAATTTTAGATGAATTTCCAAGAGTAGATATATATATATATATATATATATATATATATATATATATATATATATATATATATGTATAATTGCATTTTGAAGGGATTATTTTGTAAATATATTCCTAAACCCTAATACTTGATCCCGGCCTATATAAGAGAGTTTGCAGCCGTCATTCGCTGCACAACTCAGATCTTATTATATTCTCATTCTTTTGGTGATTGAGGAAGAAGCTTTTGGATCTAGCAAAGGAAGGCTTTTGTGGATTCTTCTTGATTCTAAAAAGTGAGTGATATAGACTTGTTTTGTTTATGTGTATGATTGCATGTTGTTTTGTTTGATGTTTTCGTATCTTGTATGAAATCGACGCCATGGTTGTATTTGTGATATACATGTGAAATCCATGAAAGATTAGTAGATCTCGATTGACAATTCTTGATTGCTTGAAACATGTTGAAGTTTGATTTATGATTATTGAAGATAAGAAATTGGATGGAGAAATCTCTGGACCTTGTTATTACGAATTGGATCAGATTTGAGTTGAGGAAGGGATTTGGTATTGTGATAAACTCCAGTATTGAGTATTGATTTCAGACCTAATTTGTGAGATCTGTAGGCCGACAGTCGACTGGGACTATGTATCAGTCGACTGGTACGACCCCAGCTGCTGTATCTTTAGTTTTTCTCGAAAATCCATTCTGGACAGTCGACTTAGACCCTTCTCAGTCGACTGGTACACTTAGAATTTATTTTTCAAAGTTATCGTAGAATTTCTCTCGGGTAAGTCGACTTATGTTTTTATAAGTCGACTTATGTTCTTATAAGTCGACTTATGTCCCCTTTTAAGTCGACTTATGTTTTGATAAGTCTTCTTATGATTTTTATAAGTCATCTTATGTTTTGATAAGTCTTCTTATGATTTTTATAAGTCATCTTATGTTTTGATCAGTCTTCTTATGATTTTTATAAGTCATCTTATGTTTTGATAAGTCTTCTTATGATTTTTATAAGTCATCTTATGTTTTGATAAGTCTACTTATGATGTTTATAAGTCATCTTATGTTTTGATAAGTCTACTTATGATTTTTATAAGTCACCTTATATTGTTGATAAGTCAACTTATGATTTTTATAAGTCATCTTATACTGTTAGCACTTGGATTGTTCTTGAGAAATTATCGGTAATTGTTTAGGGTAAGTCGACTGATGGTTGATGAAGTCGACTTACTGCACTTGTTATAATCTTGGATATTGGTTCTCGGGGCAGTCGACTTACTATAATATAAGTCGACTGGTTATGATGAGTTTTCGTGATCTTGAGGGTTCTTGTTATCTTTAGTTGTTTGTAGATGGATATGTTCGTCGGTGTCATGGCATGCCGGGTTCGTATTCGATCTATACCTTCTTAGTTTGTTTGTAGATGGATATGTTCGTCGGTGTCATGGCATGCCGGGTTCGTATTCGATCTATACCTTCTTAGTTTGTTTGTAGATGGATATGTTCGTCGGTGTCATGGCATGCCGGGTTCGTATTCGATCTATACCTTCTTAGTTTGTTTGTAGATGGATATGTTCGTCGGTGTCGTGGCATACCGGGTTCGTATTCGATCTATACCTTATCTTTAGTTTTGTAGATGGATATATTGCTATCCGATCTATGACATTATTGGTGATCGATTGTTGGACATACATTGTGGCATTGGGACTTATTGATAATTGGGCATATACTGAGATGTGAGGATTTCTGTTGGCTCAGATCAGCCGACTGGTTCATTATACAGTCGACTGCACCGAGCAGTTGAGCTGCACTATTTTTGAGGATGAATGATTGATGGATACTTGATCGTTGGTATTGTTTCTCGACTTGGTTCTTGCATGTACTGGCCTATCGTTCTTATTTCAGATTACATGTTCAGCTATTGTATTTTTGTTCAGTACATGTTGGTTGAGAATTTATGTTTATTTGTTATTTATGTTTGTTGTTTATATCACTCACACCATTTATGGCTGACCCCTTTAGTTTGGGGGTTAGGGTTCAACTCTAGCCTCATGTGTTACAGGTAGCTGCTTAGAGTTGGGAGCTTGGATGCTTGGGGTAGCTTTGGATTTTATGAGTGTTATAATAGAGCCTTGGGTAATTTTGTAAAGAGAAAGGGGTGTAACAGTTAAATGTATTTTAAGGTGTTTTGTATTTCCGCTGCAATTGAAAAAGAATATTGTAATAAGAATTTGGAATAAAATGATTTGAGTTTTGGTCTATGTATATTGTTACATTGAAGTGGATCGCTGGGAAAGTGCCACGTATTTTCTAAGTTCTCATATTAGAAATTCGGGGCGCTACAGATACAAACCCAGTTCGACAGGATAGAATTAGGGTCTCTGATTGAACCAAATCAACGGGCCTGATTCGCGACTATCCTCTCACCGGGAATTAGGGATTACATTCCTTATCTAATCACGCAGATTACATTCCTAATCTGACCCCAACGGCGACTATAAATATCCCCCATCCATCTCCATTAAGAGGTAATCAATACTTTTCCAGTTTAAAGTTCTTGTTTAATCATTCAGATTACTGACAAGAGCGTCGGAGGGTGCATCACCGGGATCCATCCCAGTGTCTCGCACTTTTTGCAGGTGAACGGCAGGAGTCAGCGGTCAGACTCCAACATAACAGGTTCAGGTTTGCTATTAAGGTTTTTCCAAGAATCCATAAATACTATCTGTTTGCTCCCACACCAAAATCAGCAGCAACATATTGGCGCCGTCTGTGGAAACATACGAATAGCAGCCTCCCCTCTTCCCGTTGGTCAGATCTCCTCCAGCCATGCCCCCTAGGAAAGTAAGATCTAGAGGGTCCAACCGTGGACCCAATCCCGTTGATCAGCAAGAGGTAGTCCCCATCCAACCCGCTCAGCAGCAGGGGCAACTTCCTCTCCAAGCGGAAGACCCTCTTCAACAAGATCAGCCTTCTCTTCAGAATCAGCAACCCCCTAAGGGTCCCGCCGGTCCTCAGAATGCCGGTGGGGGGGCTTCGCGTCCCAACCCGCAGAAGCAACCCCTCCATCAGGACCGCATTTTGGTACACAATGCCTCTTCGGATTCCATGGCCTCCTACAATCCTCGAGTTTCCGACCTCCGCAATACCATCCTCAATCGGTAGAAGGATGAGGATCTTCGCCGCCGTCTGGACGAAAAGCGGGCCCGAGAGGGAGCCTCCCGCCAACAACGTCCGGATGAGCGATCTCCTCACCGCCGAGACTACAGAAGGTCCCCTACCCGAAGAGGGATGAAAGAGTTCCCCGAACACCATAGGAGAAGACCTCATTCCCCTACTAGTCGACAACATCCGAGGAACGATGAGGCACCCATCACCCGTGCCGAGTTCCAGCAGTTCCAAGCAACGGTGTTGCAAGCCCTCAACCTCCAACCCAACAATAACAATGCTCAGAGGGCTCCTACCCCTCCACGGGTCCAAAGTCCTTGCCATCGGTCCATAACTCCTCCTCCGGCTCCTAGCAACCAACAGCGCATGCCTAGCCCTCGCCGCTCCCAGAGCTACCGTCGTCGCTCCCCTTCCTATGAAGACGAGTCCAGAGGCTCGTTTGACTATAGTCGAAGGGACGATGCTCTCTACCGCCGTCTCCACGAGATGGAGAGGCGCATCGGCCGAATAGACAGAGATGAGGAGTTAAGAGGAAGGACCATCCGCCCGAGCAGACCTCCCTTCTCCCGGACCATCATGGAAGCTCCTATCCCAAGAGGTTTCGAACCCCCGAAGTTCGAAACTTACTCGGGGGAGTCGGACCCCGTGGACCACATCGAAAGCTTTAAGACCCTCATGCTAATCCACCAAGCTTCCGATGATTTGTTGTGCAAAACCTTCCCCGTAACTCTTAAGGGTTCGGCTCGGGAGTGGTACTCCCGCCTCGCCCCGTCTTCCATATTCTCCTTCGAGCAATTCGAGGCCCTCTTCATCACTCATTTTGTGAGTAGCAGACGCATGGAGAAGACCAACATCTCGTTACTCCAGCTCCGCTAGGAGAAGGGCGAGAAGTTGAGAGACTATGTGAGGAGGTTCACTGCAGAAGTGAGATCCATCGCTTCCCTTGATCAACCTGTTGCAGCGGCCGCCTTCCAATCGAACATCCTCAACTCTAGCCTTCGCTCCTCCCTTGCCAAGAAGCCCCCACATAATTTCGCCGACCTCCTTCTTAGGAGCGAGAAGTACATTCGGGCTGAAGAAGCCGAGAATCTCCCGGGCTTTGAGGAGACATCTTCCGGGAACAAACGGAAGAGCACAAGCGAAGAGGGGTCCCAAAAATTCCAGAAGGACGGTAATGGACAGCGTCGCCCGACTCCTCGGTTTGAGAAGTTCACCCCCCTAATTGCCAATATATCAGAAGTTCTTATGGAGGTGGACAAGGAAGGGCTCCTCCGCGCTCCCTCGAGAATGAATACACCTGGCAAGAAGAGGAACAAGGATAAGTGGTGCCGCTTTCACAGGGACCACGGCCACGACACGGATGATTGTCGGGCTCTCAAGGAGGACATCGAAGAACTCATACAGCGGGGGCACCTGATCAAGTTCGTCCAAAAAGAGGGGGCCGAGCTTCCCCCCTGAGGAGCCTACAAACGAATGGAAGGGCCCGCCGAGCTTCAAGACCCAGAATCTCCCAGCTCCTCCCAAGAGGTCTTCACCTTGTTGTAGAAGTAGGATCCTGATTTTCAATAAGGCCGATGCTTGTAACTCGGCCAACAGCATGTAATAATGGCTCGCCCTATTGGAGCGGCCACTTAGTTTATTTCAATAAAACTTTACATCTTTTCATTGAAAATTATTGCTCTTGCTTCTCTATCTCTCCGAGTCACGACTCTCTTAAATGGTGGGTTCGGAGTCCAGCTTCTTCTACATGGCTGCTCCCGCAACTTACTAACCTTTAACAACAAGTTTGGAGTCCAACACTTGGCTCGATTCCTCTTCAAATAACTTGCTCTTCAGCAGGTTAGAAGTGGTTCGCCATTCGGAATTGCTCCCACAACCGTTGAATCCCTCTAACGATGGTTCGGAGTCCAACACTTGGCTCGATTCCTTTTCAAATAACTTGCTCTTCAGCGGGTTAGAAGTGGTTCCCCATTCGGAATTGCTCCCACAACCGTTGAATAACTCTAACGACGAGTTCGGAGTCCAACACTTGGCTCGATTCCTCTTCAAATAACTTGCTCTTCAGCGGGTTAGAAGTGGTTCGCCATTCGGAATTGCTCCCACAACCGTTGAATAACTCTAACGACGAGTTCGGAGTCCAACACTTGGCTCGATTCCTCTTCAAATAACTTGCTCTTCAGCGGGATAGAAGTGGTTCGCCATTCGGAACTGCTCCCACAACCGTTGATTCTGTCATTTAAATAGCGAGTTCGGAGCACAACTCTCTCCTAGAGTTCCTCCTCACACTCGTCTCACAAATGGCTCTCTCCCAGAGCCGAGCTCTTCCCTCCGCTCGCCTCCAAAGCGGACCTCTTCTCAACGAGTTCGGAGCTCACAACTCTCTCCTAGAGTTGCTCCTTAAACTCGTCTTCCAGATGGCTCTCTCCTAGAGCTGAGCTCTTCGCTCCGCTCACCTCCGAAGCGGACCTCTTCTCAACGAATTCGGAGCACAACTCTTCCCTAGAGTTGCTTCTCAAAACTCGTCTTCCAAATGGCTCCCTCCCAGAGCCGAGCTCTTCACTCCGCTCGCCTCCAAAGCAGAGATCTTCTCAAACAAGATCGGAGCACAACTCTCCCCTTGAGTTGCTCCTCAAAACTCGTCTTCCAAATGGCTCTCTCCTAGAAGCTGAGCTCTTCACTCCGCTCGCTTCCGAAGCGGACCTCTTCTCAACGAGTTCGGAGCTCACAACTCCCTCCTAGAGTTGCCCCTCCAACTCGTCTTCCAAATGGCTCTTCCATGAGCCGAGCTCTTCACTCTGCTCGCCTCCAAAGCGGAGCTCTTCTCAACGAGTTCGGAGCACAACTCTCCCCTAGAGTTGCTCCTCAAAACTCGACTTCCAGATGGCTCTCTCCTAGAGCCGAGCTCTTCACTCCGCTCGCCTCCAAAGCGGAGCTCTTCTCAACGAGTTCGGAGCACAACTCTCCCCTAGAGTTGCTCCTCAAAACTTATCTTCCAGATGGCTCTCTCCTAGCGCCGAGCTCTTCACTCCGCTCGCCTCCAAAGCGGAGCTCTTCTCGACGAGTTCGGAGCACAACTCTCTCCTAGAGTTCCTCCTCAAACTTGTCCCTCAAATGGCTCTCCTAAAGCCGAGCTCTTCACTCTGCTCGCCTCCAAAGCGGAGCTCTTCTCGACGAGTTCGGAGCACAACTTTCTCCTAGAGTTCCTCCTCAAAACTCTCCCATAGAGTTGCTCCTTGCACTAACTTCAAAGAACGGGTCTTCCCATGGCTCTTACGAGGACCTTCCTAGCACCTCTTCTCCACCCCTAGGAGTGGAGCTCCTCTTCAAAAATCTCCAAAACCAAATAGAACAGAGGCAGAGCTTCGGAGCTCTTCACCTCTCCCATATGCCGACCCATCCTCTCGAGATGCCGAGCTACTATGGGCAGAGGGGGAATTACCGAGTCACCGAGCCGAGTGGACGAGGTACCGACCCCTACATATGGAGAAAAATTTTGCCGATCCCATCTCACCGTCGGATCATCTCAAAAAACGTGCTAGAACATAATGAACAGCTCAGATCGTGCCACGTCTCCACAAAACGATAAGATAACGTTTTCTCGAAATGTGAGCCTCTTGTCTTATGATTCGCGCCACGATCGTGATCAACCGTCCAGATTGAGCCACGTAGCTCGAATTTCAAATCCGAGCTACCGATCTACCGAACAGCAAAGAGGAGAAAAATGCTCCTTAAAATTCGTGTTCGGATCTGCCGAACAAGATGCATCTCCCGAGCAGCAAAGCAGATGAAGAGGAAGAAAGAAAAAGAGGCTAACGGGTCGGGGTCGGATCCGATACCCACAGTCCGACCCATACCCTTCTTAGCTCCTTCATTCTTCTCCTTCTTCTTCAATCTTCCCGCCAAAAGTACCCAACACTTCTCCTCTTCTTCACTGTGCGAAAGAACAAGGCAGAGGAGAGCACCCGAATGCCTCTCCTCCCCTTCTCTTTCTTCTCAGGGCCGAGCTCTGACATGGCCGAGCCACCGAGACGAGGAGCCGAGGTACCGACCTTCACATATGGAGAAAAATACTGCCGAGCCAGTTTCACCGTCAGATTGTCTCAAAATTCGTGCTAGAACATGATGAACGGTTTAGATCGCGCCACGTCTCCACAAAACGACAAGATAACGTTTTCTCGAAATTTGAGCCTCTTGTCTCGTGATTCGTGCCACGATCGAGATCAACCGTCCAGATTGAGCCACGTAGCTCGGATCTGAAATCCGAGCTACCGAACTACCAAACTGTAAAGTGGCAAAAATGCACCTCAAAGTCCGTGCTCGGATCTGCCGAACAAGACGCATCTGCCGAGCAGCAAGGGAGGAGCGAAGAAGAAGAAGAGAAAAAAAAATGAGAGAAGGGTCGGCTCGGACCCGTTAGGGTCCCAGACCCGAACCCTTCCCTTCTTCTTCCCTTCCACTCTCCCGCCAAAACAAACCAGAGAAAAAAAAGAAGAACCCGGCTTCAAGCTCCCCACAGTCCATCGCTGAGCTACTTCATAGCCTCGTCGACCTCGAACGCCATCGACGGAGCTCAAAACTCCACCTCCACTTCGCACGAGCTCGGCCTCGCCATCACCACCTCTGCCGAGCTTCGTCAAGCTCCATGGCCGAGCTCGAGCCCCTCTTCGTCGAGCGACACAATCGCCATGTCGAGCTCTAACGGCAAGCTCGCCTCCATGACCTGCGCAACCGAACTCCACAGAACTCCTCGTTGTCACCCTCGACGAGGCGACATACCCCACTGTCGAGCTCGCCAAACAATCGCGAGCTCACCTCGTTAAGCTTCGGCCTCGCGAGCTCACCCCGATGCCGAGCTCCCACAATCGGCTCCCTCACTCATTCGCCGATCGAGCTCGCCTCGAGCTCGCTAGCTCCTCGCCCATCTCCTTCATTAACTCGCCGGAGCTACCCCACTGTCGAGCTCGCCAATCCATCGCGAGCTCCTCTCGCCGAGCTCGATCGCTCCGTCTCCGTCGTCAAGTCGGCGAGCTCACCCTCACGACAACAGAAGCATCGAGCTCTTCAAAATGCCGACCCACTTCACCGAAGCTCCTTGTCTTGCCGAGCTCCATTCGTACCGAGCTTCACTGCCAAGCTCACCTCCGAGCTCCAACGGTGCCGAACCCATCGTCTCCTTCGCGAACTCACCATCGACCTCCACGCCACGAGCTCCGGCTCCTTCGTCGAACGCCTCCAAGCTCCTCTCTCCCCTCCACCGAGCTCCGAGCTCCGGCACGCAGATGCGAAGATGAAGGAGAGCGAAGACGAGAAGGAAGGAGAAGACGAACGAATGAAAACAACGAAGAAGAACAGAGGATTGAAGTAGAAGAAGAGAGAAGAAGCAGCGGCATCGAAGAAAGAAAAAACAAAAAAAAGAGAAGCACCACGTGGCACTGCCACGTGGCATCGTAGTCGAGCCGTAATTGGAGAAAAACCAAGTAGCCGAGGTGCCGATCCGAGGAGCCGAAGAACCGACCCTCGTATATGGAGAAAAAATCCGCCGACCCACACGATCCGTCCGATCGTCTCAACATTTGCGTCGCGACACGATCGACGCTCAGAAACGCGCCACGTGTCCATAACGTGATCTGCTTCACGATGCGCGCACATCTGATCATGATCAACGCTCAGAAACGCGCCACGTGTCCAGAGCATGATCTGCTTTGCAATGCGCGCCATCTGATCACGATCGACATCCAGAAATGCGCCACGTGTCCAGGTAATATTTAATTAATTAATTAATTAATTAATTTGTTTTACTTATTTAAAAAATCAGAAAAAATAATTAAAAGATCGAAAAAAATTAATTAAAAATTCTAAAAATAATTATTAATTCAGAAAAATTATTTTTAAATTCTGAAAAAATAATTATTTAATTATAATAATTAATTAATATTTTTGATAATTAATTATTTAATTCGGAAAATGAATAAAAAATTCAAAAAAATGAGAAAATTCAGAAAAATCTGGAAAAATCACCAAAAATTCAGAAAATTCTGAGGATATTTTTGGGCATTTTACAAGCCCAGAATAACACTGTTACACCCCGAGCAAGATCTAAACTCCCTAAAGAACACCGATAAAATCCCGTACGCCATTAGAACAGTAAAAATACTCCTCAAAGGCTGATCAAACTCAGACTTCAGGAGTGGGGGGCTCGTGATATGGCTAAAAATAGGATTAAATCGGGACCGTTCACATCGGACACGAATCTTAAAGCTCAGGGGTAAAACGGTAATTTCACATACAATTGGGTCCGAAACGGGTACTGGGTCTCCTTCTCACAGATCCAATAACCCGTGAACGGATCCACCTCAACTGGGTACGGGTCCCGACTCGATACAAACCTAGTCCGACAGGATAGAATTAGGTTCTCTGATTGAACCAAATCAATGGGCCTGATTCACGACTATCCTCTCACCGGGAATTAGGGATTACATTCCTTATCTAATCACAGGGATTACATTCCTAATCTGATCCCAACGGCGACTATAAATACCCCCCATCCATCTCCATTAAGAGGTAATCAATACTTTTCCAGTTTAAAGTTCTTGCTTAATCATTCAGATTACTGACAAGAGCGTCGGAGTGTGCGTCGTCGGGATCCATCCCGGTATCTCGCACTTTTTGCAGGTGAACGGCGGGAGTCAGCGGTCAGACTCCAACAAAACAGATTCAGGTTTGCTATTCAGGTTTTTCTAAGAATCCACAAATACTATCTGTTTGCTCCCACACCAAAATCAGTAGCAACAAATTCCATTTGGTTAAATGGGGAAGGGTATGTAAAAAAAAAGGGTACGGGGGATTGGGAATCCTTAACCAGAGGGATATGAATCGGGCTCTGATGAGTAAGTGGTGGTGAAAGATGAACAAGAGAAGAAACTGCTGGTGGTGAAAATCATTTCGATCATACCGGAAGAGGACAAAAGTACGATTTGGGGGAAGAGCCAAGTACGGAAGGTCATCTTTTCTGTGGAAGGGAATAGCGAAGGTGGGGGATATATTCCACGCAAATACCACATGTAGAATTGGGAATGGAAAAAATACACACTTTTGGAAGGATAAATGGTGTGGTAACAATACCTTAATAAGCATGTTCCCAGAAGCAGAAAAGAGTGTGGTAACCATATACTCAACAGTCGTGGATGTCTAGCGTAACAGAAGGCTACAGCTGCAGACGGGAGAGGAAGTGTCTATGGAAAGTACCACACAATTACACAATCTGAATAGGTTCATTTGAACGGAAGGAAGGAGTATAGACGGCACGGAAGACGCCAGGACATGGAACTTGGAGTCTAATGAAAACTTCTCGGTAGCATCTCTTTACAGCAGACTGAATGACAGAGGAACAAGAAGTAGATACAATACGAGGATTTGGAGCACACAAGTGCCATTGCAGGTAAAGGCATTTCTATGGCTGGTAAAGAATGATGCGATCTTATCAAGGGTGAACCTACTGAAGCGAGGTATGCAGATTGAGGTCCAGTGCTCTAGGTGCAACAACAGTGATGAGGACGCGGACCACATATTTTTCAAATGTAATAGGGCAAAATTAACTTGGGAGGTTGTCAGTCGAGGGTTTGGGTGTCTACTTTGTCCAGCCTCAATTTCAGAGGCTTGGGACATGGGAAGGGGGCTTAACATAAAAAAAGAGGATAGGGAGGCCTGGATTTATCAGTAGCGGCGGGAATCTGGGGACTGTGGCTAGACCGGAATAACTTCTGTTTTCGTAACTGCAATCATAGATTTTCTGTTTTTATGCATCAAATTACGGTTTCATTTATGCATGGGCAGGGCAGGCGGCTACCAAGAAGAAGCTTCGGATGTAGACAGAGTTATCTTGAAGAGAAAGAGTATTTAGTGTTTCAAGTTCTTGTATTTTGCTTTTGTTTTTGATTGTCGATGCATTAGACTGATGAGATGCTAGACTACCTTAGTTTCGTTTTCTTTTGTTGTATTTTGTGTTGTAATGGTGTGTTTCGTTAATTTATCATTAATGAAACGATGACAATGTCATCTTTATTCTATAAAAAAATCTTTGCTATTTTCTATCAAGAAAGAAAATATTTACATTGGTAGATGTTTTTTTTATTGTTGAAAATAATCATTCTTGGAGCAATCTCCTTCCATATTATTCAACTTATCAAGGGTTGTTGTAGAAATTTTGCTTTCCCATACGTCTCCACTTCGGATTAATGTAAGGGAACGAAAGGCTTGTTTCGACTGAACAATACAATAGGTCTTTTGCTATTCCAGTAGGGTCCACTCCTTCTCATGGCTAAACGTACACGTACTCACTATCCTATTACCAAGTTTGTTTCCTCTTCTAAACAGAAAATTTCCTCTCAAAGCTTTACCTCTTCATTTTATTCCATTTATATTCCTAAAAATGTTCGAGGAAATACTTAAGCACCCAGGTTGGACATCAACCATGAAAAAGGAATGCACGCTCTTCAGCAAAATAGTACTTAGAAGTTGATTCGTCTCTCTATGGATGGTACGACAGATGTAAGTGGTATTCACAGTCAAACATAATCCTGACGGTACAGTTAAACGACTCAAAAGGCATCTTATAGCTCAAGAATTTGGGGTCAACTATATAAAAATATTTTCTACAGTTGCGAAACTCATATTTGTTAGGGTCCTTATCTCCCTTGCATAGAACCATTCATGGCCTCTTCACAACTTAATGTTAAGAACGCATTCTGATAGGGCCTTGGAAGATGTGTACATACCACAACCTCTTGGTTTTGAGCGACAATGGGAAAAGTTTGTATTTTTTGCTCAAAAAGTCGTTTTATGCCCTTAATTAATCTTCTCGGTCTTTGTTTGAAAGGTTTGACAAAGTTATGTGCTCTATGTATTTTTTATGAGTAAGGCAGACCACTCTCTCTTACAAGGAAAGGCGGCATTTGTTCAGGTAGTGACTCACAATGTATCATAGACATAGTTGACTAAAACGTAGTAAGTAATCAGTTTGACAGATGGCCTGGCTAGATGTCTAACTTCCCGCAATAATAAATAAATACATAAATAACCATAAATAAATAAATAGACCAGGACATGGGATTTTATGTATGATATCAAAACCTTATCCAAGACATCATTTTCGTTCATCCTTACTGCCTTACGGAAACATGTATTTCAACAAATTAATCAATGCAATATCACTTAAAGCAGAGTGTTCACTCCAAAAACTTTTTCCTATTATCCATTGATATGGTATAAATTACGTGGTCCCATCTGGGCCCTCAGACCTCCTCAAATTTCGTTCTCCTGTAATCATCAGGTCAAACAAACCCAACGGACTTCAACCAGCTCAGGTCCATGGGCAAACGGGTCTAACCCGGTCCGTTAGGATCTCAGACCCGTTTACCCTTGCCTATAAATACCAGAACCCCCCTCACTTTTAAAGGTAATCAATCTTTCTCCGCCAGAACCCTAGCTACTGTTACTTTCTCAGTAACTGACTAGATCGTCGGAGGGCATGTCTCCAGAAACTCTTCCGGGGTTTCTAGGCATTTTGCAGGTCCGAAGATCCGAGCCAAGCTACGAGCCTCAACCTCCCTCTTGCAACTTCCGAGCCGGTCCTACAGCCGGGGATCAGACTAATGCCAGTGTGGCGTCTTCCGCTTAAAAAATTACAAGAATTCACACATGTTGTGTAACCCCTGTTTTCCCAAATACGTATCTTCTGTGTATTTTCTGTATTAAAATTTTTTGTAAATTATTTTTTTCCCGCTTTCAAACTCTTTTGTCAAAATGTATTCTTGGACCTTCTCTTTTAAAATCTATTTTTGATCAATAATTTTATTGTAACTATTTTCTATGAATTTTATATTGTAATACAAATCTTATTTTTGTTGTTATTACTTTGATTTCTGTTATTATTAATACTATCACTGTTTTTATCACTTTTCTTATTATTATTATTGTCAGTATTATTATTATTACTGTTATTGTTATTATTGTTATTGTTATTGTTTTTATTATTATTATTTATATTTCTATAAATCCTAATTGTATATTTTTTTATTGGTTATTTTTTTCCCAAATGGATTTTCCCCCAAACCCAACTACTCATTGAGCCCAGACCCGTTACTTATTGATTCTACCCGTTAGTTACCCTACCCGCTCCATCTTATACCCTAACAACCTCTACTCTGTAGCCGCCTCCCCTTTAACTTAACCCTACTCCTATTTGCCTATATATATATACAAAACCCATCAGCAAAACCCATGCACCTTCAGCTGCTCTCGCCCTTCATCTCTTTCCTGACCTCCCTCTCGTCTCTCTCTTCCCCCTGATCGTGAGCGCCATAGTCGACCAGCCCCCATCGTCGTCCTTCCCTCCCTCGTCTCCAAACCCATCACTCTGTCTCTCTCTCCTTGCACCCCACCGTGCACCTTCTCCCAAAGCCTTCAGCTCTCCTCCTCCGTTGTGTGGCCAGCAGCACAGCTAGCACTCCCTGTTGCGGATACCTCGCAATGCACAATCGCGTCCCCTGTCCTCTCGGCGCACCAGTCCAGCAGACCCCCGACCCGTCGCTCCTCTTGCTCTCCCCTCCGACAGCCTGCAGCAATAGCATCAGCGATAGCTTTGCTGTCGTTCTCTTGAAGTCCGCAGCACACCCCGACGTCGCCCTGGTTGTGTGCTCCGATGCAGATAGCAAGCGTAGCAGCCACGCGAGCTTCCCTCATGTCGCTGTCCCATCTTGTCATTACTGTTGTTCCTTCTCATTGTTGGGTGTGTGTGGAGTTGTTCGTTGGTTTGTATTCGTGGTTGTTGCTCGCTTTTGGTTCGTGTGATTCGTTTGGGTTGGTCCGTTCGTTGTGTTTGTGCTCCGGGAATCCATTCCCGTTATTCTGCTCTTGCTTCATCGTTCTTATCATCGTCTCTCAAGCAAGTAACTTGTATTTTTTTCTTTGTATAATACAAGTACTAAATACCGCCTGTAGTGTAGTTAGGTTCTAGAGACAATTTGTGTGTGAATTCTCTGTTATCTATTGTCTCTATTGTGATGATTTGACCATAGTTGCCTCACGACACATATGACATGAATGGTTGACCACTTTTGATGTATATGTTCATGCTACTTTGAGATATCGGTGTTTGATATGTTATTCGTGATATACTTATCGAATACTTGTAAAATACTCTATACCATGTTGTTTAGACATCTAGTACATTATATTTCATGTTTGAGTTGATTTAGATGAATTTCGTATGATCTATGTTGATTTGTGTATGAAGAACAAATCTATAATTTCTGTTTCTCTGATGTTGATCAGTATTTTAGACCCTATTAAGATCAGTAATTGAAAAAATTTTGTGAACATGAACTGTAGAGGATTCTGTCTATTTTATAACCTTTTTGACAGATCTCAGTTTCGATTTACGAGTTGTGAGTTATGCCTATTTTACTACTGAGGTGTAGGGTGATTTCCAGATTTTGTTTTCAATAAATTCTGAAAAGTAATATATTTTTATTCTAGTGTTAAAATTATTATTTTGATCTGAAATTTTGCTCAGTACTTCTCGACTTGATTGGGGTTTACTCAGAATTTTGGTGGCTTTATTTGAGGAGTTTTACAAATCCTTTCATGCTTGCAAATAAAGACTTTACATGCATAATTTTACTACTGTTCAGTAAAGAACCTGATTTTCGACCTAATTCTACTTACTGTTTCTAAAATATTTCTGAATATGAAAGTTATCCTACTGTATCTATTTTATCACCCTTTTGACGGATTTGGATTTCAATTTATGTTTTGTGAGTTATTGTTATTTTCGTACTGCAGTGTTTACAATTTCAGATTTATAAAACTACTACATCTTGATATTTTCTGATTTTTTGTTGACTAAACTATTTATATTGAAAAATTATGATACTTTATATTCTGATGCTACACATATAGGGAAATACCCCAGATTTTTCGTAGATTTAATTAATGAACTTTCATGCTGTTTTCCTGACTTTGAATACAATCTTCTGATTTCCGACTGAACGTGTTTTCTGGTTTCAATTCAGTTTTGACCCATGTTTTTGTGAAACACTATATGACTTATATATGTTTGCTGGATTTGGAAGGGAGTCTATTTTCCAGATTCTTTGACGGATCCAGATTTTTATTTTTGTAGCAACAAAATCCCTGTTTTAGTGCAGTACTGTCTTGCTAACCTGAACTAAAATTTTCGTTGTACTATTCTTTTATGTGTTATCTTTAGTCTGTATATGTTTATCTGTCACCCTGAACCTGTTACATGTTTATACCATGCTATTCTCACTCTGTTTTCTGCACATACATATCTATTTGATAATAATAACAAAATAACCAAGTCGGGGTTTAAGGGAAAGATCTAGTAGTGGAAAATATAGAAATGTGTACTGAGAAGAGAGCCCGTGTTCCCTATCTATTACGTGTTCATGATTACATAGTGCATGACTCTGTTTATCTGAATCCTGTTTACATTATTTCCCTATAGGAAGGTGTACTCAGAAGAGAACCCATAGGTTCTATCTGTCTGATCTGTATCTGATATCTGTCTGTCTGATCCTTGAGTACACTGTCCTATGGACAACACTACGAAATCTAAACGTTACTTGTTTGAATGTAGAAACCATGTAGTAAAAGTATGGATGCATGAAGTGCTACCTAGATAGTAATAATACAAGACTTGAACATGATCACTTGATACTTGATACTTGTACTTGACTATTTGACACTTGTTACTTGTTACTTGTTACTTGATTTCGTGATACTTGATTCTTGATACTTGTTTCCTGTTTACATGATACTTGTTACATGACACTTGATACATGCCACTTGTACTTGTTCATCTTGCCATGCTAGTAATCTATTTTGTTATCATGTATATTCCATGTTATTAGTTAGTTTTTCCCATGTACTTGTATCCTGCACTACAAGTGGCCTGTAACTTGTATTGACGGGAGTTTGTTTTCTTTTTCCTATTCATGCAATTGTTAAATTGCAGATTTTGGAGAACAGGTACCAGATGGTGTTGGTGATATGAGATATTAGTGCTGAATTTTGCTATTATTATTTCTTGTTGCTTACTTTGAACAATTGTATTTGATACTTGGATTTATTTGTATTTGGGCAATGTGACTTAAGATATTTGACTTATTCAGATCTGTATTATTTGAGATTAATATATTTTGTTTCAAGTATTCTTGTTGGTTTTAACTCATATATGCATACTTGGTTGATTTTTTTGCTTCCGACTGTGATTATTCTTATGAAATGTTATAAAGATTCTGAATAGCTTATGGATGATGAAAATCATTTGCTGGGCTTAGTCACGTATTCGTATTCCGTATTTTTTTTGGGAAGCGGGGCATGACATGTTGCCCCCACACCCAAAACTAGCAGCATCAGGTTGGCACCGTCTGTGGGGAACTGCGACACCTACATTGGTCCGACCCTGTCCAAGGACATCACCTCGAATCCAAGCTCTTTTATGGCTCCCAAAGCCAGAAGGGCCGTCACTTCTGGATGTCGTCCATACCCTCCTCCCCTCCAAAGCCACATGGACGCCCAGGGCTCTAACCAACCATGAGCCAATGGCATTGTCGAACCAGGCGCTTCGCACTCAGTCGCGACTGATATGCAGCATCTAGAATTGGCAGGCTAGTCGAACAAGGGGAGGGGCCGCTTCCAACTCGGTCCCGAACCATGGCAGACAGCCTACCCTAAAACAGGTACCAGGGCACAGCCGCTCACCCCGAGGACCTCCACCATCGCGTGGCCATGTGGAGCAGGCCTCGGTCACGAGGACCGAGTTCCAAAAATTTAGGAACGTGGTCCTCCAAGCAATCCGGGGCGGACCCAGGGTTAAGGCACGGGACAACTCATACCCTCAGTCAGAAGCCCGGGGCAGCAAATCCCACGGATCAACCCGCCCACCAGAACAGGAAGACGCCATCCTTCGATGCCTCCGGGAAATAGAGAACTGCCTTGTCCATCTTGGCGAGGAAGGGCCGATGCTAGGCCAAGGTTATAGGCCGAACGACCCCCATTCTCCACCCAAATCTTGGAAGCTGAGATCTCTAGAAATTTCAGGCCTCCCCAATTTGAGACATACAATAGTGAGGGTGATCCCGCTGATCACATGGAAGGGTTCAAAACCTTAATGCTGATTCACAGTACCTCGGATCCTCTCCTATGCCACACCTTTCCTGCCACCCTGCATGGCCCAGCTCGGAAATGGTTCTCAAAGTTCACCCCTGGCCCGGTCTTTTCGTTCGATCAGCTAGAAGCAAGCTTTCTAGCCCACTTCGTGACCAGCAGAAAGGTCAAGAAGACGAGCGTGTCCCTTCTGGACCTTAGGCAGAAAGAAGGGGAACCACTCCACGAGTTTGTTCGGAGGTTCACCGCCGAGGCGAGGTCAGTCTCCTCCCTTTACGCGGGCGTCGCTTCTGCAGCCTTTCGGCACAATGTTTGCCACGGACAACTGAAGACCTCCTTAGCTAAGAAACCATCCATTGACTTCCCCGACTTGCTCAACAGGGTCGAGAAGTACATTCGGGCAGAAGAGGCTCTACACCCCGAGGGCATCAAGAAAGTTACGGCCAAAGGGAAGCGAAAAGCAGATGTCGCCTAGCCCGCCAAAAAAGCCATTAAAGATGCGGCTGGTCTGAAGAGGCTTCCTCCGGTCCCCCTTTTGAAAGATATACCCCGCTGACCCAGAATGTGTCAGCCATCCTCTTAAAGATCGAGGACAAAGGGATTGTCCGACTCCCTCCCCGACCGAGCAACAACAAAAAACGGGACCAGAGGTTCTACTACCGGTTTCACTGGGACCATGGCCAAGAGACAGACAACTATTGCACCCTTAAAGACGAGATAGAGGCCCTCATCCATCGAGGGTACCTGAGGGAATTCACCCGAACTAACCTGAGGGACCAGAGGAATTTGAGGCCTTCGCCTCCTCCTCGAACGGTCAGCAAGCAACTCGACTGAGATCCCGAGCCCGAAGAGACGGGGGGATAGACCATCCTACACTGTGTCCATAACGAACCCATAGGGGGAGATTCCAAAACGTCCCCTAAGGCCTTCTTGCGAGAGGTAAGCTTGGTCCACGACCAACCCCCCCTAGGATTCAGCAGCAGACTGTCTCATTCTCAGGAGAAGACCTGGAGGGCGTTCGACTCCCGCATTGCGATGCTCTGGTCATCAGCCTCGACATGGCCAACCACGAGGTACGGCGTATCCTCGTGGACAACGGTAGCTCGGTCAACATCCTCTTTCTAGCCGCCTTTGAAAGCCTCAAGCTCTCCCGCGAAAGGTTGAAACCAGCAAGGTACACGGTCCATGGATTTTCTGGCGTCCCCATCCAGATCGGGGGTATTATCACACTTGATGTAACGACCGGCATGGCCCCGACCATCAGGATCGAAGCAATGGATTTCATGGTGGTCAATGTCAAGGCTACCTATAACGTCATCCTCGGCAGACCCGGCCTTTGCACCCTCCAGGCAGTTCCTTCCGCCTACCACTTAAAGCTCAAGTTTCCCACCGACCACGGGGTGGGTGTTGTCCAAGGTAATCAGGAGTTAGCACGTTCGTACTACATGACCGCGGTGGGGGGCGGCATCTTTCCTTTCGACGCTGTGGAACTCCATTCTGAGCGAGGATCGGAACCCGTAGATGTACTTGAGGAGGTCCTTTTTTCCGAGGATGAATCGTCCAAGTGGTTCCAGGTTAACCTATCCTTAGTCCCAGACCTAAAGCGAACAATCATTGAGTGTATTCGCTGGAACTCCGACCTCTTCGCATAGACACCATCAGATATGCTGGGAATCTCTGAAGACATCATAATGCATCGGCTGAGCATTCGTCCGGACTCAAAGCCAGTCCAGCAGAAAAGGCATAAGTTTGCCCCCGACCGACAAATGGCTGTCAGGGAGGAAGTTGGGAAACTCCTCTCGGCACGATTCATTTAGGAGGTCAACTACCCGGAGTGGCTTGCTAATGTGGTAATGGTGAAAAAGGCGAGCGACACATGGAGAATCTGCATTGATTTCATAGACCTCAACAAGGCATATCCGAAAGATCCATTTCCGCTCCCGAGCATCGATGCCCTCATAGATGCGACAGCGGGGCACGAACTGCGTAGATTCATGGATGCCTTTTCAGGCTATAACTAGATAAGAATGTTTCCTCCAGACATACCAAAAACTGCCTTCATGATCGACCAAGGCCTTTACTGTTACCGGGTCATGCCCTTTGGGCTGAAGAACGCCAGCGCCACTTATCAAAGGCTAGTCATCCGAGTCTTTAAGGACCAAATCGGGCGAAACATGGAGGTGTATGTTGACGATATGCTCATCAAAAGCCGTTCGGGCCAAGATCATGTGGCCGACCTCGAAGAAGCTTTCAGGGTCCTGTGATCTCACAATATGAGGTTCAATCCCTCCAAGTGCGCCTTCGGTGTCTCCTCGGAGAAGTTCCTCGGATTCGTTGTGAGCCACCGCGACATCAAAGCGAATCCAGAAAAGATTCAAGCCATTCTTGATATGGCCCCTCCAAGAAATACCAAGGAAGTGCAAAGGCTCATGGGGCGGCTGGCGGCCATCGGCTGTTTTCTGTCCAAATCTGGAGAGAAGTCGCTTCCATTCTTCAAAGCCCTTAGGGGGGCAAAAAGCTTCGAGTGGGCGACTTCCTAGTAGGAGGCATTCGACCAACTAAAGGCACATCTCGCTAACCCACCACTCCTCAGCAAGACAGAGCCAGGCGAGCCCCTATTCCTATAACTGGCCGCCACTGAACACGTGCTCAACGCCGTCTTGGTCAAGGAGGAGGATGGGTCACAAAGGCCCCTCTACTATGTTAGCAAGGTCCTGCACGATGTGGAGGTCAGATACCCGAGGACGGAGAAAACTGCCTATGCACTGGTAATGGCAGCACGGAAACTCCAACCCTACTTTCATGCTCACTTCGTCCGCGTCCTCACAGATCAGCCTCTCAAGACAGTTCTTGACAAGCCCAAAAATTTCGGCCGCCTCATCAAATGGTCAATCGAGCTCAGCCAGTACGATATCAGCTACCACTCTCGAACAACAATCAAGGGCCAAGCTCTCGCGGAATATATCACCGAATGCACCATCCCCGAGTCCCCGAAAATGCAGGACTCTCCGGCCTGGGAAGTCTATGTCGACGGTTTGTCCCGCATGGAAGGGAGCAGCGCGGGCGTCATTCTCAGAGGCCCCAACGACTTCGTCCACCAGTACTCTCTTCGGCTCAACTTCCCAGCTACAAACGAGGCAGAATATGAGGCTCTGATCGCTGGGCTTACCCTGGCCTACAGGACAGGGCGAGGCAAATACGAGTCTTAAGTGACTCCCAACTCGTGGTCAATCAAATCACCGGGGAGTACAAGGCCCGTGATCACCAATGACCCAGTACTTGGCACATGCGAAGCAGATCCTGCAGCTTTTCGCACAGGCAGATGTCTGGCTGATTCCAAGAGAACAAAACTGTCACGCCGACTTCTTATCTAAACTCACATCATCTTCCCTCGAAGGATTATACCGCACCTTCCTAGTCGAGGTCCTTCTTAAACCAACCATCGAAGAGCCTGAAGTCTTCTGCCTTGCCAACAGTGATTCCACTGAGACATGGATAAGCCCCATACACAAATTCCTAACAACTGGCAAGCTGCCCTAGGACCAGGCCTCGGTAAGAAGTATTCGGGTGCGGTCCGAAAGGTTCACCTTAATTGAGAACGTGCTCTTCAAACACTCCTACACCAAGTCAGACGGGAGACCCTATCTCTTCTGCCTAACACCAGATAAGGCTAAATACGCCTTGGAAGAACTGCACGAAGGAATCGGGGGATATCATATAGGCAGCAAGTCGCTAGCTCAAAGAGCACTAAACCACGGCTACTACTAGCCAACTATGCCGCAAGATGCTAAAAACCTCGTCCGAAGCTGCGGCCCCTGCTAAAGGTTCTCCCCCGTCAGACACTCAACCCGAGCCGAGTCGAAGTCACTCGCCAGTCCTACTCCCTTCGCCATGTGGGAAATGGACCTGGTCAGCTCTTTTCCAAAAGTGACTGGCCAAAGGCAATTCCTCATCGTTGCTATTGACTACTTCACCAAGTGGGTAGAAGTAGAGCCCTTGGCTACGATCACCGAGCATTAGGCTCAACAATTCTTCTGGAAACACGTAGTCTGTCGATTTAGGATCCCGCACGTGCTAATCACCGGTAACGGAACCCAGTTCGTGGGCAAAAGTTTTCGGAAGTTTTGTGACGACCTCGGCATTCAGCAGCGCTTCTCGTCAATCACATGCCCAAGGGTCTGTGGGTCGAGGAGTTTTCAAGCATTCTCTGGTCACATCGGACTACCAAGAGAATTTTGATTGGCGAGTCTCCTTTCAACCTGACATATGGGACCGAGACGGTCATCCCTCTCGAAGTTGGCCTCCTATCGCCGAGAAACATGGGCTTCAATGAAGAATCAAACTCAGGTGACCTCAGGGCCAACCTGGACCTCGTCGACGAGGTATGGAAAAGATCCATCATCCGACGGGCCATCTACCAACAAAGGGCCGAAAGGCTCTACAACAAGAAAGTCTGCCCAACCAACATCAGGGAAGGGGACCTCGTGCTATGAAAGCTAGCAATCTCCTAGCTCACCGCCAGAGGCTAGCTTGCCCCCAATTGGGAGGGCCCGTATAAGGTCTCCCAAATGGTACGTCCAGCCACGTACCGCCTCGAAGACCTGGGGGGCAAGAGGGTTAAGAGGCCGTGGAACGTGGAGCACCTCATCAAATTTCAAGGGGGAAAGTGAGGGAGAGTCCATTGTTGTAAGCGATATGCGCCAATTCACTTGTAAGAAAATGGCCAAGATATAAAGTCAGTATGTTTTGTTCAGAGTTCGCACTAGTTCCTCACAAAATCTCACAAGATTGGATGCCCGACGCTCGGTATGTATCTCGAGTAAGGCACCATCTTTCTCACAAGCTTGGATGTCAGATGCTCAACATGTGTCTCGAGAAAGGCACCGGCTTTCTCAGAAGCTTAGACGCCCGATGCTCGGCATGTGTCTCGAGCAAGGCACCAGCTTTCTCACAAGCTTGGACGCTCGACGCTTGGCATGTGTCTCGAGAAAGGCACCAACTTTCGCAGAAGCTTGGACGTCCGACGCTCGGCATGTGTCTCGAGAAAGGCACCAACTTTCTCACAAGCTTGGACGCCCGATGCTCGGCATGTGTCTCGAGCAAGACACCAGCTTTCTCACAAGCTGGGACGCTCGACGCTCGGCATGTGTCTCGAGCAAGGCATCAGCTTTCTCAAAAGCTAGGATGCCCGACGCTCGGCATGTGTCTCGAGCAAGGCACCAGCTTTCTCACAAGCTTGGACACCCGACGCTCGGCATGTATTTCGAGCAAGGAACCAGTTTTCACACAAGCTCGGCCGCTCGATGCTCGGCCGCTCGATGCTCGGCATGTATCTCGAGCAAGGCACCAGCTTTCTTACAAGCTTGGATGCCCGATGCTCAGAATGTATCTCGAGCAAGGCACCATCTTTTGCACAAGCTTGGACGCCCGACGCTCGGCATGTGTCTCGAGCAAGGCGCCAGCTTTCTCACAAGCTTGGATGCCCGACGCTTGGCATGTGTCTCAAGTAAGGCACCAGTTTTCTCACAAGCTTGGAAGCCCGATGCTCGATATGTGTCTCAAGCAAGGCACCAGCTTTCTCACAAGTTGGGACGCCCGATGCTTGGCATGCATCTCTAGCAAGACACCAACTTTCTCACAAGCTGGGACGCCCGACGCTCGGCATATATCTCGAGCAAGGCACTGGCTTTCTCACAAACGTGAACGAGCTTGTGAGGACCGACCATCGAAATTAACTACAAGACAGAAAAATAGCCAAGGCAGGAGTTTTCTCATTATTATTTCATCATAGGAAATTTTGTCGTTATAAAGAAAAACTTCGTTACAATGGTAAAACCTAGCATAGGGATCCCGTGCCGAAGCCACGGGATCGAGGCAGACGAGCTCTAGTCCGGCCAACTGAGTCGGCTCCTTCGTCGGGTCTCCCGGTTTCACCAAGGTAGACACGCTGGCGACTGAGCTCTGTGCATCATAAGGCCTCGCCGGACCAATCCTTGGGGTCGGCAACGAAGCACCATCAGGGGGATGGGGGCCCGTGAAGGAAACGGACCGAGTCTCGGACATCCCTAGCATTATCTTGTACCGTTGCACCTCCAATTCCTTCTCCACAATAAACTCGCGAAGGAAAGACTCAGACGAGGGCCGCTGGGTAGAGGTACTCGCCATCGAAAATGGAGCTCCAGCGGGGTCCAGGTCATGATCGGATAACAGCTTCTTGAACCTCGCCAACTCCACGCTGAGCCCCTTGGACTTGTCCATAAAATACTTGACAACAACCTCACGATCACGAGTCTCCTTACAGTATCGAGTCAAAGCAAATTCCATAGCTGAGATCTTACCTTTCAGTCGGCTCACCTTCGGGCCACCAAGGTCCCCCGCTGGGGTCACTGTCATATGCCAAAGGACAGAGAAATATCACTCCAACCCAAAAACACTTGGCTAAAAAATCAAGCCAGAAATTCATCCAAATCAAGAGGTTCGGCCAAAAATGCTTTTCATTGCTTAAAAATGTAATTTTACAAAAGTTGTGATGGCCAGTCCGCTTTCGGCTATTACAAAAAATGCAAACAAAAAACAAAACAAGGAAAAGAAACAACGATGACTACTGCTGGCCCACCTCTTCCTCTGCCTACTTTTCGGGGTGGGACTTGTCATCCGCGGCATAATCACCATCTTCGGGGGTCAGCGGGAGCTCAGGAACGACCAAGTCATAGTGGAAGCTGCTCAGGTCCAGCTCCGGATGAAAGTGCTTGACATGCTGGGTTGCCCTAGCGTAGACCATGTCCGGGGGCTCGATCACTTTGTCCATCCCGGCCACCCTCATCTCTTCCACGTGCATGTCGGCCTCCTTCCTCAGGTCGGCCATCCTTCTCATATAAGGGTCCTCCTAGTTCGCCAACTCCGCTCGAAGAGCCTAGATCTAGCCCTCGAGGTTCGTCTTCTCCAGCTTGAGCTCTTTCGCTTCCCGCTCCCAGCACTAGGTATTCCTATTCTCGTTCGCCACCTCCTTCGTGTGCAGCTTCGTCAGCTGAGCACCTTCAACGCAGGCCTGCAACCGAGGGAGATAGACTTAGAAAATGGGCCAAAAGTATGAACACAACCAATTACCACGTTACCTGCAAACTGGCCAGCGCCCACTTCAGGTACGAGGACTCGACGGCGTCGCACTCCTGGGACTTCTGTTCTCGGGGCGGAGCGATCTTCTCAACCATCTCGATGGCACCGGCCCATCCGAGACAGTATCCCTGATCTTAACAGGCCAGTCCGGCGCCTAGGGCTGCAACCCTGCCTCGCCAACGATCTGGTCGGCCGTCGGAGCGACTGGAGGGAGTCCAGCCTTCACTACCGTGGCGACCTTCTAGCCACTGGTGCTGGGGCCCGACTTTGAGCTATTGTGTTTCTTCGGCGTCGGAAGAGGGGTCTCCTTCGCAACCCCTCGGGAGGGGCTCTCCCATGCTTCTTGTGACGGGGTCGGTCAGCCTTCTCGGCCGCCTGTTTCTTCAGTAGAGCCCTCCTCGCTGCAATCACATCATCATCAATGTCTACAGAAAAGAAAACCACGTAAGACGAGCGAAAATACTTGAAAGAAAACTAGATAAAAAACATACTGATAGGAGTGGGGCTCAGTCCGATTCGAGTCAGGTGTCTCTCTGTCACGTTCGACCAACCAATGCTATTGCTCGGACATATCTTCTCAACATCCACCCATTCCTCGGCTGTCAAGTCCGACTTATGAGGACCCTTCAGATTAAGCTTGTAGAACCTCCAAGCCGTGGGAATCACCCATGGGGTCAGGTTCCGAACGATAAAATACTTCTCTTTCCACCCTTTGATGGAGTCCGGGTGCCCGTGCACGACCCGTCTCTTTTTTCTCTACGAAATATAGTAGATCCCCTCATATTCGTCGGACGAGCAGAGGCCGAGGATCGCCTGAAAGTACTTTAGTTTTGGGCGGATCCCCCACTTAGCGCAAAGCAACAGGAAGTACATTATCTGCTTCCAGGAATTAGGCCCGTACTGCATAGAGCTAAGGGACGCCCAGTTCAAAACTTCCGTAATGAAGGGTGGAACTACAGCCGCAAACCAGAGCAGAAGGCATCAATAGGGAACATGCAGAAGTGTGGCGCCAGTCTGTCCGTAGGACGGATCCCGAGGCTGGGGATCAGCAGCTCATACTCCTCACCAATGAAGTAATTTGCACGGATGACGGGGAGGTTGTTGGCTATAAGGATGCTCGACACCCTATCCATGGCGATTTTCTACCTACCGGGCGAGGAAGCCTCCACATCCTCGTCAACTCCTCCCCTGTATCGGAGCAACTCCTTGATATCCTCTGGATACATTCAGATAGAGCGTGGCTGGACCTCAAACGGAACCTCAAGGTTAACCACTAGAGCCTCCTCGTCCGGGCTGTCCGGATGAACCCACTTCGTCTTCTTACGTCGAACCCGAGGACCCTTCGGGGGGTACGACATCGCTAAAGGGCCCAAGTTGTCATCCTCGGACGAGTTATTTTTCCCTCCAAGTTCACCCTCCTTGGCAGTTGTGATACGCTCTTCCACATTCACTTCAACCTCTTCTTCTCCCCCCTCCTCGGCCACTGCGATCTGTTCTCCGCCCACCTCAAACACCTCGACCACCTCGACCTCCTCCTCACCTTCGACCAAGGGTACATCCTGTTCCGAGTCACTCGACTCTACCACAAAAGGCCTTGTATTATGTAAAGGCGCGACATCGTAGACATTTGTCTCTGACTCCCATGACATTGAGTAGGAGGTACGGGGACCCTCGTTCTGACCCGATGTAGTGGCGGACAAACCGGACTGAGCCCGTGACATACCGAAAAGTATAAAATTAACTAACATGTTCGAAGAGCGGTGAAGGATATGGAAAACTCGCCCCAGTGACTGAAAAAGCGCTAGAAGGGGAAATTTGAAAGCTTAAGAAGAAAAAGAAAAGATGGGAAATGAAAGGAGAAGGGGGGATTTATAGCAAAACTAGCAACACTTCGTATTCAACGAAAAACATGACATCATCAATTACACGTGTCACCACCCTATTGGCCCACGAACGGTCCAAGTCGCTGAAACCCTAACGCTCGGAGCTCTCGCAGTACACTTCGTACACACTAAAAACCGAGTGCCCAACAAAGCTTCCCCTCGAGGCTTCAAGGCTTGACGCTCGACAAGTACTGCGAGCACCAACCTAGCCTTTTCCGACAAAGCTGCCCCTCGATGCTTCAAGGCTCGATGCACAGCAAGTACTGCGAGCACCCACCTAGATTTTTCTTACAAAGCTGTCTAACAAAGGGCACTTCTGGGGGGTTCGACACTCGGCAAGTACTGCGAGCACCCACCTAGCTTTTCCAACAAAGCTGCCCCTCCAGGATTCAGGGCTTGACGCTCGGCAAGTACTGCGAGCACCAACCTGGCTTTTTCTAACAAAGCTGCCCCTCGAGGCTTCAGGGCTCGACGCTCGGCAAGTACCGCGAGCACCCACCTAACCTTTTTCCACAAAGCTGCCTAACAAAGGCCAAGCCTGGGTGGCTCGACGCTCGGCAAGTACCACGAGCATCAACCTGGATTTTCCCAACAAAGCTGTCCCTCGAGGTTTCATGGCTCGACGCTCGGCAAGTACTGTGAGCACCTACCTAGCTTTTTCTACAAAGCTGCATAACAAAGGCCAAGTCTGGGTGGCTCGACGCTCGGCAAGTACCGCAAGCACCAACCTGGCTTTTTTCAACAAAGCTGTCCCTCGAGGCTTCAGGGCTCGACGCTCGACAAGTACCGCTAGCAGCCACCTAGCTTTTTCCTACAAAGCTGCCTAACAAAGGGCACTTCTGGGGGGCTCGACGCTCGGTAAGTACTGCGAGCACCAACCTGGCTTTTCCCAACAAAGCTGCCCCTCGAGGCTTTAAGGCTCGATGCTCGGCAAGTATCGCGAGCACCCAACTAACTTTTTTCTACAAAGCTGCCTAACAAAGGTCAGGTCTTAGTGGCTCGATGCTCGACAAGTACCGCGAGCACCAACCTGACTTTTTCCAACAAAGCTGCCCTTTGAGGCTTCAGGGCATAACGCTCGGCAAGTACCACGAGCACCCACCTAGCTTTTTCTTACAAAGCTGCCTAACAAAGGCCAGGTCAGGGGGGGCTTGACGCTCGGCAAGTACCGCGAGCACCAACCTGGCTTTTCCCTACAAAGCTGTCCCTTGAGGCGCGGGGCTTGGGCTTTCCGATCCGACCCTCCAAGATCGGAGCTCGGCGGTGACTTTGAGCATCCACTCAGCTTCTCACTGAAGTTGCCTCACTCGAAGCTCTCCGAGCCGACCCTCCAAGCTTGGAGCTCGGCGATGACTTTGAGCATCCACTCAGCTTCTCCCTGAAGTTGCATCACTCGAAGCTCTCCGAGCCGAACCTCCAAGCTCGGAGCTCGGCGGTGACTTCGAGCACGCACTCAGCTTCTCACTGAAGTTGCCTCACTCGAAGCTCTCCGAGCTGACCCTCCAAGCTCGGAGCTCGGCGGTGACTTTGAGCACCCACTCAGCTTCTCGCTGAAGTTGCCTCACTCGAAGTCCTCCGAGCCGACCCTACAAGCTCGGAGCTTGGCGGTGACTTCGAGCACCCACTAAGCTTCTCGCTGAAGTTTCCTCACTCGAAGTCTTCTGAGTCGACCCTCCAAGCTCGGAGCTCAGCGGTGACTTCGAGCACCCACTCAGCTTCTCACTGAGGTTGCCTCACTCGAAACTCTCTGAGCCGACCCTCCAAGCTCGGAGCTCGGTGGTGACTTCGAGCACCCACGTGGCTTCTCACTGAAGTTGCCTCACTCGAAGCTCTCCGAAGCCAATCCTCCATGCTCGGAGCTCGCCAGTGACTTCGAGCACCCACTCAGCTTCTCATTAGAGTGACCGCACTCGAAGCTCTCCAAGCCGAACCTCCAAGCTCGGAGCTCGGCGGTGACTTCGAGCACCCACGTGGCTTCTCATTAAAGTTGCCTCACTCGAAGCTCTCCGAAGTTGACCCTCCACGCTCGGAGCTCGGCGGTGACTTCGAGTACCCACTCAGCTTCCACTAGAGTGGCCGCACTCGAAGCTCTCCGAGTCGATCCTCCAAGTTCGGAGCTCGATAGTGACAGCGAGCACCCATGTGGCTCTTCTCCCTAAGATCCCCTCACGGAGTGCTCGGCGCCTGTCGGACGAAGCTGTCCCTTGGCCTTCGTCCCACGGCCTTCGGCCCTCGGTCTCGGCCCTCGGCCTTCGACCTAAATTGTGGCCAGTTCTAAAAACACCCCCCCCCCCCAGGGATTCAGAGCTACAAATCTTCGCCAAATACTCCCCTCCTCTCTTCCTACAGAGACAGACTACTCCTACACGACTGGGTTACACACCCCTCCAGGAGTAGGGGGCTTATGATATGGTATAAATTACGTGGCCCCATTTGGGCCTCAGATCTCCTCAAATTCCGCTCTCATGTGATCATCAGGTCAAACAAACCCAACGGACTTCAACCAGCTCAGGCCCATGGGCAAACGGGTCCAACCCGGCCCATTAGGATCTCAGACCCGTTTACCCTTGCCTATAAATACCAGACCCCTTCCTCACTTTCAAAGGTCAATCTTTCTCCGTCTGACCCTAGCTACTGTTGCTTTCTCAGTAACTGACTAGATCGTCGGAGGGCTTGTCTCCGGAAACTCTCTCGGGGTTTCCAGGCATTGTACAGGTCCGAAGATCCGAGCCGAGCTATGAGCCTCAACCTCCCTCTTGCAATTCCCGGGCCGGTCCTACAATCGGGGATCGGACCAACGCCAGTGTTGCGTCTTCCGCTTCATAAATTACAAAAATTCACACTTGTTGCCTCCACACCTAAAAACTAGCAGCATCATCTCTCAAAATTTGGCTTCTTTATTACTTGAAAAGGAGACAATAAAGTGAGTCTAATAGTACATAGTCATCCATATGTTTGATGCTCAGCACCTTTTAGTTGGGTCTGGGTATGAGTTCCAACTCCAAGAAAGGAACAGTTCACTAAAGAAAATAATTAACTGAAATTACCTGCATATGAAAGAGTTATCTGTCTACCCCTCCACGTTGTTCCTGCATTTATCAATTAAAGTTGAGTAATCAAGAACATTTAGATTTAGATTTTTTATTTTTATTTTTATTTTCATGCAAAATAACAAATATAGATAAGAGAAAACTGATGAACCCTGAAAAGAAAAGACACAAAGAAAGCCTCTAACAAGTGACCATGGCGAAGACATGTCATTAGCAAATGGATCAGAGGAGAGACATCGTGATCCCTCTGCCATTAATTCACCAACATATCATTGGAGTTCTTATACTAAGAAGATAAATGAACACCCAAATGCCTAGTAAGGAGCCTATTGAGATCCTCAAAAGGCTTATTAACTTCTCCTTATTTGAGCACTCTCAAGCGGAAGAATATATATATCAGTGTCTTTTCATTAAACTTCATAGCTTAATATATATGATGTAAACAAGCAAACATTTCCCTTTTGGAATCAATAACCATATCAAAATCCTTAAAGAAAAGGTCAATTCTACAAGTTCAGTACAAATTCCGTATTTTGCATTCTATGAAATATTTTACATGCAAAGAATGAAAAATTACTCTTTTAGTTTTAGTATGATTCCATATTCTAGCTTTCAGTGAAATTCCCAATGTACAAAATTATAGAATATGTATCCTGTATCTGTCGACTTGAAATTCAGATGCAATCATGATGTAACAAATTTTCAAATTGCCAGGAAAATGTCCATTGGTATCTATAACTTTTATAAAAGTGAAACTTTCAACCTTAGCTCATTATCTATTTGGTCAACATGTATACTACATGCGAATTTTTCCCCAAAATGACCCTCTTTTTGAAAGTTTTTTCCAAACTACCCTACTTTTTTTTAATTCCCTAAACGACTCACTCGCTTTTTGAAAAAACGAGTTTGATTAAAAATAACTCGCTTTTTCAGAAAGCGAGTGTGAGAATTTTAATTTTCGAAAAGTTAGACTCGCTTTTTGAAAAAACGAGTTATTTTTAACCAAACTCGCTTTTTGAAAAAACGAGTTTGGTTATTTTGATAAATACTTTCGAAAGTGGGTTATTTTGGTAAATACTTTTAGAAAGTGGGCTAGTTTGGTAAATAAGTTCAGAAAGTGGGTCAATTTGGTAACAAGTTCTTTCTATATTACATTGTCACTTCATCTTCTTTAGACTACTATATATGAAATCGTTTGTCAGGACTTTTATATCACATTATCACTTCATCTTCTTTGATCATGATTTTATAAAGTTAGCAACTGTTTAGCAGTAGTCGAGGATATACATAACATGACATTATTTCAGTATACACAAAATTGGTGTGTTTTAAGTTGTCGAGAATGAGCCCATGGATACTCCCAATCAATCTTAGCTTTTAGCCTATCAATCATATGTGCTAGGTTCTTGCGCCAAAATTTTTTCTATTAAAAGGGTGATTGTAACTTCGTCCATGGCTGCTGTTATACATAATGGTAGACCACAAAAGCCTGACGTGATAATTGATGAGACATGGTTCTCTAGTTCTGAATATTGTCAGCAGACTAAGGTTTGCTCATAATATATTATTTTGTATTTCTTGCACTTGTTTTGAAAGCCCGAGTTTATTTTTTCCCAACAAAGAAGAAATTTTCTCTCTTGATCACTTTTCTTTCCTTTGTTTATATTGTTGTTTATGAATTGTTCATTCTGTTTATGAATTGTCCATTGATTTATTGGTAGGAGCATCAACATATGCCAATTCAGTATTTGGGTGGATAAATGTTAAAATTGTTGTCGAGGCTCATATTTGTTAACCATTGAATCTGATTTCTAAGATCGTGACCTAATGGTGAACTATTTTGGTTGATAGGTGTGCTGATGAAAAAGAGATGAGGTTCTAACCACCCTCGCTTTTTCAGAAAGCAAGTGTGAAACTTTTGGCGCAAGAACTCAGCGCATATGATTGATTGAAAAGCCAATTATGTGTATCCCGGAGATTGGGAGTATCTATGGGCTCATTCTCGACAATTTAAAACACACCAATTATGTGTATACTGAAATAATGTCAAGTTATGTATATCCTTGACTACTGCTAAACAGTTGCTAACTTTATAAAATCATGAACAAAGAAAATGAAGTGACAATGCGATATAGAAATTCCTGACAAACGATTTCATATATAGTAGTCTAAAGAAGATAAAGTGACAATGTGATATAAAAAGAACTTATTACCAAAATGACCCACTTTCTAAAATTATTTACCAAACTAAGCCACTTTCTAAAAGTATTTAACAGGATGACCCACTTTCGAAAGGTTTTACCAAAATAACTAAACTCGCTTTTTGAAAAAGCGAGTTTGGTTAAAAATAACTCGCTTTTTCAAAAAGAGAGTCTAACCTTTCGAAAATTAAAAGTTTCACACTCGTTTTTTGAAAAAGCGAGTTATTTTTAACCAAACTCGTTTTTTCAAAAGCGAGTGAGTCGTTTAGGGAACAAAAAAAAAAAGCAAGGCAGTTTGGGAAAAACTTTTAAAAAGAGGATCATTTTGGGAAAAAATTCACTACATGCACTATTCGCTTAATTTCACACAAAGCTTGAAGGCGTTTTTTGGATCAAAGGAGAAGAATGACATTCGTTCTTTTATCATATTTTTAATACAATGGAGAAGATTGAAAACTATATTCAAATGAAGCATGAAATGAGACACCTTTATAAAGTAAGAATCATTCAAGATAACTTATAGAGTATCTGAATTCTAAATTAGAAAAGTTATGAAACTAAATATGAGAGAATAGTACTGTTAGATATTATTATAGTCCCATATTGGTTGTAGAGTTATTTTGATATTTATTCTCCTTTTATATATAGGTGGTATTGTACTTGGTTAAACTCAATTCAATAATCAGTATTGTCTTTTCATCTCTCTGATTTATCTTAACATGGTATGAGAGCCAATTATCCAAATTTTTTCTTCTTAAATTTCCTCATCAAAAATTCTCCAGTTCCAAAAAAAAAAAAAAAAAAAAAAACTTCATCTTTAACCTCCCGTCAAGATCGTCGAAACCCTACCATCGTCGTCATCCATCGTCATCCTTTCCGGTGCTCGTCGAAACCCTACTCTCCTCCCTCACCAAACTTCATCTTCAACCTCCCAGTCAAGATCGCCAAAACCCTCAAGATCCGTTGTCGTCGACTGCAAAATTCATCTGGATATCTTCATCGGAAGCGGAAGAGACAGCGATGACGGTGCCTTCTTCCACCGCTCTCTTGCGCTTCAATTCCTGCGCTCTCTGAACAATCTCCATGCTCAAGTCCTTTTTCGCATCTTCATCGTCGTTGCTGCTCAGAAACACCACCGACTTCGATCGGTCTTCAACGTCTGACTCCGAATCCGTCTTCTTCACCTTCGGTTTCTTGGAACAGACCATGGCAGGCAGGTTTTGGGTTTGATTTGGGATGAAACCCTAACCCTAAATTTTGGAAATGGTTTGTTAGGTTTTGGATTCATTTTTCTTTACTGTTAAAAAAAAATTCAAAAAAAAAATCGAAAAATCGAAAAAGAAAAGAGAAAATCAAAAAAAATATAATATATATATATATATATATATATATATATATATATATATATATATATATATATATATATATATATATATATATAGGGAAATGATCGAGTGAGAACTCTTTTGGTGGGAACTAAGAACCACGTGAGAACTTTTGTTTGGGACATTAGTTTAAAGATCTGAACCGTTCATTTTGATCTACACGACTCAATTAGTCTATGGATGAGAAATCAAGTCATTTGAGATTCGTTTGCCCATGCACTGAAGTGTTACAAATTGTGTGGCTAAAACATCATTTTTTTTATAGTGACATGATGTATGGACAAATGAATATCAAATGACTTGATTTTATATTTCTACACTAATTTAGTTGTGTTAAACAATGTGAACGGTTCAGATTATCCATAGGAGGGATAGGCGTGGAGTTCTCACGAAGCTTAGTTGAAAATGCAAATGTCTATGAAAACGTGGAAAACCACTTAGGCCGTTGTTTCCAATAACGGCCTAAGTTATAATGCATTATAACCTAGGACGTTGTTTCCAACAACGGCCTAGGCTTGTTTTCACGTTTTCCACAACATTTGTGTTTTCAACTGAGCATTTTCCTATATATATATATATATATATATATATACAGGTACTACTGTTGGTTCTTGATTTTGATGATCACAACACAATGCAACATGTGTCTATATTATACAGCTGACATTGCAGTGCAGAGACTAGAGACAATTCTAGCTGAACAAACAAACAAGCTCAAACAGATACATATGAAGAAGACAAGGATCAAGTTTCAAACTCAAGACTCAAGACTCAAGACTTCAAGCTCAAATGTGTTATCTTATTTTGTCTTGTAAACATTGTATTTTATTTCTTATTGAGTCTTAGTATGATGTAAAGCCTTGTCAACACACACACACACACATACTCAAAATTTCATAATGTGTGTCTCTTAAAAACCCCCAAAAATAAGTCAAAACAGTTTGAAGAATTTTAACTTTTAAGTACCAGTCGACTTAAGCTTTTGCCAGTCGACTGATAAGTACAAAACTGTTTAAAATTATTCAAACTCTGATCAGTCGACTCATATGGCAACCCAGTCGACTGTTCGAGAGCTTTTGACCGTTTTCTGATTTTCAAAATCGAAGTTTTTCAAATTCAAAAGTTCTGATCCGTTGGTTGACAGTTATGTAACCGTTTTCCAACGTTCAGAAGATCAAAACTCCTTATATAGAGTTTCATATCTCTCTGAAAAATACAGAACTTAACACAACTTGATTTCATATACTTCCGAGCATTCTAGTGAAAAACTTTCTAAGAGATTTTCTGTGAGAAACAAAGCTTTAAAAGTTCATACACTTTGGTTCTCTACATTCAGTCCAGTATAGCATTGAATTCGCTCTGGACTGAGTATAGAAGTCAACCTTGTGATTTAGCCTCGTGCATCAACACATACACTAACAAGGCTATAGGTTGATTGTAAAAATTCTTCTTGTACTTTTGCTCTCGGTTGGAGAGTGGTTGTTGACTCTTGGTTGAAGAGTCGGTGTCGTTTCACTCTTGGTTGTAGAGTGGGTCTGCTTTCTCTGGTTGAGAGAAAGGACTACGGGTTAGACAAGGTTGTTGTCGTAACGCCGTAGGGTATTCTTGTAATTTTTTCAAGAATAGTGGAAATCTCAAGTGGGTTGCTTGGGGACTGGATGTAGGTCGGGAGGACCGAACCAGGATATATCTTGTGTACTCTGTGATTGATTATCTTGTGGTTGCATTTACTTTTGCTAAATTAAGTTCTGCAAAACTTGTCTGGCCAGTCGACTCAGCTTCGTATCAGTCAACTAATCAGTCTCGTATTAGTTATTCTCTTTGTCTCATCAGTCGCCTGCCTTATCTATAAGTCGACTGCATCGAGAGTTTAAATTTCTTTTACTTTGGCTATATCAGTCGACTGGTTCACCACTAAGTCGACTGTGCCGAGAGAAATTATTTATTCCGCAATTTATTTTTGATAAACACTATTCACCCCCCCTCTAGTGTTTGTTGCTTAGCCTACAGGATCCTACACTTGGGATCAGAGCAAGGTTACAGGCTATGGCAACTACTTCAAATACAAATCAGTACCATGAAGGCCAATCTACACAACGGCCACCACTATTTGATGGAACGAACTACAATTATTGGAAGTGCCGAATGCGAATCTATCTCCAATCAATCAACTATGAGATATGGCAAATGACAGAGACGGAATATACTGCCCCTACCATTCCATATGCACAATGGAATGATGATCAAAAGAGTCAGACTATGAACAATGCCAAAGCAATGAATGCTCTATTTTGTGCACTAACAAAGGAAGAATTCAACCGTGTATCCAATGCTACAACCGCATATCAAATTTGGCATACACTCGAGGTAACACATGAAGGAACGAATAAAGTAAAAGAGTCTAAAATTTCTGTTCTTGTCCACAGGTTTGAGATGTTCAGAATGAAGGACAATGAGACTGTGTCTGAGATGATTACAAGATTCACAGACATCACCAACTCTCTTGTGGCGCTTGGAAAGACTTATACCCAAGCAGAGATGGTCAGAAAAGTTCTACGAGCACTCACTCCAGAATGGGAGAAGAAAACCACAGCAATAGAGGAGGCGAATGACTTGTCAACACTTACTCTCGAGAATCTTGTTGGTAATCTCATGGCATATGAGGTCCAACTTGAAGATCGAAAGAAAGATACTGAATCACAACAAGCAAAGAAAAAATCATTGGCTTTTAAAGCCATGACTGACTCAGAAGATGAGGAAGAAGATGAAGAAGAAATAGCAATGTTCACTCGGAAATTCAAGAAGTTCTTAAAGAAGGGTAAGTTTCATTCTAAAATTAAAGATTCTAATGACCCTCCTACATGTTTCAGGTGCAATAAAATAGGTCACATGAAGAAGGATTGTCCCTTAGAAAATGCAAAGAACAAGGAAAAAGCATCCAACTTCAAAAAGGACAAATATCCAAAGAACAAATTTGCCAAAAACAAAAAGGCCTATCAAGCCACATGGGATGATAGTGATTCATCTTCCGAAGAAGAAACGGATGAAAATAACGAAGTGGCAAATGTATGTTTTATGGCTGCACAACAAGAGCATGTAAGTAATGATTATGATTCCGAAGATCTTCTTGATGCATTTAATGAAATATTCCAGGAGTTAAAGAAAGAAAAGATTAGAGTTAAGAATCTTGAGAAAGTGAATCAAACACTTAATCAAGAAAATCTTAACCTTGATAAGGAAGTAAAATCCTTAAATTCTCGCATTGCAAGTTTAGATACTGATCTTGAAACTCTCAAAAAGAATTATGAAGAGATTTCAAAGAACGTGTCTAAGTTTAACAAAGGCAAAGAGAATTTAAATGATATACTTCATCATCAAGTTACATCTAGTCAAAAATTTGGACTTGGTTTTAAAAAGACCTCTGTAAAAGAATCTCCTGTTTTAAACACTAGTAAGAATAAGTCAGCATCTATTTCTAGTGTTACACACAAGTTATATGATTTCTTTGCAAAACCAAAGGTTGTTCAATTCAGTGATAAAAGTAATACTAACATTCGGTTAAGTCGACTGAACCATACAACCAGTCGTCTGTCCAGAGAAAGTGGATCTTATTCCACGAGATCAAAACCTCTTATAAGTCGACCTAGTGTATCTACCAGTCGACTGATATATACCAACAGTCGACTGAGCAACACTGGTAAGTCGACTGGACAGAACAAACTAGTATGGGTTCCAGTCAATCTTAATCAGAATGATAGAATTGCTTATATCAATTCTTATATGCTGAATGTGTGTAATTCTACCTATTATATTCCTGCTTATGGAGGAAGATCAAACTCTTCATGGATTTGGTTTCCCCCAAACTAATGTGCTTTGGACCCAATAAAAAGGGTACCATATTTACCTCAAATTTTTTATAGGTACCCAAGAAAGAACGCTGGATATTAGACAGCGGATATTCAAAACACATGACAGGGCATGCCAACTTACTATCCACCATTCAAAATATAGATGGAGGAACCGTCACCTTTGGAGATAACAACAATGGCAAAGTCATCGGTATTGGCATGGTCGGTAAAATATCTAACCCTATTATAGAAAATGTGCTATTAGTTAATGGTTTAAAGCATAATCTCTTAAGTATTAGTCAATTGTGTGATAAAGGTTATAAAATAGTTTTTGAAAAAGATGCATGCTTAATTTATGATTCTACTATGCAAAATATTATTTTTCAAGGCTTTCGTAAAAATAATATTTATGAATTATGTTTGAATGCAATTGATTTTTCAAATGATTTTTGTTTGATAGCCTCTAACAATGAATCTTGGTTATGGCATAGAAGATTTGGACATGTGAACATGAAAAATCTCTCAAAATTATCTAAATATAACCTAGTTAAAGGACTGCCAAAACTATCCTTTAAAAAGGATAAGTTATGTGATGCATGTCAACTAGGAAAACAAATCAAATCCACTTTTAAAACAAAAGACGTAATCTCTACTAGTAGGCCACTTGAATTAATTCATATGGATTTATTTGGCCCTACTAGAGTTGCTTCTTTAAATAAAAGTAGATATGTGTTTGTTTTAGTAGATGATTTTTCAAGATTCACTTGGACATTCGTTTTAAAACATAAAAATGATGCTTTTGAAGAATTTGCACATTTTTGTAAACGTGTTCAAAATCAAAGATCTCTAACCATAGTAACTATTAGAAGTGATCATGGTGGAGAATTTGAAAATGAAACATTTACAGAATATTGCAACAAGAATGGTATAACACATTCATTTGCATTTCCTAGAGCTTCACCACAAAATGGTGTGGTTGAAAGGAAAAATAGGACTTTGCAAGAATGCGCACGTACTATGCTTGTTGAAAGCAATCTACCAAAGCATTTTTGGGCTGAAGCTGTTGCTACAGCTTGTTATGTTTTGAATAGAATTCTTCTAAGACCAAAACTAAAGAAGACTTGTTACGAGTTATTTTTTAATAAAATTCCTAAAGTCTCTTACTTTAAGACATTTGGTTGCAAGTGTTTTATTCTAAACACAAAAGATAATTTAGACAAATTTGATCCTAGATCTAATGAGGGTATCTTTTTGGGATACTCAAATAGGAGTAAAGCATATAGAATTTTCAATAAGTCTACAATGACTATTGAAGAATCAATGCATGTTACATTCGATGAATCCTTACCTTCATCAACATTAAATAAAGATGATGAAACTGAGTTATCACCTTTAGATAATGTGATTAAATCCTTAGAGCAAACTAATCTGTCTGATAAGTCGACTGATAAGGTCTCCCAGTCGACTGACGTAAAGCAGTCGACTGAAGAACAAGTCAAGTCGACTGATCCGATTGAGATATCTTCAACTTTACCAAAGTCATTTGTTGAAGTTAAAGATCATCCTCATGACTTAATAATTGGTAACATCTCCCATGGTATTCAGACACGTTCACATGTTAATATGATCTCTCATACAGCATTCTTGTCGGATTTTGAACCGAAAAATATACAAGAAGCTTGTGAGAATGAATATTGGATGAATGCCATGCAAGATGAACTAAACCAATTCATAAGAAATGATGTATGAGATTTAGTTCCTAGACCTCCTGATCAGACTATCATTGGTACCAAATGGGTATTCAAGAATAAGTTAGATGAATCAGGACAAGTTGTAAGGAACAAGGCTAGATTAGTTGCCCAAGGATATAATCAAGAAGAAGGTATAGATTTTGATGAAACATATGCTCCTGTTGCTAGACTAGAATCTATTCGTATTTTATTATCTTTTGCCTGTTTTATGAATTTTATACTTTATCAAATGGATGTGAAAAGTGCCTTTCTTAATGGGTTTATTAAGGAAAATGTTTATGTTAAACAACCACCAGGTTTTGAACATGAACAATTTTCAGATCATGTTTATAAATTGAAAAAGGCTTTATACGGTCTTAAACAAGCACCTCGTGCTTGGTATGATCGTTTAAAAACTTTTCTTTTAGAAACAGGATTTGAAATAGGTAAAGTAGACACTACTTTGTTTATCAAAAGAGTTGAGAATAATATCTTAATCATACAAATATATGTTGATGATATAATTTTTGGTTCTACAAATAATAATCTATGTCAAGAATTTGCTAATACCATGAAAAATGAATTTGAGATGAGTCACATGGGTGAACTCAATTATTTCCTTGGATTGCAAATTAAACAATCCTCAAATGGCATATTTATCAATCAAGGCAAATATGCAAAGGAATTACTCAAACGTTTTCACATGGATAGTACTAGTAGTAAATCCACACCTATGGCTACTACTACTACTCTTGACAAAGATTTATTAGGTAAAAGTGTTGATCAAAAACTCTATCGAGGTATGATTGGTTCACTCTTATATATTACTGCAAGTAGACCAGATATTATGTTCAGCGTATGTTTATGTGCTAGATATCAATCTAGTCCTAAAGAATCTCATTTAAAAGCAGTGAAACGAATTTTAAGATATATTAAAGGCACATCTGAATATGGTTTATTTTATCCACGCACCGATAACTTTCAACTTTTGTCTTATAGCGATGCCGATTTTGCTGGAAGCAAAACTGATCGCAAGAGTACTAGTGGTACATGTCACTTTTTGGGACATTCCCTAGTATCTTGGTGCAGTAAAAAGCAAAACTCCGTATCCCTATCAACCACAGAAGCTGAATATATCGCTGCAAGTTTGGCATGTGCACAAATTTTATGGATGAAACAAACCTTGTTAGATTATGGTATTTCATTTGAGAAACCCTCAATTATGTGTGATAATACCAGTGCAATTAATCTATCTAAAAATCCGATTCAACATTCACGTACGAAACATATTGATATTCGACATCATTTTCTACGTGATCATGTTTTAAAAGGAGATATATCTTTAGACTTTATCTCTACTGATAAACAAGTAGCAGATATATTTACCAAGCCCCTTAAAGAAGATACTTTCATTACGTTAAGGAGAGAACTTGGAATTTGTGATTTTATTGATACTTGTTGAACATGGTTTCTGTTAAGTCGACTATCTTTGTGTATAAGTCGACTGAACTGCTTTTTAAACATATACATTTTTTATTATCTAACCAGTCGCCTGGTTCATATACCAGTCGACTGATTAATAGATATATCTGTTTTATGCTCTTCTCGACTCAGTCGACTGATAACCCCTACCAGTCGACTGTCGCGAGATAAATTGTCTTCAGAGTCTTCATCACGGTTTTTGAGATAAAACTGCTCAAATTCTCACCTGTGACTTCTTATCTTAACCGTTGAGATCTCTTCCTTGCATCTGAGCCGTCAATTCTCTGTTAAAAACCCTTTACCAGCCCCTCTTTCTCACTTTTACCGATCTCAATTTCACCCCCAAATTTTCAAAACCCTAAGGCAAGAGAAGAAGAAGCTCATTCGACCAGATCTCAAGTCGACTGCTGGTGTTGTCTCTCTCTTTCATCTTGGTAAAATCTCGATTTCTTGTCTCCTTTCAAAACTCTAATGGCACCCAAAAGATCTAAGAGAACTCATGAGAGTACATCCTCTTCCCAAGAGTACACCCAATACCTCTTGAGTCCCGATCTACTTGATCGTTGGTATCTCTTTTGCACCATTCAAATCTTCCCTGGAAGATTTGTAAATTTTGGTGATTTAGATCGTTTTAACCTCACTCCACTGTTTCAAAACTGTAGTCTTTATGAGTTTCTATCTTTATCCAACCAACCAAATTACTACCCACAACTCATATATTTGTTTTATACAAATATGAGAATTGTTCAAAAACCAAATGGGGATGTTTTAATCCGGTCGTCTGTGAAAAATCAGAAAATGACTATAACACCGACTAGGATTAATGCAATGTTGGGTATAGATGATGGTGGAATGCATCTTGATGATGTTATTCTAGATGATGCCTCAATATTATCTAGAATTCTCTTACCAAATTCTCAACTTCCTATGACTAGCAGAAATCTACGACCAATTGCTAAGCTTGTCGGTAGGATATTAGCTTATAACATCCTTCCTAAAAAGGGAAGTTATGATCAATATTCTACCGAGTTACAAAAGGCTATATATGCAATTTTTGGTAGGATAGCTGTTAATTGGGGTCAAGTTATATTTTCCAAACTTTCTCAAGACCACACTCATTTTCTACCTGTAACGCCCCGCACTCAACTCGTACGCACACAATTAATTAAATTCTAGCCACGCCCACCACAGGCTGCCTCAAAAGGGTGTCCGGACGTTGGGTAACCCTTCTTCATTGGCTTCCCTATATATCTCTCATTTTCTCCCTTTCATCCACCGATATGGGATCTTTTCCCTGGTCAAATCCCGGTCAAATACCCATTCACCCATTCATTTATTCATTCCTTCTTTCATTTATACCATACTAGTATCATGCACGTGCGATGCACGTGGAGGAAGAAGGAAAAAGACCCAAAAAAAAACCTACCAACACGTGCGCTGCACGTGTTTTTTTTCACACGTGTGGAAAATGGGGAGGGGAATGAAAAGGACCCCAAAAAAAATCTAGTATTATACACGTGCGTTGCACGTGGAAAATGGGGAGGGAAATGAAAAGGATAAAAAAAAAGCCAATACGTGCGCTGCACGTGTTGACAAAATGACAGTCAATGACAAATGACACTAACCCCTTCTCCCATTATAATAGTAGAGATGTATATATGGTCAACCTAGTCAACAACCACACCCATAATTTCCTTCTTTCCATTCTCCACGTCATCACTCCTTTCCACCTTTCTTTCTTCACATACTAGTATACTTTATATATATACTTTATATATATACCTATTCCATATACTATTATACGGAAATACGGGGTCTCACATTCACCCCCTCTTAAGAATTCAGCGTCCTCGCTGAATACGGGACGTGCAATCTAGCACAGGATCGTCTTTCTAGTCGAATGTAGACTTGTCTCCTAATCGCTGCCCTCCCAGGGTCTTACGCATCTCATACACACATATTGCATCCCACGCACTTTCTATATACAAGTCCTACATTCGATGTCGAAAGTTGGCTCTGATACCATCTGTAACGCCCCGCACTCAACTCGTACGCACACAATTAATTAAATTCTAGCCACGCCCACCACAGGCTGCCTCAAAGGGGTGTCCAGACGTTGGGTAACCCTTCTTCATTGGCTTCCCTATATATCTCTCATTTTCTCCCTTTCATCCACCGATATGGGATCTTTTCCCTGGTCAAATCCCGGTCAAATACCCATTCACCCATTCATTTATTCATTCCTTCTTTCATTTATACCATATGTATATATGGTCAACCTAGTCAACAACCACACCCATAATTTCCTTCTTTCCATTCTCCACGTCATCACTCCTTTCCACCTTTCTTTCTTCACATACTAGTATACTTTATATATATACTTTATATATATACCTATTCCATATACTATTATACGGAAATACGGGGTCTCACACTACCCTTTGGAGGTTTCCTTACTAGAGTCTTTCTTTCTTTTGGAATTGATCTAGATTCTGAGACAAATGTAGTCTCTCGATATGACTGTTTCGATCGTGCTAGTTTGGCACGAATGAAACTCCTTGATGCTCCTACTCGCTCACCCCCTAGGTCTCCTCCAATGTCCCAAGCTCCTTTAGGTTCATCTTCTAGACCTAGAGCCCCTCAACCTTCTACTTCTGATGATCCACCTCTCCCTCAAGCCAATTATGATGATCCTCGAACCATGTACGACTGTGTGTCTTACCTAATGAACCATTCAGTCACAGTTGATAGACATCTTTCATCCCTTGGTTCCAAACTAGACCATATTGGTTCTGAGGTAGCCCATCTCTCTCATCTCTTCACTTCTCAGTTTTCTCCTCCTTCTCAAGCTGAAGATGAAGATTCCGATGAAGATGATGATTGAAGACTTTTTATGTTTATGTAATTTTTTTTTAATGCATTTTGTTTCTATGTATTAGACCTTCTTTTTAATGCAAACTCTTGTTATTATTATGCTTTTTGATGATTCCAAAGGGGGAGAGAAAGAATGTGTTAGAAAGAATGTGTTCAGTTCATTATGTCTGTGTGTTATGTTTTATCTGTGTTATGTTTTATCTGTGATACAACTGTTCAGCATAATATTTTTAAAAATCTCTCTGGTCAGTCGACTTCCCCAAGGATACAGTCGACTGCTGCTGCAGCTATGAAACTTGCTGCATCTGTGATATTTGATATAATGTATGCATGTTCTGGTCAGTCGCCTGATCTATTCTCCAGTCGACTGATACATTCTGTATATCAGAGTTTTTATTTTATGTATGCATATTGTGTTTTTCATCGGGGGAGTTTTCAAAGCTTGTATGTCTGTTTATAAACTGTTATCAGCTATTGTGTTGTCATCATCAAAAAGGGGGAGAATGTTGGTTCTTGATTTTGATGATCACAACACAATGCAACATGTGTCTATATTATACAGCTGACATTGCAGTGCAGAGACTAGAGACAATTCTAGCTGAACAAACAAACAAGCTCAAACAGATACAGATGAAGAAGACAAGGATCAAGTTTCAAACTCAAGACTCAAGACTCAAGACTTCAAGCTCAAATGTGTTATCTTATTTTGTCTTGTAAACATTGTATTTTATTTCTTGTTGGGTCTTAGTATGATGTAAAGCCTTGTCAACACACACACACACACATACTCAAAATTTCATAATGTGTGTCTCTTAAAAACCCCCAAAAATAAGTCAAAACAGTTTGAAGAATTTTAACTTTTAAGTACCAGTCGACTTAAGCTTTTGCCAGTCGACTGATAAGTACAAAACTGTTTAAAATTATTCAAACTCTGATCAGTCGACTCATATGGCAACCCAGTCGACTGTTCGAGAGCTTTTGACCGTTTTCTGATTTTCAAAATCGAAGTTTTTCAAATTCAAAAGTTCTGATCCGTTGGTTGATAGTTATGTAACCGTTTTCCAACGTTCAGAAGATCAAAACTCCTTATATAGAGTTTCATATCTCTCTGAAAAGTACAGAACTTAACACAACTTGATTTCATATACTTCCGAGCATTCTAGTGAAAAACTTTCTAAGAGATTTTCTGTGAGAAACAAAGCTTTAAAAGTTCATACACTTTGGTTCTCTACATTCAGTCCAGTATAGCATTGAATTCGCTCTGGACTGAGTATAGAAGTCAACCTTGTGATTTAGCCTCGTGCATCAACACATACACTAACAAGGCTATAGGTTGATTGTAAAAATTCTTCTTGTACTTTTGCTCTCGGTTGGAGAGTGGTTGTTGACTCTTGGTTGAAGAGTCGGTGTCGTTTCACTCTTGGTTGTAGAGTGGGTCTGCTTTCTCTGGTTGGGAGAAAGGACTACGGGTTAGACAAGGTTGTTGTCGTAACGCCGTAGGGTATTCTTGTAATTTTTTCAAGAATAGTGGAAATCTCAAGTGGGTTGCTTGGGGACTGGATGTAGGTCGGGAGGACCGAACCAGGATATATCTTGTGTACTCTGTGATTGATTATCTTGTGGTTGCATTTACTTTTGCTAAATTAAGTTCTGCAAAACTTGTCTGGCCAGTCGACTCAGCTTCGTATCAGTCGACTGATCAGTCTCGTATTAGTTATTCTCTTTGTCTCATCAGTCGCCTGCCTTATCTATAAGTCGACTGCATCGAGAGTTTAAATTTCTTTTACTTTGGCTATATCAGTCGACTGGTTCACCACTAAGTCGACTGTGCCGAGAGAAATTATTTATTCCGCAATTTATTTTTGATAAACACTATTCACCCCCCCTCTAGTGTTTGTTGCTTAGCCTACAGGATCCTACAACTACTACTTGATGATATCTCAATCTCTCCCACATATTTCCGCATCCACTGACTTTCCCGATGCAACCGCCTCTCGTTTCTCCTTCAGATTCAAAAAGCAGCAGCGTCACTTTCAGTCTGCCTCCTACCTTCTCCTTACATCATTCCTCACCCTACTCCACCTCTACTTTCGCCACTGGTAGTACCGCCCTGCTCCCAACCCCGATCCAGACACCAGCAGCATCTCCCTCCACATTGTGCTCTCAGTCACAGCAGCGCTAGTCTCATTTCTCCTCGCAGTGCTTCTTTCCTGACATCCTTGGCCATGCTCGTCACTCTGGCCTTGTCGTCTCCTGCTGATTGGGCTAATCTGCAGCAACGCCTCACTCAGCTGGAACTACACCTCATGGGTCAGTCTATCAATGCTGGCTCCTCTGCTCCTGCACTTTCTGCCACTCCCGGTATGAATTCGTTCTGGATTTTAGATTCTGGTGCATCACATCATCTCACTAGTATAAAACACCATTCGCCACCTGCATAGCACTTCCCTCTCACTCTCCATCTCTACACACAGCTGATGACTCACCACGGTATGGAGTTAATTATCCCTGAGTGTGTAATAAGAAGTGGTGAGCCATATATTCTCTATGCTTCTCATTTATCAATAAACCTTATTTCTATTAGTGCGTTGTGCGATAGTGGTCTTGTCGTTACTTTTGACTCTGTAGGTTGTTCTATTACTGATTCCTCCACCGGTGAGGAGTTTTGGCGCGCTAGTCGTCATGGTCGTCTATATTATCTAGATTTTCTTCGTGCACATCACTCTCCTTCTAGCTTTGCCGGTATTGTTTCCTTTGATGCTGATCTGTGGCACAGACGTTTAGGTCATATTAGCGTATCACGACTCCAGACTATAGCCCGCAGTGGTGCCCTTGGTTCTCTCACTTTTAAATATTTATCTGATTGTCAGGGTTGTCATTTGGCCAAACACATTGCCTTACCCTTTAGTCACAAAAGAACTTCTGAAACCACTCACCCTTTTCAACTTGTTCATTCTAACATATGGGGACCCTCTCCCGAACCCTCGTGAAAAGACTATCTTTATTATATTGCCTTCATCGATGTCTTCACTAGACATACATGGGTTTTTCTTATGCGTCAGCGATCTGAGATACCTGATATTTACCGATTCTTTACAACTATGATTCACACTCAGTTCGGTGTGCGCATTTAAAATTTTTCGATCGGACGGTGCACGTGATTACACTTCCACCACTATGAGATCGATCCTTCAGTCTCACAGCACCCTGTTTCAGCAATCATGCCCTCACACACATGAGCAGAATGGTGTAGCTGAACGCAAGTATCGTCACATCCTTGAGAAGGCTCGCGCTCTATTATTTTCCTCTTCCGCTCCTCGTTCTTTCTGGGCTGAAGCTATCATGACCCTTGTTAGTCTTATCAACATTACTCCCTCGTCTGCCCTAGCTGGTACGACACCATATGAGGCTCTTTATCATTCACCTCCTGACTACAGTATGCTCTGTACCTTTGGGTGTACCTTTGGGTGCACCTGTTACGTCCTTCTCCCTCCTACTGAGTGCACGAAGCTCTCCGCTCGTGCTGTTAAGTGCGTTCACCTAGGTTTCAGTCCTGAACACAATGGTTATTGTTGTTTTGATCCATCAGCGGGTCGTGTTCGCATTTCTCGACATGTATCCTTTGTGGAAGACTCTCCTTACTACCTGAACCCCCCCCCTCGAGGATACTAGATTTCTCGATTCTCCAGTTGTTGCTAGCCCCCCTGTAACACCCCGAATTTCAAATAAGGATAAATTCGAGATTTCACAGGATCTTTACTTCACTTCGTACAATTTTACAAGGAAAATTTAAAACTTTTTCACTAATACATCAGAGTTCAATTACAACTTGGTTTTACACAGCGGAAGACTAAAAGATTACAATCAATGAAATACAACTTGTATAACTTTAACATCATTTGCAACATCTTTAACTTCTAAACAGCAACAGCATATCCACTTTATAACTCCATGAATGGTCCTTTACCTGCATGTCAATCTGTGGGCTCGTCAGTTACTTACAACTGACGAAATGTTATACACGGCTATCCTCTCTATGCCGGGAATAGTATAACGATCTCATACTTTAACAAATCACAAAAAGATTGAATGAACATATAAAGTGTCAAAAGTGATTATTCTAAACATAAGTGTATGTCATGCCTTAATGCCTAATGCACACATTTCTATACTAGGATGACACTAATGCACACTTGTTCGGATTCTATGCATCCCATACTACATAGGTCCGAGGGCAAGCGCCTACGTACTCCACCATAAAGGGCTCGATCCCTCGACATGAAAACTACCCGGTAGCAAAACAAAGTTCAGACTATTCCACGAATGTGAATCCCAGCCTTGGAGTCCACCGCCAGCTGTTATAACAGATTCCACATCGTACGAACCGTCCCGTATGTGACCCTCTAGCCCAGTATATATATATATACATTGGAGACGGTAAACACAAAAATCTATCCGTCCGACTACTCAAGATCCCGGAGTCCACCGCTGACCCGTCCTCATAGTTCCGGACTAAAATATAATAATCCGTCTCCCACAGGGCAACCTCAGTCCACCAACTGGGTCTATAGTCTTGGAGTCCACCGCCGACTATATAGAGCATCCCACTTACGTTTCCCTAAGTTTACTACATCTTCACTTATGTGCCTAAAGTTTCTTAAGTTCAAGACATGAATACTTTCCATTCAAGAATTAGTTTTACCTTCTACCGGACTTAATCAACAAATACGAGATAGCTCCACGGCCATATCTCCAAATCATTTCTCAAATTCTTTCTTTCAATTATGCCGGTACCGAGGTCTTACTAACTCAAAATCATAAACTTTCATGTACATGAAACATGGGTACACATACCCTTCAATAAACATGTCTTAAACTTAAATATTCTTATCTTCAGTTTATTCACAATGATTAATGTCTTGTATTAGCACTTATCCATAAAGCAATCATTTCTTAGTCTTTACACTATTCATAATCTAGTTATTCACTCATAGTCTTTATAAGCAAAAAGAATTCCCTTTTTTAGAACACAATTTCATCACATGAAATTTTATAACCCATTCAAACTATCACAATATCTCAATTCCCTTTAAAATATTTCTTAAACAAAATCAAAGTATAATTCTCTTTAAAAAATCACTTCACAAAAATAATACTTTGTTTTTTGTTCACTACAAAGTTTCATACTCACAATTTCATCTCTCTCTATATCTCAAAATATACAAGAAAACAATCTTAATATTTCCCATTTCATTTTCCTCAAAATATGCAATAAAGTTATGATAAACTTTAATATTTATTACTTCATTTTATATGAAGAAAGTATGAGTTTTAATCAAAAGCCCCCTTTTTAAAGTCTCATTTTTACTTTCTTAAAATAGACAATAAAATTTCCATAACAATCTCTAATAGCTTCCATTTTATCTTATAACCATAATAGGAATTTATTCATACTAAAAAAAACATCTTATTCTATTAAAACCAATTCAAAAAAATAAAAGATGGCTATCAAGATTTGAACCCAAGATCTCTTATAAGAGGTGCTCATTGACTAACCAGTAAGTCCTAGTGTGCTTTTTGTTTAGAAGTTGTATTCATATACTTTTGTTCACAATTTTCTGAAATTGTTTCTTTTTAATAAAACTTGTTTACCCAATAATCCAATCCTCTAGGATATTGGAATAAACTTCTCTTTGGACTAAAAGAAAATCTTGAATAGTAATCAACAAGTCCAAACTTATTTTTAGCATATATCTCATTTTAAAAAAAAAAAGATTTTCCTTTCTTTACAAAATTTACACTTCTTTTCAAACTCGAAAATTAAAATCATGATTTTCTAAAAAACTAGTTTATGCCCAACATCTTACAAATAAAAATTTGTGTTAAGAATCAAACATATTTTTTAATCGATTATGGGTGTCTCAAAGAAATTCCTTTCATACAAAAATTGTATTTTTGACATATGTCAACATACTTCATAAAAAAGAATTTATTTCCTTCTCTTTTCTTTTTCATCATATCTCTAATCATATGTCGAAATATAGCATTCTTTAACAATTCTCCTACATATCACACATTTGACAAATCACAAATTTGCAAACACTCTAATATGGTTCATAGAATTAATCCTTTAGTTGCACTCTTCTTTTCAACTAGCATGGCAACAATCAAAACAAGTTTATGGTATTCAATTAACTTTACAAAAAAAATATTTTTGCAAAAGAATGTATTCCCAACATTTTTCATACAATCAATTATATCTTCATTCATGCATACTAATTCATGACAAAACAAATCAACATTTCTTTCTCATTACTAATTAACATAAGTTGGGTTTGTTTACTCAATAAAGCAATATTTCATTACATCCAATGCATAGGTTTGTCCTATTTTATCAAATCAAATTCTATATTACTCATTCATTTTTATTAGCATGCACATTCTAAAAATTAGAAAGTAGGAGAACACCCACCTTATTGAAGCTTGAACAAAAGGGAAAGATGAGACACTTCTTCTAGCTCCAAGACAAACTCCTAGCAATGGCTCATCCTCCTAGCAAAGCTCCCTCTCCCTAGCAAAGGCTTCCTTTCTCTAGCAATTCATCCAAGCAAAAGGACCCTCACTCTCTTTCTTTTTCTTCCTTTCTTTCTTTTTCTTACACTTATTTTGATATTGTTTTTGGTGCAAGAGAAATGTAGGAAATGGAACTCTATTTATAGAATTTTGGAAGGGTTTAAAGTGCAAAAATCCCTCCCTAATAACTCTTCAAATTAATTCATGCAACCTTACATTTTCCTAACTCCTAAAACCTCCATCTCTTCATCTCCCCACTCTCCACTAACTCAACCTGCCAACTCTTCTCCTCCCCTTGCCCAAAAAATGGTCCAAATACATTTGTGTATGCATGCACACATGCATAAACAAATATGAACACATTTCTATAACTCTAAATGTGTACTAATATGTGTAACTTGTCATGTATTAGTACATGTTTAACTAAAAATGTGATTTTAATAGTGGGCTTGCTACATGGGCTCATTACTAATTAATTTATTTAATTATCTAGTGGGCTTGCTACATGGGCTCATTACTAATTAATTTATTTAATTATCTAGTGGGCTCCTCTCCTAATGGGCTACATTTTAGTTTATAGGTCCATGGATCAAAAGAAAGGCTAAATAAAACTAATGCATGCTAAAAATAGTATAATGAGAGTAGCAAAATGAGAATAAAAATTTGCACGTGCATCATACGTGCAGAAAATCGAAAAATGCATTTTAATCAAAATAAGGGGAAAATGAATTTTCGTTTTATAAAATAGATTTAAATACATAAAAATAAATAATTTAAACCTATAGAAAATATTATACGTAGTGGTGGAAACACGTGCATCAAAACACGTAAAAAGCACGTAAATCCCAGGGATTAAATATTATATTTTAGTTGACTAAAATCAATACGGAAAATGTATAAATAGTATGAATCCAAAATATGTAGTGAAACACATTACAAAATATACGTGCGTAACACCCAGGGGCAAAATTGTAATTTCAATTTTGCGGGGTGTTACACCCCCGACTTTATCTTCCTGCATTCCTTTTGATCCCACTCCTCTGGTTTCATTCACATCTCCTGCCGTCCTTACACCTGTTGTTCCCCCTACCGAAACACCACCTGCATCCCCACAGCAACCAACACTCATCCCACCTACTTCCCCACCGACACATGCACCTACTCTACCGTCCTCACCCCTACACCCTGTCAGTCCACCACCTCTTCGTCAGTCTAGCCGTTCTACTTCTGGTATTCCTCCGGCATGTTATACACCTGATGCCACTGGTCCTTCTGACATGTTTGGTTTTGCCACCCTAGCTTCCTACTCACCACAGTTTATACACTTTGCACGTGAGCCCAGAACCTATCAAGACGCAATTCAATATCCTGAATGGAAAAAAGCTATTGCAGAGGAATTTAGTGCATTTGATCAGACTAGTACTTGGGATGTTATTCCTCTACCAGAGGGCATTCAGCCTATTAGCTGCAAGTGGATCTTCAAGGTCAAATATCAACCTGATGGATCTATTGAGCGGCACAAGGCTCGTCTAGTAGCCTAAGGATTTACTCAGAAGCATGACATTGATTATGATGAGACCTTTGCTCCCGTTGCACAGATGACTACTATTCGCACTCTTCTTGCTGTTGCAGCCATCCGTCAATGGCCGTTATACCAAATGGACGTGAAGAATGCTTTTCTTCATGGTACCTTATCTGAGGTTGTTTATATGGATCCTCCTCCTGGCCTCCCTACTCCCCCTCGTCATGTTTGTCGGCTGCATCGGGCTATATATGGTTTGAAGCAGGTCCCTCGAGCCTGGTTTGAGTATTTTCGCCTTGTCATCACCAAGGATGGTTTTAGTCAGAGTTCTCAGGACCATTCTATGTTTATGCGGCCATCACCGCAGGGGAGGGTAATTCTACTACTCTATGTTGACGATATGATCATTACTGGGGATGACTCTGTGGGCATTACATCCACCCAGAAAAACCTTCATCTACAGTTCCATATGAAAGACCTTGGCAGACTACGTTATTTTCTGGGCCTAGAGATTGCTCATGGATCTCTGAAAATACTCATTTCTGAACAGAAATACACATCAGATATTATCTCTGCTGCATGCCTTTCTGACAGTAGATCAGCCGATACACCCTTAGAGCTTCATGTGAAGCTTCATCCCACTGATGGTGAGCTCCTTCCTGATCCCACTAGATACAGACAGATTGTTGGACAGCTTTTCTACTGATGCATGACCAAATCTAATATTGCTCACACAGTCAGTATTGTCAGTCAGTTTGTTTCTGCTCCTACATCAGTTCACTACGGTGCGCTTCTTCGGATTCTCAGATATCTTCGAGGCATTATTACTCGCTCATTATTCATGCCTGCTATATCCAAACTAAAGTTGAGTGCATATTCTGATTTAGATTGGGCAGGTGATCCTACTACCAGACGGTCTACCACCGGTTTCTGTCTATTTCTTGGTGATTCGTTGATCTCATGGCAAAGTAAGAAACAGGTCATTGTTGCATGTTCTTTGACTGAAGCTGAGTACAGAGCAATGACAGCTACTACTAGAGAGATTGTTCATGTTCGTTGGCTGTTATCAGATATGGGTATCACTCTTACAAGAGCTACTCATCTTCATTGTGATAACCGGAGTGCATTGCACATTGCAAGCAACCTGGTCTTTCTTGAGCGAACGAAGCATATAGAAATTGATTGTCATTATGTTCGTGAGCACTTTGAGGCAGGGACCATTTCTCTCCATTCTATTACATCTTCCCAGCAGACTGCAGACTTCTTCACCAAATTTCATACTGTTCAGAGATTTAGATACTTAGTAGGCAAACTCACACTATTTGACCCATCGTGAGTTTGAGTGGGGGTATTAGATATTATTATAGTCCCATATTGGTTGTAGAGTTATTTTGATATTTGTTCTCCTCCTATATATAGGTGGTATTGTACTTGGTTGAACTCAATTCAATAATTAGTATTGCTTCCATCTCTCTGATTTATCTTAACAAGTACATATAGACCAAAATATGTGTAAAATTAAGCACCTTGATATCTAAGACCAATGATTTATATCATCATGGTTAATATAATTCACCTCACAGGTCTTCAGGCGTTTTCAGCTAAGGACACGGCCAGGGCTATGTTTGTTGACCCGAATGCTTCTACTTTTGAGGAGGCGCACGGGGAGGAAGTGGACTTTGACAAGGAGTGATTTCTACAATAGCTTATCATGCCCATAAGTTTAAGGTATGAGAACCATTCATGTTTACCTGTAAACCTTTGCTAATATCTTTGCAATGAATGGGGAGGGTTGTTCCCTCAATGTTTCTAAATAAGAAGAAGGGCCAATTATTCATCAGGATGGATAGACTAACGGAGATGTTGTCCATAAGATCACAGAAAGACATCTGAATGTCGAATTTACTTTTGTATTGTTCTGTAAATGCAGTATCCGTAAAACTGAAGAAATATTACAGAAGATAATTATATCACAACAAATTATTTGTTAGAATGTTGAGCAACATGAAATTAGATTTTGTTTGAAATTCAAATTACAATTGAGGAGGGATGGGCGTGAGCACACGCCACATCTGATAGGTGGGAGAGAGTAGTTAATGTTGTAGGCGTAGCTGTCTAATTATTTTCCGTTGTTCTATTTAAAAATAGATAGATGTAGTTATTTGTAATACTTGTTTCGCTAATTATTTATTAATGAAGCGGTAACGCGGTCACCATCTTTAAAAAAATAAAAACATGTTCAAATAAAATGAGCTGAACTGAGAATATTGAGGTATATGCTTCACTAAACAATGAAGATCTAGATAAGAAATATGTGCACTGATAAGAAATTAGAGGTAACTTCAACTGTGAATAAAATGGGGAACCAAATCAATTGAGATGAAAGGAACATCTACAATCAAGAGTGGAGAAACATTATATAAGATATACTACCATCAACATATTTCAATGTTGGAATGTTGGGCAACAAAGGAGCAACATATTCAAAAGAAAAAGTGGTTGAAATGAGAATGTGGAGCTATATGATTAACTAATCAATAAAGATCAACAAGAGAGATATGTGATTAAAAGAAACTAATCGTAACTTTTTGCAGATACATAGTGACGAATTGATTAAGATGATGTTATCATCTAGAACAAAGAGCTTTAAATAAGTCAATTAGAAAGAGCTGTAGACTTGTACTTATTGAAAAAAAACTAGATAGTTGCTAATTCAACAATGCTGATAAATATCAAACAGAGAAAAAGGATTTGTATTGTCCGCTGAAAAGAAATGAGAATAGGAATGGCAGCAAGCCTGAACCCGGCCTATGTCCAAGTGGGTTTTGACTAACTACATACTGGGATTAAACTTTCACATTTAAGGCCTGAACTATGGACTGCCCTTGGGCTCAAACCGTAAATTATATATATGTGTGTTATGTTGAAATCAATTTTCATTAGTATCAAAAAGAAAGAAAGAAAGAAAGAAACGAGGAAAATATCTATATAAACTATATGTATAGGAAGAATATCTTTTCACTTTAGTGTTAGTGTGACCTTTACTAACCCAAGGAAAACACAATTAACTACTTTCACTTCTGTATAAAAATGTAACTACATATATTAAAAAGGTAGAATGTGTATAAATCGTTCGAGCCTAGGCACAAATATGATTCAAATTCATTCTCGGCCACAACTTTTCACCCTTTTAAAATAAACATATTCTATTAATGTGTATCTATTAGAGCACAGTTGTGTGTGTTACAATTATGCACTTTAAGTTTTCCACTGTCTAATGTTGGGGGAAAAAATTCCCTCTTAAATCTACAGAACAGAAAAAACAATGAGAATGTGAACAGAGGTGGAACCATGTATATATGAATGTGGGCAGTCGCCTACACTCAGATTTGTTAAAATCTAGGAAGACCCTAGTATATATTGCATGAAATTATATGACTTGGGCAGTTTTGCCCATACTGGAAGTGCATCGATACTAAAGGGCCACCACAAAAATTCTATAAAACAAAAGGGCAACGAGCCTAGCTAGCTTCTCTGTATCTTTGGCGCTTTGGTGCCTTTTCCTATATAGCATTTACGGAAGTGCCAAAAAACTCTATTCCGTGACGAGGAGATCAGTTGGAAGAACTGTGAAAAAAATACAGTAATTTAACTAAAGATTAAAATTCTTGACAGTTTTTCGCTGTAAGTTAGTCTCTTTGTGAGCTAAATCTTTTTAACGAAATTTTTTTACGGTGCATAACACCAACTAACATAACTTCCAAGTATTTATTTTGAATTTGAGATTTTTTTATACCTAAAAAATGATATTTTGGTCATTTCCATTACCCTCTTAATCTCTCCCTCTTCCACCCCTCAAGTCTCTCGCAGTGATTGAAGGGAAACTCTCTCGATTACTGGCTGAGTTGGTTGCTAAGTGCTGGATGAGAGCTATCTGATTCATATACAGGATGTATCAGTATCCGTTGTATCTGATACATAGTTGAATTGTTGTTGTTGATTAATAACTATTCTATTTTGAACAGGTACTTCGGGTTGGGTTATTTTGTAAGCGGGTCAGGTTGTTATTCAGTCACTGAGGTAGTGTTCTTTTTCTCCTTTTATAAGAGATTTACCTCTTGTAAGAGGTGGTCCTGCTCTTACAAGAGTTTTTTTAGTGTTCTTTTTTTACCTCTTATAAGACATTTTTTTCAAAATATCTTATAAGCCTAAAAGACTTCCAATAGCCTCTTTCAAATTCTTATAAGACTTCTATCACTTAAAAAGTCTATATTACCCCCCAAGTCTATATTATAATTGTTACTAATTAAACTAGTTTATATATTAGTCTATAGTAGCCCGGAATATGCTATCCTAGAAAAAGTGTAAGCATATACGTAGTTGACTGTAATATGCTATCCTAGAAAAAGTGTGGGAATTCATTCTTCACAATCTCGAACAATTATGTTAGGGATGCTGTCGAAACAATTAGTTGACTGTAATTTTATTTATTTTTTATTTATTTACAACTAAGGGAGAATTTATATTAGCTCATTGACCTTAAATTTTTTTAATCCAACTTCTTTGAAACAAATTATTATTATTTATATTTATACATACTAATTTTCATACTAATTAAAAGTCTATAGTAGCCCAGAATTATAATTGATGATTTACACTGATTTGTGAATTTAACTTGGCATTAAACTAGTTTATATATTAGTAATTTGAACTTATCTTTTCTTGTCCTTCATCTCACTATTTTTATACTTTGGGGGTAATATAGACTTTGGGGTAATATAGGCTCTTGTAAGAGGTGAAAAAAGAACAGAATTCTCTTATAAGAGGTTCTTATAAGAGGTTATTTTTATATAAAAAGAACACCTCAAAAAGAGGCTCTTACAAGAGGCTCTTACTGTAAATCTCTTATAAGAGGTAACCTCTTATAAGAGGAAAAAAAAAGAACGGTACCTGAGTGTTAGTTGGGCGGTTAGCAGTGTAGTTGTACGTGCATGCCATGTAACTCCTCCTATAAAAGAGAGGATAGTTCACTGTAATAACAATCAAGAAATTAATCTAAATTCGTAACCGTTTCTTCCCCAATTCTAGAGTTCCAAACCCTAGATCAAATCAAGGCCAAGAACAAGCATTCGCAGGTTCTAGCTCCTTATCAGGGAAAGGCTGAGAAGTCTATTTTTTCATTAACCTTCACAATAGTTAAATACAGAGATGAGTTAACAACTCATTGGTTGAAATCCTACAGTAGAGGACAGTTGAAAACTAATTCCCAAAACTAAGGAATAACAAGTCTGAATAAGATCAGATATTTGAACAAGTTATTTGCTGTTACAACATGTTTATGATAAGCCTCTAATATGCCCCCTCAAGATGGAGCTCGAGAGAGAAGTCCAATCTTGGATTTGAGAACAAGAAAACGAGCACGTGGAAGAGGCTTGGTGAGTGCATCAACAAGTTGGTCTGCAGAAGACACATGAGCAAAATGAAGGACACCATTTTGGACTTGATCCCGAATGAAGTGAAAATCAATTGCAGAATGTTTTGTTCGGGAGTGAAACACAGGGTTGGAGCAGAGCTGAGTTGCACCTACATTGTCATAGTATATAACCAGACAATAAGGGAGATGGATGCCAAGATCAGTAAGAAGATAATAGAGTGATGAGTACATCAAATCTGTTTTATTTTATTCCATATGTAGTTTATTTGAGAAATTTGTTTTAGATTCGAGAGATTTATTTGAGAGATGTTTTCGATTGGTTTGAGATTTGTTTTGGATTTGTTTTTAGCTTATATATAGGCCTTGAGAATAATGAGAAAATATGCTATTCTTGATTTAAAAAATTATTGTGTTGAGTTATTGCTCTTCATCCCTCTTTTTGTGCGAGACAATTGAGAGAATTATTAGAATTTGTGAGAAGTCCTAATATTAGGATTTGTGATAAACTTGTAAACTACCCCCAAACCTCAAATTAATTCAGCCCAAGACCCTAATCCCCAAAATCACGTATACCCTAAACCCTTCTTCTTCATCATCATCGTCCTCTCCCCTATCCCGACCTTCATCCCCGCCATCGTCGAAACCCCCATCAGCGCCGCCACCTCTTGCCACCCTCACTCCCACGCGCCACCATCCCCTCCCTCGCTGTCGCCTCGACCCCGCACCACTGCTAGCGCCACCTCTCCTCCAAACACCCCTTCACCCGTCGTCGTCCCCTCTTTCACCAGCGTCAACATCAACAAAAACCCCCTCCGCAGTCGACCATCACCTCCGAATCCCCTTCTCTCCAACTCGACACCGACATCGCACCCCCACTGCTGCTGTCCCTGGCGCCACTGCAAGCGTCGACCCACCTGCCACTTGCAACTCCGTCAACAACACCTGTGCACCGCCATCATCAGCATCCCGAGCCCCTTGGCGACGATCTCTTCCATCCGATCCCGGTGAGACCTTTTTAATTTTCAAATATTTGTGTTACTGTTTTATCATCTTTACAAATATTGAGAGTGCGTGTTCTACTTGCATATTAGTATACAAATCTTTATTGAATATCTTACATGTTAATAACGATTAAGTATTATTGTTGATTGATAGGATTGAACTTTTAATTGGGCTTATTAAACTATTTCACGTCTTGAAAATCTATCAAACCAATTAATAGTTATAATTTCTAACTTAATTTGCATTCCGTGTAGGTAAATTTAATCCTTTAAAATTCTTGAAAAATTTTCTATTTAGGGTTAAGTTTACATCACAGAGTCAGTTGAGTTTTGCTGCTGTATTAGCCACCGACCTGTATTCAGCTTCAGTGGACGATCCAGCAACAGTTTTCTGTTTCTTAGAGCTCCAGGAGACAGGGTTGCGACCAAGATAGACGATATAGGCACTGGTGGAAGAAAAAACCGTCTCTGTCTCCTGCCCAGTCAACATCAGAGAAGGCCTGTAAGTGCAGTGGGAGGTCACTATGAATATGACTTGAAAAGGCATGAAGTTACAATGGTGAATCACGGTAGAATTGTAGGCCTTCATTGACAGTGCCACAGAGATACCTTAGTAGATGTTTAAGAAAAAGCTAGTGGTCAGTTGTTGGATTGTGCATAACCTGAGAGAGTTTATTTACGGCAAAGGCAAGATCAGAACTTGTAATCAGGAGATATTAAAGGCTGCTAACAATGGGTTCGGTACTCTATGGGATTAGTTAAAGGGGTACCCGACTTTAACATCAGAGGTGGGCTTGTTGGAATCGGAGTGAGAATAGGTTTGGCTTCAGTCATATTAGTTTGAGCCAATATATCCAAGATGTATCTCCTTTGAGAAAGCAAGATGCCATGCTGATTTGGTACTACTTCCACAACCAAGAAATAGGATAACTTACCAAGATCTTTGAGTGAAAATCGATGAGCTAGAGCACTAACAAAAGAATCAACCAATGGAGTATGATTAAATCATCCACATATACAAGGATGTAATTAATACGTCCAATAGTAGTGAGAACAAACATAGAAGTGTCAGCATGTGAATTTTTGAATCAAGACTGAAGCAGAAAAGTGTGAAGTTCATGATACCAGGCCCAAGGTGCTTGTTTGAGACCATATATAGCCTTTCGAAGTTTGCAGACATAAGATGGATGATCTTGATCAACAAAACCAGGTGGTTGTTGCATGAAAACAGTTCTGAGAGGTGTCCTTGAGGGAATGCATTATTTACATCAAGTTGCCGTAATGTCCAACCCCGAGAGATAGCTAGGCTAAGAACAACCTCCACTGTTGTTGGCCTTACAGCTGGACAGAAAGTGTCTAGATAATCAACGCCTAGGCATTGATGAAAGCCCTTTGCTACCAAACGAGCCATGAACCTGTCTATAGAGCCATCAGAGTTACGTTTAATATGAAAAATCCATTTACATCCCACTATATTCTTGTTGGAAGCAGGTGGTACAAAGTCCCAATTGCCATTTCGAACTAAAGCATCACATTTAGCAGACATGGCCTTACGCGATTGAGGATCAATGAGGGCTTTAGTTACTGATGTTGGTTCTATCTCATTGGATTTTGAGAGCTAGGTGTTAAGATTTAGTGTCTTAATGGGCTTATGAATGTGGTTCTTGGCTCTTCGGGTCATAGAATGAGTGGGAATGGGAGTAGGTTTTGTTGTTTCAGTGTGTGGTGATGTTGGGTTGTGTATTCATTGGGTAGGAGTGAGTGAAGAGGGTAGGTGTGTGACATCTGTTTGGGCGTTGGGTAGTGGGCTGGAGGATGGAACATGCATGACAGCTGATGTTGAAGCTCCACACGGGAGGTGCTGAGGGAGAACAACTTCATATGATGGTGTCAGTGATGGCTGGTGATTAGGTTGCAGATCCCGAATAAGTGGATGTATCCAGGTGGTAATGGGACTAGATGAATGACGGGAAGGCTTACTAGACAGTGAGGCATAGGGAAATTGAGACTCAACAAATTTGACATGCTTAGAGACATAGATTTTTTAGTTAGATTCATCTAGATAATAGTAGGTACTTTGAGTGAGAGAGTAGCCAAGAAAAACACAAGGTTTGGACCGGAACTCTAGCCAAGAACCAAGGATAGCTTAAGCAGCCAATTTTTTTAATTTGGAGTAATTTGGCGTAGTTTGAAAAAAAAAATTGGAAAGGGGAGAAGAGATTTAAGGTGGGTGTGGGCATTCGGTTTATGAATTATACGGATGTGGCAAAGGCATAAGGCCAGTAAGAAATGAGAGAGTAAAGTGAGGCATGTTTCAACGATGTGGCGATGCCTTCTTTCAGAGAATCCTTTGTGTTCAGGTGTATGTGGTGGAGTGGTTAGAAGTGAGATACCATATGTGGAGAGGAGATTGGCTAGGGCGATGTGCTCACCACCATTGTTTGAGTATAGAGTTTGAATGGATGAATGGAAGTGATTTTCTGTAATAGCTTTGAATCTCTTGCCTTCGGATTTGTGTTTATGTGGATAAAACCAGATGTACTTAGTGAAATGATCAATGAGATTACATAGTATTTGAAGCCATTGGTTGATAAAATTGGTGAGGTCCAAACATCTGAAAATATGATTTCAAGGGATTGAGTAGAGACAATGGAGGAGTTGGAAAATGACAATTTATGGCTTTTATTGCATAGACAAGCATTATAAGAGAAATCAGAAGACAATGAAAAAGATAATCCTAAATGATTACTAGAAATAATGTGTATGAGAATTGGAAAAGCAGGGTGTCCAAGTTTGTGATGTCAGTCGAAGGAGGTGGTGTTTATTGAGGAAAATGCAATCAATGGAGAGGATGTTAGCCACTCATAAACACCATCTTTGGTGTGTCCTCTCAGCAGTGTTGCCCCTGTGCGAAGTCGTCCCTCCACAAGAAAAGAGTTTGGTAAGAATTCTATAGAAACTTGTTAGAGCTGCAAAACTGAGATATAGAAATTGGATTCTTTTGCATTGAGGGTACACAAAGAACATTGTCTACTGTAAATGTATTATGAGGAGTGTGGAGAGGAGTGGAACCGGTGTGAGTGATTAGGAGATTGGTGCCATCTCCTATCATGATATCATCATTGCCCATGTAAGGTGTATGCAGCGAGAGGTTACTAAGGTCAGAAGTGACATGGTTAGATGCACCGCTATCCAAAAGCCATGATGGATTGGTGGAAAGATGGGCTTGTGGTTGCCATGGAGGGTTGGTTGGAGATGTGTTGGATGTGAGAGACATTTGGACTGGTTCTAGGCAAAAGGAAGGGCACCACTTAGCAGCGTGGCCTTGGATTCTGCAGATCTGACATATGGTCTGGGAGGAGGTCTTGGGCCCATTGGAGAGGGGGAACCTGCATTGGTAGCACCAAGTGGATGAGGGGCAGAAGGATATGAGGTACGCCAGTTTGTGTTGGTGGTGTGTTGAGGACTGAAGGGGCAGCAAGGTTTGTTAGATTTGTATGTGGGATTGGCAGTGGCTGGAAAGGGGTGCTGCTCGGGTATGATTGATTGAAGAGAGACTTCAAAGTTTAGAAGTTTTTCATGAAGTTCTTCAAATGTAATGGAGTTGTCTCGTGCTTGGACAACTCGGACTAATTCTTTGTAGTCATCGCTGAGTCCATCAAGAATTTTGTCTGTGATTTCTTATTCATCAATTGGGGCTCCAGGAAGAGCAAGTTCATCTGCTCTGGTTTTGATGGTTTGCATAAATTCAGTGATGGTAAGAGAACCTTTGATGGTATTTTGAGTTGATTTTTCACTTGTTTGATGCGGCCACAAGATGGTTTGACATAGGTATTGGCTACGATGGTCCATGCTTGTTTAGAGGTCTTGGCTTGGGCTATGAATGGAATGATGGTGGGTAAGATGGAGCCAATGATTGCATTAAGGATCAACTGATCCTAACGGATCCAGAGAACATAGCTGGGATTTGATCTGGTTATATTTGCTTGTGTAATGGTGGCTGATAAGCATGGGTTGGATCCATCAACTTAGCCAAGAAGATCATAGCCAGTAAAGAGAGTTTGGAACTGGAGTTTCCAGGAGAGTTAATTGGTAGTGGTTAATTTGAGAGGGGTTTGTGCAGCAACATTAATGTTAACAAGAGTTTGGTTTGGTTCATTGGTATTGAGAATGGTTGGAGTAAGGGTTACGGTGGCCATGAGTTGAAGAACATGAAGATAAGGTGAGGAAAAGAAATTAGTGGATCAGTTTAAGGCTCTGTTACCATATCAGGGAAAGGCTGAGAAGTCTATTTTTCCATTAACCTTTACAATAGTTAAATATAAAGATGAGTTAACAACTCATTGGTTGAGATCCTACAATATAGACAGTTGAAAACTAATTCCTAAAACTAAGGAATAACAAGTTTGAATAGAACAGATATTTAAACAAGTCATTTGTTGTTACAACACGTTTATGATAAGTCTCTAATACTCCTATCAACGTGGTATCAGAGCCAACCATTGGCAACGATGATGATCATGATTGTGGCAGGCCGTCGGTGGTGGAATCGGAGATCGCCGAGATGAAAAATCAAATGGCTTCAGTACAAACGCAACTCAATTTTGTGGTATAGCAGCTTTGTGAGATGGCGAGTCAATGCCATTCTCCATAGACTTTGATTCCTGCAACGATTTTGATTCCTGATCATGCTTGTGTGGTATCCAATCCTAACCCTAACTCTACTCAAACTAGGATTCCATTCGGATCTGGTAATGCTCCAAGAACTCCATTTACGCTTGAGTTTCTGACGTTCACCGAAGGAGATCCTACAGAATGGTAATGCTCAAGAAAATGGTCCAAGAAAACTAGGATTCCATTCGGATTTGGTAATGCTCCAAGAAAATGTTGTGTTCTGAGTACAGTGAGTTTAGACGCTGAATTGTTAATTCTACCATTGGGTCATTCTCAGATGGTGCTTAGAGCATACTGGTTGAGATCTCTGGGGAGTGTAACCATCAATTTCAATAGCTTAACGATGCAGTTCATGTTGGAGGGTAAAGTGAAGATTTTGCATGGTGCAAGGGATGGTAAATTGCGGCTAATTGAAGCTAAAGAGCTCCCTAAGGCCTGAGTATTCATGCCAAGCTTTTATGCTACAAGTTCAAGGCAGTGAAGATCAGTACAGTGTTCTTCAGAGTTGTAATTAGGCTGTGGAATCCTGTATGCAAATGAATGTTCAGGATGGTCTTATCAAATAGGTTTTGGAGCAATTTTCTGAGATGTTCAGGATGGTCTTATCAAATAGGTTTTGGAGCAATTTTTTGAGATGTTCACTTCAAACATCAGTATGCCCATAAAGAGAAGTGTGGACCATCAAATTTTCTTGATCAAAGGACAAAAGGCACTGTGAATAAGACCATACAAGCATCTCTATTACCATAAAATTGAAATTGAGAGATAGGTGAATGAAATGTTGGATACAGAGTCAGGAATAGTAGCAGTCCTTATGCCTCACCAGTGATCTTGGTGAAGAAGGCAGATGGCAGTTGGAGACTTTGTGTGGACTGTAGATCTCTCAATTCATAAACAGTTAAGGCCAAATTTGCAGTACATGTCATAGATGAGCTACTAGATGAACTTTTTGGTGTTAAATACTTCTCTAAAATAGACCTTAGATCAGGTTATCACTAGATCAGGGTCCATGAGTCAGACATACACAAGACAGCCTTTCGGACACACCAGGGGCACTACGAATTCATTGTCATGTCTTTTGGACTTACAAATGTATTTGCTACTTTTCAAAGTCTTATGAATGAGATCTTCCAAGAGCATTTGAGGAAGTTCATACTAATCTTCTTTGATGATATTTTGGTATATAGCCCAACTCTGGAAAGTCATGTACAGCATCATACTATAACCCTTGAGATCTTGAAGAATCATAAGCTAGTAGCCAAAGAGAGTAAATGTAGCTTTGGTCAAGAGACTGTTGGTTATTTGGGGCATGTGATTAGTGCTCAGGGTATTGCAGTTGATCCAGTTAAAGTGGAGGTTGTGACTAAATGGCCTGAGCAAAAATTTGTTAAGGAGAGGATTTTTAAGGCTTACAAGTTATTATAGGAAGTTTATCAAAGAGTATTGGGGAATTGTTGCTCCCTTGACTCAACTTCTAAAGAAAAAATGCTTTAAATGGTCCCAAGCAGTTACACCAGCTTTTGCACAACAGAAAGAAGCCTAAACTACCACCCCTATTCTTCAATTGCCAAATTTTTCTAAGAATTTTATCTTGGAAACAACTGCTTCTCTTAGGGGTATTGGAGTTGGGCTGATGCAAGAGGAATATCCAATAACTTATATGAGTAAAGGGTTAAAGGATAAGTCTATCTCTCTTTCACCTATGAGAAGGAGGCGTTTTTTATACTCACTACAGTCAAGCAATGGAGGCAATACTTATTTGAGAGAGAATTCATTATCAAAACTGATCAAAGAAGTATTAAGTACATTCTTGAGCAAAGAGTGAACACTGATATCCAAGAGAAATGGTTACTGAAATTATTAGGTTTTAACTTCTCAGTGGAGTATAAGAAGGGGAAGGAAAACTTGGGTGTTGATAGTCTTTCAATGAGGGATAATGAGATAGAGGGACAAGCTTGTGAGCTGACTTTTGTAGTTCCTCAATGGGTGGAGGAAGTGAAATTGATGGTTCGGCAAGACCCTTATTTCCACACTATATCTGAGAGGTTAAATGTAACTACCGTTTCTGTAATTTTCAAAATTTTCCCCTTTGTATTTCTTTTATGTGCAATTGAATAAAAACCCTATTTTCTTTCGTTCTCAATTATTTTTAATTAAGAATTTCTTGAACATTTCCCATTTTTCTTGTTGGAGTTTTCTTGTTGAGCTTATTATCTTTTAATTGATTGTGGGTATTTTTATTCGAACCCTGTTGTTTTGATCTACCTCCCAATTGAACCCTAAAACCCAATTTGATGAATTCTTGACCCAAAACCGCTATTATTGAGCCCTAACTGTGTCCTATAAATACAACTTTAATGTAAACCCTAATTTGGCACACAAATCGAAACCCTAGCCGCTCTCTCTCTCTCCTCCCGTTCTCTCTCTCCTTCGGCTCTGTTTCCCGCCAAACCCCCCCAGACCACTTTCGGTGTCTTCTCCGGCCACCTCCTTCACCTCCGGTGACCCCTACTCCCGTCAGCCGCTCCCCCGTGCCTCCCCTCGACACCCAACTGCCTATTTCCCAACCCCGACCTCTTATTTCCCTGCTGCCATTAACGGAGCTTCAAAACCCCCAAAACCGACCTTCACCTCTGCTCACTGTTCCGATCGCCGGCGACACCCAGCGCCGCCCTGCCCCCTCGCCCCCTTGCCGACGATGCTAGCACCGCCGCCCCTAGCCGCCATTACTGTGGTCGTTCTTGCAGTTGCTGTCTTGTGTGCTCTGTTGCTGCTTGCCTTCTTTGTGTGCTGTTTTGAACTTGATTGCACGTAGTTTGCACGTGGTGCTTTGGGGATTTGATCGTTCGTGAGTTCGTTGCTTCGGGATCCTTATCCCGTTATTCTTGGTATTCGTTTTCATCGTCTAACAGGCAAGTCACCATCCACTTAAATTGTTACTCGTATCAAATTCAAGTTTTATTGAAATTCTTGCAAGTAGATCTCATTGTTATCATATTACCCTTTGTTATCTCTTCCGTTGGGTCTATTGAGGGTTTACATAAGCTAACCCTAATATTCTTGACATCGTGCTACTTTGACTCTAAAGTTTGGATCTTTAATGAATACATATAGAATTGTTAATAGGGTTATTCATACAGGTCATAACACAAAATAAGTTATTATAGAGACAAACGTTAGGTTGTATGTCGTTTGATCGTTTGATGATTGATTGATGTTAGACTTGTATATGTGTGTGTTCTAAATTTTATTTATCATGTTTGGACACCTATTATGCTAGATACACAATTTATTGACTATAGGATCGAAACCCGACATGTGTAATTAATTTATGCTCAAGAAAAATACCCTAAGAACTGTACATGCTTGCTGACCTGAACTTGATTGCTGTTTTCAAATCAGTAAATGACCATAAAATGAAATACTTTCTGAATATGAAATGTAGCCCCAAATGTCTAGTTGCCAATAACATCCAGAATTATCAAATTCCGAGTTTTGTAGTCAAAATTATGCCCGTTTTACTACAGCTGTGTTTTTACATTCCAGATTTTCAGATTCTCGTATCTTTCATGTTCAAACAGTAAAAAGACTGATCAAATGATAAAATTTTGCTATGAAAATTTTCAGATTGTTGCTTAACATGTTTAGAAGTTTAGATTATATTTTTAATGAATTTAATATTGAGTTTTTGCTTATTCAAAAATTAAAATAACAAGATGTCGAATTTCTGCCTGAACATAAAACCTGAAAAGAAACATGTGTTTGACCTAGCTACTGTTGTTGGAATTTGAACTTTAAGTATGCGTTGAAAATGTATGGAAGTCTAGTTTCCAGATTTTCTAACGGATTCAACTTTCGATTTCTGAGTCAGCAGGAAACTGCATTTTTGTACAGGTTGCGCTTGCTGTCGAGAATTTTAGATTCCTCTTTTTAATGAATTAATAATTCCTATGTTCTATTGTATGATTAATGAATGTATGTTGCATTCCATATTCCCAATGAGTTATTTTCACTATGCTAACCGTCCTATCCATGTTATCAACCTATTGTTTCCCTTTTGATACTATCGTTCACTGAAATGTCCATTAATTGCATATTATGTTGTTGCATTGATAAATAATTAACAAGCCGGAGTTTAAGGGATTGACTAGAGTAGTTGATGATATGGAAACTGTACTCGGATGATGGCCAGTGATTATTACCGTTATCGGCATCGTGTAAGAAATTATACATGTCCAGTGTTTTTACCGTTATTGGCATCGTGTAAGAAATTACACATGTCCAGTGTTATTACCGTTATCGTCATCATACCTAGTACATGAACTATAAAATCTACCACTGTAGTCTAAACGAAATTGAATGTATGCATCGAACCTGTGGTACGGCACACATGGGACACAGTAGTACGTGCATTAGTTAGGAGTTAAAAAGATTAATAGATATAGGGATTGACACATCACCGACAATGCATATTGTTCATCATTATTCCTATTTGTATCCGATATTATTTAAGTGTTATTGATATTCACAGTTGGTTACTGTTACCGAATATTGGTTCACCGTTACACCGTTGCATTGATTACCATGTTAATGATTATTATCATCGTATGATGTTATTGATTCCTATTGATCCATTAATTCATTGTTATACCGTTATTCCATTGTTCTCTGCTTTCTCCACTTGCTATCCATAACTTGCTCTAAGGACAATTATTTTTCTCTTTTTAGATGAAGTATTTACAAGTAATGAAGGAGAATTGCTTGCTGGAGCTGGAAAACAAACATTTTGAAGATTTCTGTTTTTGAATTGCTTATCGCTTTAATAAACTTAATGTCTGAGACTTGTATTTATTTTTGGATTGGGCTTATTATTGTTTTGGGCTTATGTCCCGTATTTTATTATTGTTTCCAGACGTTGGATTATTATTATTATATTTTGATATTATATTGTCTCATTCTAAGTATTATTATTCATGAGATTATTCTTTTTGCCTGCGCGTTTGTTCTGTATTGATTATATTATTGAGTTGATCGATTAAACAACTTATAGGTGACGTTAGTCATTCGCTGGGCCAATATCATGTGCTCGTATTCCGTATTTTTGGGAAGCGGGGCGTGATATTAAATCATGGAGATTTGAGCTCAAACAACTACAAATTCCTTGGAGGCATCCAGTATTGCAAAGGTAAAATTTTACTCAGTCCAACTACATGTTTGAGGGAGAAAATGTTCCTTGAAAGTTATGATTCGAAGAAAGGGGACATTCAGTGTTTCACAATACCTTAAGCATGATCAGAATATCTTTTGTGTGGGTAGGAATGAATAGAGAAGTTAGGCAAATGATCAGGGAGTGTGTGATCTGCCAAAAGAATAAACATGAGACACAACTTCCTGTAGGATTACTTCATATCCCTTGCCTATTCCAGAGCTGAATTTGGAGGATATTTCAATGGTTTCATTGAAAGTTTGCCTAAGAGTCAAGGGAGGTCCGTCATTTTCGTTGTAGTGGATAGATTGTCTAAATATGCACACTTCATGAGTCCGTCTCATCCTTATACATCTTAAATTGTAGCACAACTAATTACTAAGCAAGTTAGCACGTTACATGGCATGCCTAGAAGCATAGTCTCTAATAGGAATCCAATTTTCATCAGTGCTTTTTGGAGAAAGTACTTCAAACTGCATGGAAGTAAGCTACACACTTTTACTGCCTACCATCCTCAATCAGATGGGCAATCTGAAATTGTGAACAAGGCATTGGAGATGTTCATTTGATGCATATGTGGACACAGACCTAAGGATTGGGTTAAATGGCTAACTTCGACTGAATATTGGTATAACACTAGCTGGCATACCTCCATCGGCATCTCACCCTTTGAGGCTGTGTATGGTAGGCCTCCTCCATCTCCAAAGCAGTATGTGAGAGGAACTGCTAGCTTGCAGAGTGTAGAAGAAGAGTTATTGTCAAGAGATTCTATCTTGAAGTTACTCAAGGACAATATACAGGCAACACAAGAGAGGATGAAGTTGTATGCAACAAGAAGCGAAAGGAAAGGAGCTTTGCAGTGGGTGATCGAGTGTTGTTAAAACATCAATCCTATAGACAGGTTAGTCTGCACAATCCTATTCCTTAGAAGTTAGCTACTAAATACTTTGGTCCTTACAAATTTCTAGAGAGAGTAAGGAAGCTAGTTTACAGACTTAAGCTGTCTGTGTCACGCCCCGCTTCCCAAAACACGGGAATATGGTGCGAGACTAAGGCCCAGCGAATGATGCGAACGCACCATTCATGAGCTGTACAAGTAAACTCAACAACAAGATAATAAAACCATCCACGCAGGCATGTAAATCACAATGTAATAATGAAAGTTCATGATATAGTCCATAAAAATAACCAACAACTGGGAAATATAATAGTTACGGGTCAAACAAGCCCGGATTACAATAAAAGTTGTAAGAAATAAAACACAACTAAAGATAACATGATAACAATAAACTAGAATACTTGGTCAGCGACACCTTCTGGTAATTCTCCATTTGGGCCTGCAAGTATATTATAACAAAAAGAAAAGAAAAGGGAAACAAGGAGACCCGTTAATACAAGTTACGGGCCGCAACGGGGTACAAGCTAAGGGAAAAGAGGTACAAAACAAAACAAAAGAAAAACATGAAAGAGCAAGGAATCGATAGTAAGGGAAATGCAATATGTAAACATGATATAAACAAGGCAATACGAAACAAGTGACATATATAACAAATAATCAAGTAAACAAGTATCGAATCAACATGAACATGTAACATGTAATTGGATCATGCAAGTGCACGTGTTAATCTTATGTCTAATGTTTGATCCTAGCTAGGTAGCACTTCATGCATCCATCTTTTTACTACATGGTTGCTACTTGCAATCAGTTTCGTTTAGATTTAGTGGTGGGTTTTATAGGTCACGTACTCGGGAAAAACATGGACATTCAATATTGTATCAAGATACGTGCAAACTTGTAACGTGAAACATGTAGAGTGTAAACTTGTAACGTGAAACATGTAAACTTGTCATTTGCAATCTTGCAACTTGTAATTGCAACTTGCGTCGGAAAACGACGAGCTCCCGTCCGAGTACGCTCTTCTATATTGCGCACTACTTAAATCTTTTCCTTATACCCCGGCTTGATACTTCTATTTTAATTTAATCAAGAAGAACAAGATGTCATATTCGTATTTAACTACTGTCACGGGTGAAACATTCCTGCACAAAAACATGTATAATCCTAAGAGTACATATGTGTATATTTATTTGTGTTCAAGTCATGCATATGATAACAAAGTATTCACGATCACATGTGAATACAGGATCGACAGATTAGGTATGGAAATGAGTATCAATTCGACTTATGAATGCAAATTAGAGTCAAGAAATAATATACTTGCGGTTTTTTTACGAGGGCTTGTACTTGAACAAATAAAGTTGTACAAGAGATACTTGTCTTTATTGAAGACGAATAGATCCGATTATCGAAGAAAATTGGATCGAAATTTCCCACACCAGATCTCTCCCGAACAGCAAACAGCAACTTTCGATCCGGCGCGGCAAAACAGCAAATAGCGGATCTCGCCTAATCAGATCGCGTCCCTGCACTGGATTCGATCGAACAGGGGACAGCGGAAGTAGGATCCGCTGCGGGTGAACATGAAACAGCCAATCGAGCCAATGGCTGTTCGTCTTCTTCCTCGCTTCGGCAATGAGCGGGAGAGAGGGCGGAACTGCGGCGCACTGCGGCGAGGCGGAGCGAAGACGTCCAGCGGTCGACGTGCAGCGGCTTGGCGGCGACTGCAGCAACGTCGACGGCGCAGCAGCTCGATCTCGAGTAGAGCTCTGTTTTTCGGCAAAAACAGAGGAGAAGAATGGCGGGGGGGTTCTGGACGTTGATGGCGGCGACAAGGGGGTCTGGCGATGGCGGAGGTGATGGAATCGCGGAGCTCGAGGGAAGCTCGAGAACTCCGACGGCAATGGTGGAGAGCAACGGTGCGAGCGGTGAGGAGTATGGCGGAGGCAAGCGTTGGTTGAGCGGAGGCGTTCGAGGTCGGAGCTGGGTTGGTGCGTCGATGGGATTGGGTTCGGGGCAGGGGCGAGGTGGAAGGTCGAGCGGGAGGAAGAAGAAGATGAAGAATGGGTGATGAAGTGTTTTGGGTTTTGATTTGTTTGTTTGGTTTTGTTTGGTTTTAACAAGAAGAGAAGGAGAGAGAGAGTACGGAAGAGAGAGAGATTAAATTAGTATAATAAAAGTATAGAAATAATATAAAAATAAGGTGTAAAGTGATTTTAGGGAGGGGGTTACGGAATTCAAATAGCTAATTGTATGGAGAAGAATTAGAGGCAATTAAGATTGTTATAACTACTAGGTTAATGGGGAGAGATTAAATTTGAGGATTAAAGGAGGTAGGAGAGATTAGGGGGGATATAGAAGGAATTTGTTGATCTGGTCAACAAGGGGGGGTTTGGGTTCGGATTAGCGGATCAAGACCCAATAAGAGGTGGGCTTGGTCCACGGGCTCAAAATAATTTAATTATTTAAATAAAGAATTGGGCTCAAATAAATAATTAGACCATTGGGTTTAATTTAAATTACTGGCTTATAACAAAAATTGGGTTCCAAAATATTTCACATAATAAAATAGTTGAATAATCAAATATTGGGCTTCACAAAATAGTTTAAATAACATATTAAATTAAAAAGAGAATAGTTTAATTTAAAATACAGGAAAATATTTGAAAATACAAATTAACGGAAACAGGGGTTACAAATCCTACCCAGCTTACAACAAAATTTCGTCCTCGAAATTTGCGTAGGTGGTACATAGGATAAAGCAAAAATAACTTATGAAAAGGCAAAACTGGTAAGTAAAGGGAAAGAGACAAAATGTGGCAACACAAAAATAAGAAAGAACATGGATAAGACAAAATGTGGCAACACAACATGGATAAGTGATAAAAAATGATGTCAAATAGAGATCTAATGAATGAAGACAATACAAATGCATGAAAGAAAGCAAGCGATGCAAAGAAAGGGAAGCAATAAGAAAATCTTGGACCTGTGGGTTATGGGTCCACCATGCTTCCGTTGCGCTACTCTGATGGCGACGTTCCAAGCTGCAGACATGTCGTTGTAAACCACATGGCACTGATCGACGAATCGAGCAGGGTGAAAAGAATAAGACACCGGAATCAAAAGAATATGGGTACAAAGGAAGAATCTATACCCAATAAGAAGTTAACGAATGTGAATGGATGGAAGAGGCGAAACAACCGAGAAATGAAAGGACTGAATGTGAAGGAGTCAAAGAGGAGTCAAACAAGAGGAGTATCCAGATTAAGTTGGTTATTCATTATCCATGTGATCAACGTGGTGTACATGTTGTTGAGTTAACCTGATTGAGTCAAGTCTGTCTAATGTATTAGTCAACTAACACATTAGACCAAACCTGGGCTCTGATACCACTAAAAACCCTGTCACGCCCCGCTTCCCAAAACACGGAAATATGGCGCGAGACTAAAGCCCAGCGAATGATGTGAACGCACCATTCATGAGCTGTACAAGTAAACTCAACAACAAGATAATAAAACCATCCACGCAGGCATGTAAATCACAATGTAATAATGAAAGTTCATGATATAGTCCATAAAAATAACCAACAACTGGGAAATATAATAGTTACGGGTCAAACAAGCCCGGATTACAATAAAAGTTGTAAGAAATAAAACACAACTAAAGATAACATGATAACAATAAACTAGAACACTTGGTCAGCGACACCTTCTGGTAATTCTCCATTTGGGCCTGCAAGTATATTATAACAAAAAGAAAAGAAAAGGGAAACATGGAGACCCGTTAATACAAGTTACGGGCCGCAAGGGGGTACAAGCTAAGGGAAAAGAGGTACAAAACAAAACAAAAGAAAAACATGAAAGAGCAAGGAATCGATAGTAAGGAAAATGCAATATGTAAACATGGTATAAACAAGGTAATACGACACAAGTGACATATATAACAAATAATCAAGTAAACAAGTATCGAATCAACATGAACATGTAATTGGATCATGCAAGTGCACGTGTTAATCTTATGTCTAATGTTTGATCCTAGCTAGGTAGCACTTCATGCATCCATCTTTTTACTACATGGTTGCTACTTGCAATCAGTTTCGTTTAGATTTAGTGGTGGGTTTTATAGGTCACGTACTCGGAAAAAATATGTACATTCAATATTGTATCGAGATACGTGCAAACTTGTAACGTGAAACATGTAGAGTATAAACTTGTAACGTGAAACATGTAAACTTGTCATTTGCAATCTTGCAACTTGTAATTGCAACTTGCGTCGGGAAACCACGAGCTCCCGTCCGAGTACGCTCTTCTATATTGCCCACTACTTAAATCTTTCCCTTATACCCCGGCTTGATACTTTTATTTTAATTTAATCAAGAAGAACAAGATGTCATATTCGTATTTAACTACTGTCACGGGTGAAACATTCCTGCACAAAAACATGTATAATCCTAAGAATACATATGTGTATATTTATTTGTGTTCATGTCATGCATATGATAACAAAGTATTCACGATCACATGTGAATACAGGATCGACAGATTAGGTATGGAAATGGGTATCAATTCGACTTATGAATGCGAATTGGAGTCAAGAAATAATATACTTGCGGTTTTTTTACGAGGGCTTGCACTAGAACAAATAAAATTGTACAAGAGATACTTGTCTTTATTGAAGACGAATAGACCCGATTGTCGAAGAAAATTGAATCGAAATTTCCCACACCAGATCTCTCCCGAACAGCAAACAGCAACTTTCGATCCGGCGCGGCAAAACAGCAAACAGCGGATCTCGCCCAATCAGATCGCATCCCCGCACTGGATTCGACCGAACAGGGGACAGCGGAAGTAGGATCCGCTGCGGGTGAACACGAAACAGCCAATCGAGCCAATGGCTGTTCGTCTTCTTCCTCGCTTCGGCAATGAGCGGGAGAGAGGGCGGAACTGCGGCGAGGCGGAGCGAAGACGTCCGGCGGTCGACGTGCAGCGGCTTGGCGGCGACTGCGGCAACGTCGACGGTGCAGCAGCTCGATCTCGAGTAGAGCTCTGTTTTCGGCAAAAACAGAGGAGAAGAATGGCGGGGGGGTTCTGGACGTTGATGGCGGTGACAAGGGGGTCTGGCGATGGCGGAGGCGATGGAATCGCGGAGCTCGAGGGAAGCTCGAGAACTCCGATGGCAATGGTGGAGAGCAACGGTGCGAGCGGCGAGGAGTATGGCGGAGGCGAGCGTTGGTTGAGCGAAGGCGTTCGAGGTCGAAGCTGGGTTGGTGCATCGATGGGATTGGGTTCGGGGCAGGGGCGAGGTGGAAGCTCGAGCGGGAGGAAGAAGTAGATGAAGAATGGGTGATGAAGTGTTTTGGGTTTTGATTTGTTTGTTTGGTTTTGTTTGGTTTTAAGAGAGAAGAGAAGGAGAGAAAGAGTACGGGAGAGAGAGAGATTAAATTAGTATAATAAAAGTATAGAAATAATATAAAAATAAGGTGTAGAGTGATTTTAGGGAGAGGGGGTTCCGGAATTCAAATAGCTGATTGTATGGAGAAGAATTAGAGGCAATTAAGATTGTTATAACTGCTAAGTTAATGGGGAGAGATTAAATTTGAGGATTAAAGGAGGTAGGAGAGATTAGGGGAGATATAGAAGGAATTTGTTGATCTGGTCAACAAGGGGGGGTTTGGGTTCGGGTTAGCGGATCAAGACCCAATAGGAGGTGGGCTTGGTCCACGGACTCAAAATAATTTAATTATTTAAATATAGAATTGGGCTCAAATAAATAATTAGACCATTGGGTTTAATTTAAATTACTGGGCTTATAACAAAAATTGGGTTCCAAAATATTTTACATAATAAAATAGTTGAATAATCAAATATTGGGCTTCACAAAATAGTTTAAATAACATATTACATTAAAAAGAGAATAGTTTAATTTAAAATACGGGAAAATATTTGAAAATACAAATTAACGGAAACAGGGGTTACAGTCTGCATCTGCTGTTTTCCACCCTATTTTCCATGATTCAAAGCTCAAGAAAATTTGTGGTGATTCTTCTGTGGTGGTGTCTGCTGATATGCCTGATTGGTGGTCTCATGATGACACTTCAACAATTCATGAGTTGGTGTTCGATAGGAGAATATATAGGAAAGGTGCAGGAGTTGGAGTTAAGCTTTTGATCAAGTGGTGCTCTCGGCCAGACAAGGAAGAAACTTGGGAAGATGCTGATGACATTCTCCGGAGTTTCCTTGATTTTGATCTTGGGTCAAGCTCAAACTGAGCGAGGTGGAATTGTTATGGGCTGAGTTGGTTGCCAAGTGCTGGATGAGAGCTATTTGATTCATATGGATGTATCAATATCAGTTGTATCTACTACATATTTGAATTATTGTTGTTGATTAATAATTGTTCTTATCTGAACAGGTACTTCGGGTTGGGTTATTTTGTAAGCAGGTCGGGTTGTTATTCAGTCACCGAGTGTTAGTTGGGCAGTTAGCACTGTACCTATACATGCACGCCATGTAACTCATCCTCCTATAAAAGAGGATAGTTCACTATAATAACAATCAAGAAATTAATCCAAAATCATAACTGTTTCTTTCCCAATTCTAGAGTTCCAAACCCTAGATCAAATCCATGGCCAAGAGTAAGCATTTGCAGGTTCCAGCTCCTCTTTTTCTCTCTCTCAAATTCCCACCCAATTTAATTTAGGGTTTTTTCTCTCATTTTTTGCTCCAAGGGTTCACTCAATTTAATCTGGGGTTTATTCTTTTTTTTGGGTTCATTCAATTTAGTTTAGAGTTTTGGACTTTTTCATAGGGTTTAATCGATTTAATTTAGGGTTTACATTTTTAATGGCAACGATGGTGATGTAAAATGTAACCCTAAATAGAGAATTTTCAAGAACTCTAAAGGATTAATTTTACCAACATGTAATTCAGATCAAGTTAGAAATTAAAAACAGTTAATCAGATCGATGAATTTTCAAGAATTGAATTAAGTTTAACAGGTTCAATTAACAATTCAGTTCTAACAATTAATAATTATATCTCTAAGCGTTCTTAGCAAGTAAAAGATGCAATATTGATTTGTACTCTAATTAGCAAGTAGAAACGCTCACTCTCAATATTTGTAGACGACAGGTAAATCAAATAATATTATAGAGACGATAAAGCAGTAACACAAATATTTGAGAAGTGGAAAGAAATTATTGGACTCGAAGAAATTGAAGTTAGTGCTCCGAGGTGGCAGCTGTGGAGAGGCAGCGAAGGGAAAAAGGGAAAGCGGCGTGGGGGTGGGAGGTGGCGGCGTCTGCGGCGGACAGTGGCAAGGGCAGCGACGAGTGGGGGGGCTGTATGTGGAGGCGCTGGTGGCCAAGCGATGGGCGGTCCGGTGTGCTGCGACGTGAGGCAGCAACACAGGGAGAAGGTTGGTGAGTTGCAGCAAGGAGAAAGGTCGGGGGTTGCGGTGTCGTGAGGCGAGGGGATGGCGACGTTGGCGGAAAGGAGGTGTCGAAGTGGTATGGGGCGTCGACGGCGGCTGGAGGTGAAGAGGAGATAGGTTCGGGATCACAGGCGAGGGAGGAGGAGAAAGAGAGTTAGGGTGTTAAGTAATTTTGGGATTAGGGTTTGTGATTGTAATTTGGGGATTAGGGTTTGGGGTTTTAATTTTGGGATTTGGGGGTAGTTTTAGAGTTAATCACAAACCCTAAAACTTTATTAGAACAACTCACAAACCCTAATAATTTTTTCAATTGTCTCACACAAAAAGAGAGATGAAGAGCAATAACTCAACATAATAACTCAACATAGTAATTTTTTAAAAAAAATCAAGAATAACATATTTTCTCATTTTTCTCAAGGCCTACATATAGGTTCAAAACAGATCCAAAACAAATCCAAAACAAATCTCAAACAAATCTAAAACAAATCTCTCAAATCTAAAAGAAATCTCTCAAATAATCTCTCAAATAAACTACATATTCTAAATCTCAAAATAAAATAAAACAGATTTGATGTCCTCATCAGATGGTTTTCCAACCAATTTAAATATAAGGTTTTCTCTTTTTTTCTCTTGGGTTCGACCAATTAAATTTAGGGTTTAGCTTTTAATGGCAGCAATATTAATGAGGATGAGGTTGAGAGGAGAACGACTTTTTTACAAAATAAAATGCAATTAAAAAAAAGAATTTATTTATGAAGTTAATAGACAAATTTACCCAAAATATAAGATGTTGAAAAACTACCTCCTAATTTCAAGGAGCATTCGAAATATTGTTAAAAATAGTATTTTGCACCACAGAAGAACTCTAACATACATATTATTGTAGGGTATTTTTGCCAATTAGTTCTTCAGTTAATGGATATTTAGTCATCCAAATCATATCAATTGTAATTTAGTCCCTCAATTAGAACCCCTTCATCAATTTAATCCCCAATGTTGACTGAATCTACTACATTCAACTCAATCTCCAATTAAAGTAAGTCAATTAATGATGGTTGTAGCAGATTCAGTTGAATGTAATGAATTGAAAATTTAATGAAAACGACTTACTCTAATTTGGAACTGAATTGAGTTGATTGTAGTAGATTAAGTTAAAATTTGAGACAAAATTAATGAAGTGTTCTAATTAAGAGACTAAATTACAATTGTTATAATTTAGAAACTAAACTGCAAATATCCTTTAATTAAGAGACTAAATTGCAAAATAAAAGTCATTATCATTGTTAGAATACAAGTGCAATTTTTCTCAACCCTTCTACAACTTTGAAGTTTTAGCTTAGCGGCAGAAACTCACATGGTAGTAGAGCAACCCAAGTTCGAATCTCACCGGATATGCAATTTAAATGCGGATTTAAAAAAAAATACCTGTACGTATAGATCGAAATTTTAGCTTAGTGGCAGGGACTTATATTATGCCCACATTCGATAACGAAGAAAAAATAATTAGAGAAAAAATTATAATGCAAAAATAAAAGTGAACATAGAATTTCATTTTTGTAGTAAAGTCAAACCTCCGAGAGCATCTCCAATAAGAGCCTTCAAAATTAGGCGCCTTCAAAATGAAGGCCTTCAAAAGAAATATTTTTGGAATATTCTTTTTTGAAGACTTACCAACTCCAACCACACTCATTCAAATTTGATTTCATCAAACTTTATTCATTTATCTTAATTAAACTAAAATAAAGTATACATTAATTGTAATATTAGTACAATTAAAAACTACTTTAATTTTGTAGATAAATATTTTTAATTATCATATTATTAGATTAATTTTACTTGAAGCGATTATTAATAACTTATAAATTTCCTAAAATATTAATTTTATTTAGTTATCACATTGTCTAGATTATGAATGAAATAGTAAATTCACATTAATGAAATAACTTTTATAATTTATAATAATTTAATATTAAATTTTGACTGAAATAAAACATTTAGAATTATAATAATTAAAATTTAAAGTACAACATGCAACAACAAAAAATAATTAACAAACAAAGCAAGTTACGTGATAGTAAATTACAATGAATTCAAGGCTAGTGATTATCAATTTATATTTTTAATGTTTTTTAGCATTCAGTTAAGCTAATACAAAACAAATAAATAATCTTAAATATTAATATTGTATCAATTATTATTTTCAATCGATTAAAAAATATTCAAAATTGGTCTCATCTTGAAGGTATCGTCAAGATCTTTCCAACGGTACCAAAATAATAAGTTACATTCATTTAGAATATATATGTACATTTTTATTAAAAAAAATATGAAAGTAATTCTTGAACTGATGTTAAGATGCAAGACGGTAGAATTGACAAATTTTTTTTTAAGATAAAAGTGACCGAAGTCACCTGTTTCATTAATGAAAAATTAACGAAACATAAAGTAGCAACCCATACAACTCCACACTACACCATACTATTACATGACTAACATCGAAATAAAAAGTGCGATACATCGATTACAACAAAATGAACCCCAAAATAACGTAACCGACGTTCATGCCAATCCCGAAAGCAACTCACGAACTACCCTTTAGCTGTCCTCCCTCGGGCTCCTATTCTGCACCTTCCACTCTTGGTTTCTTCCTTGCTCCTGCGTTACTTGCCCAAGAACCTATTAAAGCTAGGATTTTACGCAATAACATATGAAATGCACACCTAGAGTTACGGAAGCAAAACTCATTTCTATCAAGCCATAGATTCCACAGAATAGCCCCAACCGTAATATCCCATTGAAACCTATGCTCCTTAGTTATATTTGTTGTTCTCCAACTACCCCAAAAGTCTTCGATGCGTTTCGGAGTTTCAATCATTTGGAAGCCCAGTCCCATGACCTCCCACGTTAGTCTTGCTCTAGGACAAGTGATGAAGATGTGGGTGGTGTCCCCTCTCCTGAGTTGCAACGCTGACACGTAACGTCAATCGGGGATGTTGCGTTTCCTGAGACTCACCTTAGAAAGGATCGCATTGTTCAATACCAACAAAAGGAAAGCCATTACTTTGTAAGGTATTTTTGATTTCCAGATGGTGTTTGCAAGTGAGTTTCCAATGCCTCCATCATTCAAGAAGGCGTACATAGAGCTAACTGAGAAAGTGCAGTTATGACCTAGTCTCCATTCTCTATCGTCCTCCCCTTCCCTATCTTGTATTCCCACTTGCTCGAGTAGCACTTTCAGCCTCCTTAATTGATCCTAACCCTCGATAGACAAGCTTCCTTAAAGCTCCAGTCTCAATCTTGAATTTCTTCAAACGTCCGCGACAAGAGCCTCCTTCCTCTTGACCGAGCTCGCAAGTTGAGGGAATAGAGATTGTAGAGTGTTATCTCTACACCATTTGTCCATCCAAAACCTGATATTGTTGCCTTTTCCTAGCTTACATCTTGTGTTAGCATGGTAGACATCCCCTACCTTTGCGATCCCCTTCCAAATTGCGGAGACCTTTCCTTGGTTGCATACCCCTCTGAACCTCACGATTTTCCTCCTTCGGTATCTCATGAACGAATTACTCTTTCGATAGAATTGACATTAAAAAATATGAATAGTGTTTTGAAGGCTTGGGCAAAGTCTTCAAATTTGAAGGGTTTGAAGCCCCTCCTTTAATATATATATATATATATATATATATATATATATATATATATATATGTAAAAGAGTATTAGATTCCTCACAGAAAAATCATATATAATTAGAGTAGGACAACCACCGAAACAGTTTGGGAATCCTGACAGCAACTAAGATTCTCTCCAATTCTTCTGTAGATGAGTTGAAATTTTCGAGGTGGACCCTTGAATTAATTAATCTATTTTTATGGGCCATACGCTCTTAGTGTCACTAGGATCAGGTTGCCTGTGGAAAGATAATAAGATTCCAACAATTATTAGTAAATTTCTTCAAAAAAAAAAAAAAAAACAATTATTAGTAAATTAAATTCAACCTATCCTCTTTCATCTGCTACAGATTTCAACCATGCTTGCATAGGTTTTGATAAAGGGGGGAAAAACATAAAGGTAGGGAAAGATTCCAATTTTTCTTTCTTTATTGGTCTTTCTCATCTTTCCTTCTCTCTCGTTTTTGCTTCTTCTGACTGGTTTCTAGCGTTCTATTGCATGGACTTCGAAAATTCAGAAAGAATTGCTAACCAACTTAGTCTAATTTTCTTACATAACGATTAAGATACAAGTAACTAAAAGGCTAAAATACAAAATAATTCCTGCAAATCTTTTTAATCAAATACAGGTACTCTCGACTACCCGGGGGGGGGAGGACACGAAACTAAGGGTAGCTTTTGGAATTTTCTTAAATTTTCAGGTAGTTTTTTGTGTTCCAGCCCTAGTAAAAACTAAAAAGTATTGCAGTTGATATCACCCTTAACATAGTAGTACAATTGACTAATCATGATAGTTTACTCAGAACATTAATTATGTTATATTTCTTGCACATATACAAGTCCGAAGCTATTATTATGCATTTAATTAAAACTGCACTATAACTATGCAACTAATAGCTTAAATATACCAAAACTTGAAACTGTTTTTTTTTTTTTTTTTTTTTTAATTATCGAAGGAAAGAATCCTAGGTGATTCTAGCCAAAAAAAACTTGAAACTGTTGAGAAATGCTTTTAGTACTCATATTTTATAGACTTAAAATGTACTCAAATATAAAATAATGTGGAACTCATGTACAAGAACACCTTCATTAATTGCTTGTATGAACAGTAATACTCTAAAACGACTGATGACTGTGTCGGATTTAAGCTAAACTAGCATGCAAACATAATAGATTTAATAATTGAATAATTTGCAGATAGTCTGTAAGTGTGAAGACTGAAGAGCTGTCCAATAGTTCTGAAGTAACTGATAAAAAGAGCTAACTTATTAAACATGAAAAACGGTCTTTAGACAACTTGGATACAAAAAGGAAGTATAATTTGAGTGTTTTCATATATATATATATATATTGAGAATAAAGGTGGGGGACCACGTCACTGATTCATTAATAAAGAATTAACGAAACAAAGTAGTACAAATAAATAACATCTAACTGTTCCTAAAACAGAACAACAGAAAACCATTATACAGCTAAGCCTACAACAATAACTTGTTCATCCCCAAGCTAAACTTGTAGACGAAGACACTTGCAATCTGTTCTCCCATCCATCAGATCACGCACATCCAAGTTCCTAACGATTAATCAGATGGCGACTCATCGAGCACTAATCATAGTGTCAACTTATCACTTCACCTTCTGGCGACGACTCACTTGATCACCATTCCAGCGACAACTTTCCGAACCACATTCGGTGACACCTTGTCAGTACAAGTGTACAACACACCAGAAATAACTTGCCCAATCACTATTCTGATAACCACTTACCTATCCACCCTTGCGGTGACGACTTGTTAATTCACTAACCATAAACAATAAGCTCATTCACCGCCACGGTGGCAGTTTTTCCGTTTGCGACATCGATGATGACTAGCCCGAACACCATCTCTGTGACAGCTCACACTTCTCTCACTACAGCAATAACTTGCTTAAACTCCCAAACTAGCGATGACTCGCATATTCAACCATAACGGCGACGACTTGCACATCAAACACAACAGTCATAGCTCGTACATCCACCACCATATCGACGACTCGCCCATCAACCCTAACAATGTCGACAAAATCATACACCGCATCAGTGAGGAATTACACCTTCACCAACGATCGATCAATGAAGAACTATTAAGGCACCTCAAAATGAATCCATGAATTCAATCAAGAGCCAACATCAAAGCCCATAACCATGCTCACCATTCCTCAAATCCAATCTGAATTTCAAAAAGTCTAATTTGAAATTCAAATTTCATCAAAGTTTCCTTCTCCACACACCCCAAATCTGATTTGAAATTCAAATCACATCAAAATTTCCCCCTCCAGACTCCTCAAATATAATTTGAAATTCAAAATTCAATCCAAATCCAAAATCTCTCTCCCCACACCCAAAAATTGAACTCCGGCATCTACCATGGCCGTCTCCCACCGGCACACCTCCTCCCTTCAACGGCAGCCCCGACATTGCTAGCCTCGCCACCAACAAAGCCATCACCCGAAGCTCACCCTCGACAGCACCCCGCCAACAAAGCCATCCAAAATATCTCCACACTCCCAACGTTGTCGTCGAGCACTCCTGCCCAGCCAGCCCCGTCACCAGTAACACCAACACAGTAACACCAACACCTGAAGCTCACCACCTCCAACCCTCACGACAGCCCTCTCTTGGGCTGTCGTTGATCACTCCCCACCCAGCAAGCCCGATGCCAAAAGCCCAGCTCCGGCAACAACCTCCTCTCCCGGCGGTTAGCTCCCGCCGTCAACACTAGCCCTCTTGTCGTTGATCTCCCCCACCGCCATTGCACACCTACTCATTTAGTCGGCAATTCTGACGCACATACCACCGCACCGGAGGCAGGGTGGTGGGTGGGGGGGGGGGGGGGGGGGGGGAGGAGGAGGAGGAGGATAATTTTACAAGGATTAATACCACATTTCAATTATTTTATGTTCCCTAACCAGAGTGGCATTTTAATACAGTCGGACCTTTTTTTTTTGGATAAAAAGTGACTACACAGTCGGACCTTTTCCTCAATACAAGCACAATATCAGGTTCAAGTCAGGTGTTACAAAATAGAGCTAAAATTTTCCAATTAGATTAAATAAGAGAAAATTAAGTGTTGATGAGCAAAATGCATCGGAATGATGCATAAGTGTAATTTATGTCACAAAAGAGCAATCAGAATTGTTTATACCTTTAAGACAATTTCTTTGTGGAAAATATGGTAGCTTAGGGCAGCTAAAGAGTTTCTTTAGGTAACCCTGTTCCCTGTAGTCAAAAGGAGGTTAGCATCAGCAATTTGCAAGTAGTTGAGACCCTACGCAACACAGGTTTAACCAGAAAAGACTTTGGCAAAATTGTTGATAAACATTTTGAAATGAACCAAAACTCTGATGTCAATAGACAACAACTGAAGCTGACAATTAGATGCATAAAAAATTAATATATTTAGCAATCACACAATTATATGTTGATAATTCTATATGATATGATATCTACACAGGAAAATGACAATTAGCTAGTGGAGATTAATAGGTGTTCCTGATTATATGATTATTTCAGAGAATAATTACATGATTATAATTCATACTGCCACTTCAAATTAAGAAGCAGATTCCATTGATCTTTTTATCTAACAGGCCACAAATTATGACCTTACAATATTTGACAAGATTGCAGAGAATACAGGAAAAGCATGCCCAATTCTTTAAGTATTTATATGTACGTATGCATGTATAATGGAAAGTTAGAATCTTCAAAGACTCAATTCTTGAGTTGCAAGTTTACAACTGATAAACAGTAAAAAGTAGTTGATACGGATCTAACAAGGAAGTAATGAAAGAGAAAGGTTACCACTCAAGCATTAATATGAGGGATTACTTTATTTCTACCCTCACATGACAGCTGACCAGAACCTTAATTATATATATATATATATATATAGATTCACCAAAAGATTCATAAGTCGAAGAGAAGACTAACCTATACCTCAAACTTTGAAGGATAAGGAAGGACATCTCTGATCTACCTTCGACATCTTGTGCTATGTTGTACCAGGCCTCACCTTCAAGGTAGTTATCGGTGTGTCCTTCTCCAAGATCGCATCTACAAGGTTTTATAGTAAAATATTCATCAGGTATTTTCGTTAACTTTAGCAGATAGATGTGATGATTGGGTTATGTTTAAGATTCTATCTTTGGGTAATATGTGTAACTGCCCTGATTCTAAAGAGCTCTACCACGTCTTGTAATACCTGGTGCCCACGTCCTCCAAGTGGAAGCTCTAATGCAAAATTTCAGCAGAAAGCTACTAGATTCTCAGTGTTTGAGGAGAAGACTAAGCGCTGGGTGGAAATTAGCTTGCCATTTGATCTCATGTCATGTATCAATGGAAATTGTACAAAAACTGGAACAATTGAGAGCAGGAGTAATGAAGTACGGAAAGAAGAAAAGGAAATGGATAGGGATGATAAAGAAGTGACAGAAAAGTATGTCTTGGCTTTGCCTCTGAGGAAGAGAATTTCACTTACGAGGATGTCAGAAGCATCTATCTGGGTAACGGGGCAGAGTGGATCAATCTATGAGAGGTTCTGGAATGGAGTAGAGTGGGTAATTGCTCCCCATGAATTATCAACTTCAGCAGGTCCAGCTATTTCTGTTTTCATTGTCAATCAAACAATTCTTTCTCTATCCGAGGTTGGCTCGCTTTATCAGGTAAAAAACATTTAAAACATCTTCCAGTATTGAGGGGAAATAAATTAGTAGGAATTCTGCACTATGATTTAGCAAGAGGGTAGCAAATTTTTTATCCTATATGTGTTTCTCAACTGACTCAAACTTAATAAAATCCTATTTTAAGTTTTTGGTATAGATTCTGAATGCTCTTGTAGGTTGAAAGTAAAATCAATAAATTGATTGGAATTGATGAAAGGAAAAAAAAAAAAAAAAAGACTATTCCAACAGTTCTCATTTTATAACAATAAAAATAATAATAATAATAATAAGTTTAGAAGCAATGAAATATATTCGTATTTGTCAACTTAATATAATCCTATTTTAAGTTATGTTTCGGTATAGATTATGAAATTAAAATCAATAAATTTATTGGAATAGGGGGGGGGACTACAACAGTTCTCATTTTCTAACAATAAAAACAAAAATAAGTTTAGAAGCAATGAAATAAGGAGATGAAACATAAAATGGTTCATAAATAGGAAACCACATATTGCTTTATATGACCAATTAGAGCATCTGCAGTAGTCGGTCCCAACTCAAAATGGGTATTTGGCATTTATAAATAGGAATTTGGGGTTGTAGTTGGAGTTCGTTGAACCCAAAATATGATTTTTTTAATATAAAAAAATGACGGACGATAGATCATGTTTCGTCACATTTAATTTTTTTAATTTAAAAAATGTTAGAATACAAGTGTAATTTTCCTTAACCCTTCTACAACTTCGAAGTTTTAGCTTAGTGGTGGGAACTTTCACATGGTATCAGAGCAATCCAGGTTTGAATCTCACCGGCTATGCAATTTAAATGCAGATTAAAAAAATACCGATGCGTATTGTCCAAGTCTCGGCCCATAATTTGTTGGGCATTTATCTCGTTTCTTTGGCCAATTAAAAATGAGCTATCGACCTGAGGGAACGTGGTAGAATACAAGTGTAATTTTTCTTAACCCTTCTACAACTTCGAAGTTTTAGCTTAGTGGCAGAGACTTTCACAAAAAATTTACGGACGAGCGATAAAATCTTGCCCGAGACCTATTTGAATAATTTGAATAATTTGAATAATTAAATCATAATTAAATCTTAAATCTTAATAAACTCCTAATATTGGAAAGGGGCGAAAGATCAAGTTTCGGCCCTTTATTTTTGGAAATCAAATGAACGGGCGGAAGATGATATTCCACGCTTTTTTTTAAAAATAATTGTGGACGAGATTTCATTTATCGTCCGATACAATTGAGTGGAAAATTTTTAACGGGCGAAACATTATGTTTCATGAGCTATAATTTCCAAATTTCTATTTCTCTCCCAAATATAGCAGACTACTGTTCCTCTCAAACCCAAATTTTGGGTATATGGCCCATGACTGCGGCACTTTTTTGGGCCAAATTTTGCCAAATTTGGCTCTATAGCCAACAACTACAAAGGCTCTTAGAGGTTTCAGAAGTAAGCATAAAGCATATCAAAGCTTATCAAAGCATTAGCAAATTCTTTTGACCTGAAAGATATAAAAATGCTTCTTGAATTGGTCGATCGGCAGTTTGTTCATTCTTATAGAATAACCAAGTCACAATAATTGGTAGCTTCTGAAATAAATAATCCTGTAGATTAGATTATAATTGCACTAAATTAGTGCAGCTCCTACGCCGTAGAACCACAACTGAAGCTTAATTTACAGTAATACTTCTACTATCTCTATGAAAGCATGGTAGACTTGATCATAGAGTAAGTTATGTGATTGATATAAAAGAAAAGAGGTGCAAATGCTATCTCAGAGTAAAGTTTTTGCTATTTAGTACAAATTCAAACAATCAGGTCATTGAACAACTTATGAACTATGTTTTATCTCCTTTTTCATAGCTTTTAAGACATAAAATGAAAATTCACATTTAGAAAGCCTTAAATCCTACTCTACTCATATAAGCTTAAATATCCACTCCACCATTATTTTGATAAGGTAAACTCAAATTCGAATAGAACAAGAACTGCTAGTTTGATTTCATTAATTTAACTTCTTGTTTCTGTAATTTCAGCTGCAGCTAAATGAAAATTCTCAGCCTATTTGGACTGAACTGATGTTGTTGTTAGACCCAAATTTATATACAGCAGAAATAGAACCAAGTTCAACAATGAAGATCAAGTCTGGCTTTGTATCTCATGATGGAGGGTGAGTAACCTGGTACTATTTACAGTAATCCATCATAAGAGTCCTCTTTTAGTTATTATGTAGTAGCTAGCAACAAAGTTGAAAACACATAATAATTGTTTATAATTTACTACCAGGAGGTTGTACTTGTCAACCACAAACAGGTCATTGTTAGAAATCTATGAGGTTCAACCATTGAGGTAGGAGAACTTGCTAAAGTTTTGTTATATGCATTTGTCTTAATATTGGTGTATAGGGGGGGAAACGAACTAGTGACGGTTCAATTACAGAAGTGTGGTTAAGGACTCACTCTGTTGTTAACTCGAACAGGTGGGAAAACCATGGTCGTCCACAAGGTGCAGATGTTCAAGCTATAGTCGACACTGGCTCTATTAAACCGGGTGTTGTGTTCACCGTGAGGTACTGTACTAGAAATCTTGTAAATTTTTACTGTTATAACTTCAAAATGATTGTTTTGTTGGTACAATTGTTTGTTGGGTTTATGCACTCTTTTCATGTGTGCATGGCACATGCTCATTAATCACTAATTTGAATACCAATACACAACATTACTTCACCAAGGAACTGTTCCATGCCACAATAAATGAAAGGTTACTAAGTTAGAGATGCATAAAACGAAAAATGTTTATATAATCTATCACATATATCTTTCATGCTACAAGATCGTAAAACTTTTATGTTGCCTTGGTCATCCAAGAGCCTAGAAAGCTCGGTGATTGTAAAGCAAAATATATCTCCTATTTTCTTCTTCTATTTTCTCAGTCTACTATTTTTCCTTGAAGGGGTCATCTCAAAAAAAAGGTTCATACTTTTTGGGCAAGTAGCCTTATTCATTATCATCTTTTTTTGATTGTAAACGGTGGGTCGTAAACCCCCCGCGTTTCATTAAAAAAGCTTTTAACCAAACAAACAACCAAGCAAAGGGTAATGATCTTCATAGATCCCAACACGTGGGCAATGAGACTCATTACCTGTCAAAAAATAGAAAACCCATCCCATACAAGATAGTCCCTCCATCCCAAAAAGCGGAATAATTACAAATGAATCAAAAGAGTATCCCCAAAAGGAGACCGGTTAGGAGACCCACATTGCCTCAGAACCGCATGCCGATCACTCCTCTCCTAGTGTCCCCTCCCTTTCCTGTGAGTCAGCTTCATAGGTTGAGGTACTGATATCTGCGTACATCTTCTTGATTTTCTTTGTAGACTCAGCACCTACCTGCTGATCGAGACCGGAATTTGATATTAGCTACAATCATAAATAAAAGTTGTTGGTGCGTGACGTGTTTGTGAGTAGCTCGAAATATTCTATTATTCCTTTCTAGCCAAATCCCCCAGCAGATAGCCGCTACCCCAATACCCCAAATGTCCCTATGGTACTTATGTAAATTAGCATCCCTCCAATTCCCCCAGACCTCCCCCATCGTTTCCGGTTGTGGACTGTTGATCGGTAGCCTATTCAATAGATTCCCCCATATTGGTCTTGCAAAGTTACATTGTACGAAGAGATGATCTACCATTTCATTATCGACTTGGCATATCACGCAATCTGCCGGACCCTGCCACATACGCTTTATCAAATTGTCCCTAGTGAGTATGGAATTTCTAATAACCAACCAGTTAAACGCTTTAACCTTCGGAGGTACTTTAACCTTCCAAATTTGCTCATTAGTTCCCCCCCCCACGTCGTTCAACCATTTGTAGGTAGACTTAACCGAGTAAACTCCACCTTCCCCTCCCGCCCAATGCATCTTACCCTGATGATCCTCACTTGTAGGCTTCCAATCTTGTAAGAATATAATTAAATCTTGTTTTTGTCTTCTAGCAACCGTACTAAGCCGCCCCGAAATTCTTGGTTTCCATCTATTGTTCCTCCATTGATTTGAGACCTAGTCATTTTTATCAGTTGCAGATTTGTATAAATCTGGAAATCTTCTTTTAAGATTGATTGGACCGCACCATTTGTCCTTCCAGAAACAAATGGTATCCACATTGCCAATGGAGAAAGTAACTCCAGCCAGAAAAATATCTCGGTTTCTAGTAACTCCCCGCCAGAACCCTGACATGGATGACATGTTCTTCGGTTTCCTGTGCACACATCCAAACCTGATGTAACTTCCCTTGATGAGTGTAGCCCATTTTGCTTTGGGCTTAACCCTAAGTTTCCACCACCATTTACACAGGAAAGCTTGGTTCATTTGACGCAGGTTGATAACACCTAAGCCTCCAAACTCTTTTCTTATGCATACCACTCCCCATTTGATAAGTGAATATCCTTTCCCGTCGGTTCCCGAACCGTGCCAGAGGAAGCGGCGCCTTAGTCTGTCAATCTTCTTGACTACCCAAATCGGGATTTCGTAGAAGGACAAAAAGTAAAAGGGAATTGAGCTAATGACGGAGTTTAACAGGACCAGTCTACCCGCGAATGATAGCATTTTACCTTTCCATCCCTCAAGCCTATTCCCCAATTTCTCAATCAGAGCATTCCAATCCCCCCTCCTTAACTTGCCACTGCCAATTGGTAAGCCGAGGTATTTGATAGGCAGTTTCTGGACCGGACGGTTGAGGATATCTGCAATTGCAAGATCATTCGTTCTCGTAGCACCCAAGAAGGTGATAGAACTTTTGTGGAAGTTCACTTTTAACCCCGACCAATCTTTAAAAAGATACAGTCCCCACTTTAAGAGTGTAGCCTGTGCTTTGTCACATTCTCCAAAGATTAGAGTATCGTCCGCATATTGAATGTTAATAACTGCGGAGACTCCTCGCCTCAGACCTAGCCCATTCAGTAATCCCTTTTCTCTATAAGATTGTAGCATACGATGTAAGCCGTCTGCCACCAAAGTAAAAAAGAACAGGTGAAAGTGGGTCCCCCTGTCTAAGATCTCGTCTACACCTAATTTCCTTCCCCGGTGTCCCATTGACTAGTACCTGCGTCTTTGCCGTTTTAAGCCAAATGTCAATCCAACTGATCCATCTCGCCCCAAACCCTCGCCTGCTGAGGATTTCAAGTAGGCATTTCCATTCGACCTTATCATACGCCTTCTCAAAGTCTAACTTCAGCATGAACCCAGCCTTGTTACGTCTTTTGCAATCTTGTATAACCTCCTGTACTAAAGCGATCCCTTCAAAAATATCCCTACCATTGATAAATCCAGTCTGATAATCATCGACAATTTTCCCAGTCAACCCTCTCTGAGTCTATTAGCCAAGATCTTGGTGATAATCTTAACTGAGCAATTAATCAAACTGATAGGCCGGTAATCCCCAACTTCTGTGGCGCCCTTCTTCTTGGGAATGAGACAAACGTGTGCATAGTTTAGTCTCTCTAGTTCCAGGGTCCCCTCATAAAATGCATTCATGACGTTCCAGAGATCCAACTTTAGAATGTCCCAAAATCACTTGTAGAAAAAGATTGGGAACCCATCCGGTCCTAGCGCCTTATCTTGTCCCATCCCCCAAACTGCCTCCTTGACCTCCTCCATGGTAAATGGATCTTGCAGAGCTGCAACTCGCACACGCACCTCATCTGGAAGCTCTTCCCATAGATTTTCAGCAGACTCGCAGCTACTATCTCTGTTTTGGCCCAGTAATTCCTTATATGTCTCATGAACATGCGTTTCAATTTGTCGGACTTCGGACACAGTTTGTCCGCCAATATCCATGGCATGGATTTAATTGTTCCTACGCCGCATGCTAGCGACCATGTGGAAGTATTTTGTGTTAGCATCCCCTTCGGACAGCCATTTCACCCTGGACTGTTGCCTCCACATGATTTCTTCCCTGTAATAGGTCGCTTGGATTTCATGCCTGCATGTGTTAAGTCTTTCAAATTGGTTGTCGCCCAGTCCATCCACCTCCTTATTCCTTTCTAATAAATCATGGATTCCTTCCTTTGTATAACATTTCCAAAGGTATTTCTATTCCATTTACGCAGCCTCTTTCTGAGTCTGGCAAGTTTCCTGGCCAGTTTGGTTGCCGGTTCTTCTTCGGTGATTTTCCCTTCCTAGCTATATCTAACCAGTTCATGGCACTCCCTATTCGTCAGCCACATTTTCTCAAACCGAAAACTCTTTGCTTTCCTTTGCCCCTCTTCTCCTATGGATATAATGATTGGAATATGGTCTGAAGTGTTGCAGATACAGGATCTTGCCAAAGACAATGGAAAGTGAGCCTCCCAGTCTATAGAGAGTAGGATTCTATCTAATTTTGCTAGGACCGGAACCCTCCGATTAGACCAAGTGAAACAACGGTCATTGACCGGGATTTCCATCAACGCTAGGTCTGAAATGACCTGGTTGAATTTTCTTCTGTCGATGTCGTTGCCCGTCCCCCCTCTTCTTTCATACACGTGCCTGACGATGTTGTAATCACCTCCTACCACCCATAGGAAGCCCTATTTGGTTCTGAGATGTAGTTCATCCCAAAAATCATGTCTGAGGTTCCTATCATTAGGCCCGTACACACCCGTGATCATCTGTTTCCAACCATCTAACCTCCTTTGAACTACCACCGTGACGGTAAAGTGGCCCACCCTCATCCAGTAAATCGAAATTACTGGAATTTACCCCTACCATGATCCCCCTGACGCGCCGATAGCGTCTCTAACCCTCCAAACATTAATGTATTTGACCTTTAAACCTCTGATGAACCTAACCTGTAACAATATTGCCTTATTCATTATCATCATTGCATAATATGGTCCTTTTTTTGAGCATATCTAAAGCAAGAAATCCCTTTTCTTTTTCTAAAATTTGTATCCGACTTATTAATTCATTGCTCATGTTTTTTTTATCTTTTTGTTCATTGGTATAAACCCATTAACGATACAAGCGTAACCTATCTTTGATTAGTAATTCATTCCCTAAGTACTGCTGACTACTGCATGCCATTTTTATCCAAGGATATAGCGTGGCTCATACTCCTCACAGTCAAACCTCTTGTGTCTTCTGTGTGGACCAACCAAGCACCTGATAGTCTACCATGCTGCAATTGTTATCAGTATCACTACTTTAACCATTCTTGTAGCAGTATCATTGCAATCTCCTTCAGATATCATTCTTGAATATAGTAAGCTAAATTCTCAACTGTACCCCCTCTAGATACCATGACCATATTCCTATTCACTATTTTTTCTATATTTGTCAAGTGACAACCCATCCTGATCATGATCTCTTCCACCATCGGTGCTGTTGGGAGTAATAGGTACTCAACAACAATATCCAGACCATCACCGCTCTCTCTCTCTCTCTCTCTCTCTCTCTCTCTCTCTCTTGCGCATTCTTTTCTTGTTATGTGGTCCAAAGCAAATTTTGAACTTGTGATTTCTCTTTCAATAATTTCATGTCTTACAAACTGCCTCGAAAACCTATTATACCCAAGTGGCCACTAGAACATTAATAATGTCATCTAAATAGCCATCAAAAGCAATTATCCATGTAGATCATCTTCTCACAAATAATTGTTAACCCAACTGTGTGAGGATCCATTTGTGCAGAAGTAGTCGAACCAAGCCCTAAAGAGACCACCTGATGCTAAATATTGATTTCTTGAAGGAGCATGCAAGGTACATCCCTTACTCTTGAAACGAGGAGGCTATGGCATATACACATTTTCCTGCGAATCACCATTATGGAATACAACACTGGCATTCATGACTTCTTCCTTGGGGTTAGTTACAACTTGAAAAAGTGGCAAGATTCACCTGTAGACAGAGAGGTAAAGGCCCGACGAGCAGTTTGTTTGGCTAGTAAATGGTCTCAGTATAACCAAACCCATACTCGGAAGCAACTAAGCATAAGATATTCAATTTTTCCATAAGAGTTATGCGCAACAGGCTACAATTTTCTTACCTAGGCAGTTAAAATCGATTTTTGGAACTAATCGGTCTATGAGCGATTAGTGATTAATCGGTTAATCAGAAAATAATCGGGGATTAAATTGGAAAAATCGTTATATATATAATTAAAAAAAGATATATATCCTCATTATGTAGCAACCCTAAATCCTAACAAAAATCTATTATGAGATTATCAAATAGGAACATATAGTTATAGAAAAAAAAAGTACTTGGTTTGAGCTGAGTTTGGATTATGGATGTGGGTCTGGTCGGGTTTGCTAGTCGGTTCCATTAAACAAAAACAATCGGGGAGGAGCAATGCGAGCAACAAGAGGAGGTGCAGATGCGGGCTGGGTCAAGTATGCGACGATACGGGAGAGCGACGGCGGGTCGGGTTTAGGTTTGCTCGAGGAAGAAGAGAATCAGTTTGGGTTTGGGTTTGAAAATAATCTGTTTAGGTTTGGGTTTGCAAGAGTAAGAAGAGAGCGGCGATATGTCAGATTTGGGTTTGCGCGAGGACCACAAGGGGTTTGCATTTTAAATTTGAATTTTAGATTTGGACCGGATTTAGTCCAAATAATGCAAACGAGCATGAAAATCAGAGGAGGAGATTTAATCGGTTAATCGGCCACTTAAAATCGGCCGATTAACCACTAATCGGCCGATTATTCCCGATTAAATCGCTAACTATTGAAATATTATAAATCGCTAAAAAATTCATCGCTTAGCCTCCGATTAGCGATTAATCGGGGATAAATCGGGCGTAATCGGGGATTTTAACTGCTTAGTTTCTTACCACGAGGCCGTATAACCAATTTCTACCTATTATTGAAATGGATATACCTTATTTCCACTTTTGTAGAACCCACCATCCTAGATGTTCAACTCTTATACTAACAAAAGAAAGCAAATTGAAGATAGTTGGGCAGTAGAAAAAATATATATATCAAAAAAATGAATAGTACAACAAATGAATAGTACATTTACCAGAAAAATAGATAAATTGCTAAGAGAAAGAGTAGGGTTACCAGACTCGCTACCAAGGTTGCAGCATGAAAGCAGGTATATATTTGGAGAGTACTGCGAGTACTACTATGATCTCTTCCGAACACATACATATGTTAGACTCAACAAGAGCAACCAACCTGTTGATCATAGGTGGACGAAGGTAAGTAGGTGCATCAGAAGATGAAGAAGAAGAAAAGTACAATTGCTTTTCAAACAATTTAACATCACCGTTAGTGAAAATTTTCCTAGGTGGGTAGAATTGCAAAAGATAGCCTTCATGTACATCAAAGAGCAACCAGTATAAGGAATTCCCTACATCCAAACCTGTAAATAGGATGAGGTGGCCTAACTACAAACTTAATAGAGCAACCAGTGGGGTAGAAGCCAAAGGAGATACAGGGAAACGAGAGGTTACTCCAGAGTCAATAGCTTAGCGAGCAGAGTGAGACACACAAGCAAAACCAATTTGAACATGAGGAGATATGACAAAATATCGACAAAAAAAGTAGTCTTCACCAATCAACACAACATGGTTAGAGGCCGAAGGTATATAGAAGTATCATCAGAGATGACATGGACTAAAGATATGGGGTGAATAGGAAAGAGAAGAACATAGATAAAGAGTCTCCTGTTATCATTCTCCGAACAAACAAACAAAAAATAGTCTCCTGTTAATTGTAACTGAAGAACAATATTGGTAAAGACCATACAATACATCTTCCAAGTCCATTTGCGTAAGATCATTATCCACAGTATCTGCCTTTTCCCAGAGGTAACAAGCACATAAACATTTCCTTCATTTCTTTATTTTTATCAATGAGATTAGGTTACTCCAACTGAGGATACCAAATTTCGAACTCTAGTTTTCTTAATTCCTCTATCACTACCTTTAGCACCACAAAGCTGCTCTGGATGGGTTTATATTATTTACTTTATGAGATAATTATCATTACAGACTTCCTAAAATTTAAGAAATCATGCTAAGGTTCAGCTCTTATAATGCAGTTCTTTAGGAGATCTTTATGAATTTGACAAGAAATCTAAGCCATCATGGAAGAAGCATATTCGGAGTGAAGCATCAATGCAGGAGATTTCTTTGGCACCATCCACAGGATGTGCCTTGCATGGCTTGTTAAGAGGTCAATCACTCTCTCTTTTCCTTTTAACCACGGTATGACAAATCATCTTTCTTTTCTTACATTCTTCACTCCCCTTAAATGTTTAAGTCCCAACTTACAGCTTATTTGTATTAACCTGGCAAACATAATTTTTTGCCTAGTATGAGAACAGTGTGACACAAGTTCATTCTTACATCTTGAGTAATCATCAAGATCATATGCAAGCTTAATTCGTTCCAAATGGGTCGTATGCAGCAAACTTAAATTTGAGGAAGCTTTGTTTAAGGATTAACTAATTTATTTATGATTGATAGTTTTAAAGGAGAATGAATTGCTGCCAAATTCCTAACCAAGACAACTATCCCAAAATTGACCTTATCAACGAATCTAAAAGACTAGTTGACACAGAAGGCAGCCCTGCCCAAACAATCACATACTTATAAACTCATATAATCAAGGGGTAACCATCTAACATTACCATAGAATATGAAAGCATTTCAAAAGAAAAGAAGATAAACCTAAACGAATTTACTCTACATGGAAGCATTTTTCCCAATAGTATGACCATATAAAGGAGAAGCTGGAAAGATACCAATCATGGTCAAATTAAAGCATAGTTGGGCACTAGTATGGGTGAAAGTCATTACTCTCTTAGCTTAAAATTTTGGATGATCTTAAATTGATGTTTATTTCTTAAATCGGTATGGTGCATGAACACTCCAAAATTGGTCCATGTATATTACTAAGAGCATCCACAGTCGTTTACTAAATATGCATAATATGCATATTTTCACTAAAAAAGCGCTGCAGTCGTTTACTATTTATACATATGTTGCATATTTTGCGACAGTAGATTGCTATATATGAGAGCGGATATAGCAATTATGCATATTATACGGGACGGATCTTCATGATCCGTCTGACTAAAAATAATTTTTTAATTGTCAAACGGATATTCACAATCTGTCGCTTAATTTTTTATTATATTATTAAATAGTAATAAAAAACCCAATAAAACCCTCTCCCCCCTTGGACGGATCTTGAAGATCCGTCCAGTGGGGGGGGGGGGGGGGGGGGCATTTTATTTTATTTTTCAACTATAAAATTGGTTTAGTTATTTTAAATTTCGAAATATATATTTAAAAATCGTGGGACACTTTTTGATTATTTTTTTTCCTTCCGACGGATCTTCAACATCCGTCTAACGATTTTTTTAAAAAAATAATTCATTTTAAATACATTTCGCACTCCGACGAATCTACAAAGTCCGTCTTATAATTTTTTTATTATAAATTGCTATAATATAGCATTGGACGACTGCAGCAAAAGCTAAATATGCTATATGTATATATGCATTTTGCCATTTTTTGACAATCACGACTGTGGATGCTCTAACATGTGTCAGAGACCGACACTTGCTTGACATATAACCAACGGGCTAAATCCATTCCCGGGAAGAAAAAAAAACTTAGTCATGTTCCCCACGTGTTGTTGAATGTCTCTTGGTAACAATGGTTATAGAAACATCATTTCCGGTGAGGGTGGCATATAAAAGAGAGGCAAGAAGAGTGACAACAGACGTTGTCAAAGCATGGGAGTAGTAATTTCGAGTTAAGAAGTTAGGGACGACATTTATATATATGACAGCTTAGGAGTTGAATGCAAATACAGGAGTGCAACCTTAACAGTAAGACCAACAGCCAATAGTGTATCGGCTAATAGCTTGTCATCAAATTATTTATGATAAAATAAACGACGACTGTAAATAGACATGTGTACAGCCATTTATATTCTATTAAAGGAAGTTATGGTATCACTGTATCAGTATCATATCAGCGTCCCTAGTCCATATCCTTGCAACAGAGATTATAAGCATTAATCTGATTAAATTAAATATTTATATACCATTTCAATCTGCTATCTTAGAATCACATAAATAATTGAGGTACTTCACATGTGTAGATCATAAAAGCACCTTAGTCATATCCATAGCCTAAAATATTCCATAACTATATAGGATGGTTATTTAGTTGAAAGGCGCCTACACAAAAGGAAGTGGAAGTGGCGAGTTCATGGGGCTCCTGAGGGTCATTACTTGAGTTCTATCACGGCAGTCCAACATAATGATATAAATGAAAAGTCGCTGTTTCTTACAACAACCAGCGGATTGGTATATGAGTTTCAGTTTCCCAAGTATGCAGGTATGGAGAATTTTCGAACTTCAGTCCATTTCTTGCAAACCGCCTTGACTATTCTCTCTCGTTAATGGCTTCTAAAAATATCAAAAATAAATTATTTTTTCAGCCTACTTATGGAGTACAAATAAAAAGTTCAGAAGCATGCACTATCCTCTTCAGTTGAAACTTACAGTTTGAACTTACCGCCAGACCTTTAAGCCTTACTAAACTTAGTTTGACCTTTGGTAGTCAGTTTAGTCATTTCAAATAGATGGGCAGCATTCAACTTGGTATTTGGACCATTCCATCCTCTTACGGCTTTCTTGTTGAAGTAGTGTATTTTATTGTCCTATATGAATTATACATGTTTTGCATCCCCCAACACATTTTGGCCATAAACACAGTTTAGCGGAATATAGTCAACTACTAGAAGCATCTAACAAATTTGCATTTTCCTTGTTCTACTGGCAATTCATATCAACCATGTATAAATCAATAGTTCGCCCAAAGAGTCTAATTCATTTAATCACTTAAGGTGGTAAACCATAATAAAGTGTATTGACACTATGCAATGAATCTTCCAGTACTGTATCTTAAATTTTTATGCAATTTATAGAGAAAAGAAAAATGCAAGATATCAAAAATTAGAGTGCACAATTATGCTTTTAAAAAAACTAGTCGGATACAACACCTTGATAAAAGTTGAAAACTTATTAAATACAAAACCTATACATAAGCCACTAATTTACTTCCTTTAAATGGGAAACATTACCAATAAATTGACCCTCAATTTGTTTGGAATGAAAGGTGTCAGCAAGGGAAACGAAATAGAAGGAACATGGATGAATCATTTACACCCTCAACATGCAAAAGTTGCACAAGGTGTCACTGGCATACAGGTTCAAACAGGGAGGATTATATTCCAATTGGATGATGGGCGACTTGGGGAGCTCCATTTCTCCGGAGTAGGTGGTGAATCCTTGGGTCCAACTCATCAAATTAGCTTACGACGAAAAACATCAAATCGGTATGAGTGGTCCATCTTAGATTCCCCAGAATCAGAAGGATGGAATGCAGAATACTGCACTGAGGAGCGTGGTCCATTAAATTGCATTGCAGGAGTTAAGGATGTGGTGGTATATGATGAACTAACAGCCAGAAGAAGGAAGCCCTTAGGGCAGCATCACTACATATCCTTGCCTAATTATGAAAAAATTGCATCTGAGTCTAATAATTTCCTAACAAAGAGTATCAGCAATAACTTCCGAATGAGAGTAATGCATCCTGAAAGATCTTTCTTCTTAATAACAGACAGCGGGTTAACTTTTGAGTATCTATACACTGATAATGTTTGGCTGTGGTTGAGGCATGAGCAGTCAACAGCTATGAAAGGTGCATTAGGAAGCTATAATGGTAGTTTATTCTTAGTTGACATACACGGAAGCTTACTTATAAGAGAAAGAAGTGGAAATGACCTGTTATGGATCAACTGCACTGCCATGAAGGGAAGGCAGGTGGCATCAGGATCCCCATGGGATTACATTCCTGGTAAAGTTCGGAGAGTTACTCCCGAAGACTCACTCTATTTTGTCAACAGAAAGGGCAGACTGCTTCAATTTACGGTACAAGTTCAAATTTCCTGCACAACAAAATTTTAGCTTAAATTGTAGTTGACCTTATGCTAAATCATAAGCAAATTAAATTATATTTTCAAATAATGTTTAAAATCATAACAAAAAAATTTACTGCCTATTGTAAAGAAAAGAGATCTATCTGTTATAAGAGACAAAACCATATTTAGACAAGATGAGTAACGGAAAAAAGATGAAATTAATTAGGTCAGTTTCTGTCTGTCGTATATAAAACAAATGCAACATCATTTTATCTGAATAGATACAATGCCCACACAGATAGATGATCTACTTCCACATGATTTGTTGTGACCTCTGAAGATTTAAAACTAAGAAGTTCCCCTCTATACATAGTGACATAGCCCATAGCTAATCAACGTTAAGCATGTATGCATAATGACCATAAAAGATTAGGGTGCTTCATAATGTGATATACTCCAATGTGTAGAATGAACAAGGAAATTGAAATGAAAGCAAGTTGGAAGTTGTACTACAAAATGGAATTTTGCAACGTATGTAACAGTGCATTTGCATTCTAACGAAGTAAACATTCTGATAGCAGGAATAATGTTAAATTTTATTTGTAACTCACAGCATCTGGATTAATATAGTTAAGTTATTTAAACATTTCCCGTGAAAAGATACATTGGGCGTGTCAATAAGAGGAAACATTAACTAGTTTGGTCATAGCTAGGGTCATCAAGAATATCAGAGAAACTTGTAATTATCCCTTGCATGTGAAATTTTGATAGCATTCATCCATACAAACTTATTTGGGCCATTCATAATTCTATAAAACTTACGAAAAGGCATTTGATGGATCTGTTAGGTTTCGCAAGTCTATCACAGAGTAAATACACAGCGGAATTAAATATAAAAAATTGAAACCCAGCCATGGATCCATGCGAAAACTATAGAACGTGTTAGAAGTTTTACCTCAACGATGGATCTGCTGTCTCCACAGTATGCCAATCATAGCACTGCAATGTTGTTGTGCCTCTATAGTATCCACATGAATGGATCAAATTAGGCTCTCCCTCATTCGCGGTGCTCGCTGCGGGAAGGAGATGTTCCTCTCACGATCTCTCTTTCGCTCTGATTTTCTGTGACGGTAGGGTTTTTCTCCTGTTAATTTCTCCACACACACACACACATATGCAGCAAACCCTAAGTGAGTAGTGAGATGTGCAGACCTTCTGATTTGGGGTGGCCCAATTAGTTTAACTAATTGTCCAACCAATGTTGGGAGGCCAAGTCTTACTTTGATTTTGAATTAAATTCATCTAATGAATTTAAATTCCAATTTTGATCCATTCTAAGTGTGTGACCCTATAGGTTTCCATTATATTGACAGTAATACTAAAATTCAATTCTAGTGTTACAAACAATGAGTGGTATCTAACAATAAATCATTGCTACTCAAGTAATGGGAATGTCAGTGATTTGACATAACCTATACGCGACCAGTGTTACCATGTAGTCTAGTCCTTCTATCCAGATATCTTAAATGACCACAAGACATAGAGCGTGCCACCCTTGTATAGTTCAATCTTTGATTTCTTAATGTCCGAGTAGACTTACTAAAACAAATAAGATCAATATTTCATATTGACTCATTTGAGCACAGCCATACATTTTGCAGTTTTACTTAATCAAGGGGACCGTAGATATCACTCTTGTTATGTAAGAGGGACAAATCCTATCTAAGTCACTCACAGCACTCCGCATGATTTGTAATATGTCCAATAGTCAGCTTTATAATTACCTTATTACAGGCGACGTTTGACGACATTAAAATATATAACTTCTCGTGTAGGGAATTGTAGTGACTTCAAGGCAAAGAACCACGTACACCATGGTCACTTTGAGAACGTTTATGACACTCACGTAACGATCCATGCAGCGTTCTCATGGTGGGTCAGTCCAGTACATTATTACTCTAATACGTACCCATGTGAAGACTTGATATCTTATATCCATGATCCATGGGAATGATCCTCAGTCTACGCACATGCTATTTTCTATATATTATTGTTGTCCTAATTCACAATAATACTTAACTAGGAACATTTAAGAATAGTATTCTTATTTAAATCAATAGGATCTCACAATCAAGTCATATACTTGATATTTCATGGCATCTAACTTACTATTCTAAGGATTTTATTATATTTATTTAATCACAATAAACAACACAATAAAATAAATGTCATGATATAATGTAAACTATCAATACACAACCGGCCTCTAGGGCATACAACAAGAGGATCACCTCACTTTTTCTTCTTATTTATGTTTCATATCCTGGTATATCCAATCATTTCTGAATTTGCAGGTGGCACTACGAAAATTCAAGTGGAAAGATTGCCACAGTCCTCCAGAGACAAAAATCGCATTCATAGTGGATCAAGAACAATTCAGAACAAACATTATATTTGTTGTTGGAAGGAATGGTCGTCTATACCAATACAACAAAATAACCGAACTGTGGCATGAACACTACCAGTCTCCGCACTTAATCCTCTCAAGGTCCCCAGGAACAGCACTGAGGTCATCCCCATTCTCACTAACTGGCTCCCTCTTCATGATATCAGAAAACGGTGGTCTTGTTGAATACAACTGGAACTCATTACTCGGATGGGAATGGGTAGAACACGGAACTCCCTACAGAGATGTCATGCTGGTGGGTGCACCGGGGCCGTGCTTTGATGGCAGTCAATTGTTTGTTATAGGATCAGATGGGAATGTATACCAAAGGCATTTGGATCTGAAAGCATGGAAATGGAAAAGCTACAGCTACCCCTTTGCAGAAAATGAAGGCTTGGAAGCCCTTAGGACGTCTAAAGCAGATCAGAAGTGCCCGGCTGATAATGATATGGCTAAGTTTGAGAAGAATCACCAGTACACCAATACTTTCACTAGCAATTGCAACGAGAAGGTCAGTGATAAGTCGAGTAAAAGTTCTCCTACATTTAAAATACTTAAAGTGTCAAACTAATATGTAGTGGGTATGTTGGAAATTTGTAGGTAGCACCCACAAGGCCAATTCCATTTTCTGAAGGATCGGTAATATTCGAATTACAAGACGGAAGGGTAAGTAGTGAATATAAATTCAAAATGCAACATTAGCGTTATTGCTAAGGTGAATGAAATGTCCCAAATGCTCAAGTAGTAAATACATACAGGAAAGTAAATCAGGCAACCTACAATTTAAACTGCATTTTACCCGCGCTGCGTGGAAATTCCTAAACACCCAAAACACATTGCCAATATGGCACTGAAATGCAATCATAACAATGAGAGATTGTCACAAATTAGCAATATTAATCGACATAGCACCAATATTCCAGTATTTCCGCATACTTATTCAATGTATGGAAATGCAAAGCCCAAATACCAAAAGAGTACCATCACTCTGGCGGAGTCAGATATGTTTTCTAAGTGGGAAAAAGAAAAAAGTAAATAATAATAAATTTTAATCTACTTTCAACATTGTTCAATGGCAAAAGGCAAAATAAAATTAATTACTTAGAATTTTGGTTAGCAACAAAAAAGTAACTTAACATAATATAAAATAAATTAAACTACTAAACTAAAATACAATAAACAGGAAGTGGGTGGAGATGTAAATAACATCGTTAGTAATCATAATACTACCCCTAATATAATTATCCAAATCTTAAGGTGGGCAATTGCCCACCTTAAGTAAAGCATGGGTCCGCCACTGATCACTCACATTGCAACAAATGCAATTTCTACAATGAAGAATTTGAAGATGAACATGTTCATAACACAGAAGAGGAAAAAGTACAAGCCACCAACACAGTAGTGTATGCACTTCTCACTAGAATTGGATCATAACATATCAGCAATTTATTCAGGAAAACGGCAAGATGGCACCACAATGACTATTCTAAACACTACATTACCCACATTACGCAGAATGGAAATATTAGGAAATATTAGGAAGAGAAAAAGAAAACATTACTGATATGGGCATTTCATCAAACAGTTGGCGGAGCTTCGGAGATCGTCAAGAGATGCAGAATGGGAGTGGGCGAGGATCATCGGCACACCTACAAGTCTCTGTTTGACAAGTTACTGGACTGCAGTAGCATCATAGTAACAGCAATGAACCGTCAAGAAAAGGGACTGTAGAATGAATGAATGAATGAATGAATGGGGTTAAGAAAATGATCATGAAAAGCTTACAGTGGAAATTAGAGAGATACAAAATATAAGAAAGTCTTCTTTAGAATGTACTACGCGTATATATATATGATGTTTGTAGTATATTTATAAATAAAAATCTCACGATCTAAAATGAAAACAATTCTATGGCGATATTTTCTTTCTTTCTTATTTTGGAAAAACAAAACTGGAAACGTTCTCATGACCTTTTCCTTTTCCTTTTCCTTCCTTTTGTCATGACAATTGGAGAGGAGAAATGCTAGGCATATATGAAATTCTACCTCAAATATATATAAGGCTTTTCTTTTAGTGGTTGATATGTTCATTAATCACTAAAAGACAAATGGATAAGACCCAACAATCACTAGAAGACAAACCTCATGTAAGTTTGAGGTAGAATATCATGTAAGTCTAGCATTTCTCATTGGAGAGGCACCTGTGCCTCTCTGGTTGGTCTTTCAGTAACAATTTATTTAACTCAGGATGGCCAGATTCCACTTCTCTTTTCTCCAAAAAAAAAAAATTTTATTTAACTGATTTTTTTTTTTTTTACCAGAGAGTTGTTGTAGTGTGTTTTTAATATTTTATTTTTATTTCGTTAATCTCAAAATTGTTACAGACCTTTGCTCAAGAAGAGCTGAAGTAATAACAACAAAAATGAGTCTAATCAAATAATCTATATAATAAAACACAAAGAAAGCTATCAAGTGACTCACATTCAATATGATTGAAATCAATGGTTCAGATCACAAAACATATTTTTTCGCCCAAAAGTTTTCCCCCAAAACTCAAATTCAAATCCCCAAAACATAATTTCATATTTCAGGTTTGTAAATTTTCATATTTTTTATGCATTTTTTATTGCTCATGTTACTTTGAAAATAGCAAAATCTCATCAAAAGTTAAATTTCATCAATTTCCACACTCAAAGTTCTAAGAAGTTGGATTTTACTCCTCCATTTATAATTATTTTTCAACATATACTAATGGAAACATTGACTTTTATTTACAACTAATTATTGTTTTACTATTCAAACTTGAGCTACATAATTGTTGTTTTACTATTTACAAGACTTTCATATGTTGTATCGTTCCCAATACGTGCCGTAGGCACGTGCCCACAGGAAAATCTAGTCTAATTATATAGAATATCGAACACATCAAAACAAAAAAAAAAAAAATCAGCAGGAGTATATGAATCTCTACCCGCCTTCTCTCTCAGCCCAAGCAACACCTCTAGCCTCGTTTGCCCTTCCACGCTGTCACCGATGTAGAGAAAGCCATAACGATTCTCAATGAGTCTACTAGGGAGAATTCTCCTAAGGAGGCGTTTGGTACGTGAGAATGTGGAAGGAAATCTCATCTTCCCTCTTAGATTATCTTATATGGTATGTGACAAGCATAGTTTTAGAATGAACGTTAGATTCCGAAGTGAATCAAAATCCTGGATTTCCATTTCCCAAAAAAACCATGGGATTTGAGGATTCCCATGGGGTTTTCATAACAAACAATAAAATAATTCAAAAAACTCGAATAAAAAAAATATTCCTCCATAAAATTATGGGATTTGAGTATTCTCATGTGATTTCCATAATAAACAATAAAATAACCCAAAAAACTAGAATAAAAAATTATAATAATAAAGAATTTTCGGGAATGCAATATACTATACCAAACGCGATAATGCAACATTCCCAGAATTCTTCATTCCCAATCTTATATTCTCGAAAATCCTTTTATTTCTATGAATTTTTCAACCCGTTTACCAAAAACCCCCTAAAGGTTTAACCTCAGACTTTAGTTGCAAAGCACCTGAGTGTTTGTCTATCTTTTCAACAATTTTTTTTTTTTTAAGGTAAAAGGTGGGATAAATCCACCATGTTTCATTAATAAGAAGTTAATAAAACAACCCCAGTAAACCAAGGGAAAACAAAAGTACAGTGCAGGAAATAAAACATCGCCTCCCAACAACACCCTGGGGCTGGGTCTAACTATCCAAACAAAATACAGCAAAAAGTACAATAGCTCGAACCCAAAAAAACAAACTAGAGATAGGTGCTGCCAGCTAGAACCTGTTGTGTCAAGTGAGCCATAGGGTCACCTACCCCTCAATCCAGAGTCGATCCAAACTCGACCTCATCATCATCAAATTCTTCCACCTGGAAGACTCTGGAAATCCTCCCTCTTGCCTCTGTGGCAGCAGCTGTGGCCCAAAAAGAAATCAGATACATAATATGAGTAAGATTACCATAAATACTATTACATGAAACACGAAAGTAAAAAACTATTCCTGTCCAACCATAACACCCAAGTAGTTGCCGCAATGGCAATGTACCAAGCATCCTTCATCTCGCGGCGTACCGAGGTAAATTTGGGACCGATCCACAAATCCTCGTATTCGTTTGGGTAGTCACTTGTCCCTAAGGCCCTTAAAACCTCAACCATGGTTGCCTTACTCCTCTGACAGTGAATGAAAAGGTGGTTCAGAGTCTTCGTGTGTGTGTTACAGAATCTGCAATTGATCGCTATCTGGGGTTGTCTTTTGGCCAGGTTCTCTCTGGTGAGGATCGTGTTATTGAGCAATAGCCAGAGGAAGACTCTAACTTTAAGGGGGGGTTTCGCCTTCCAAAGAACCTTTGCCCAGCTAGGTCTGCATCCTCGAAAGTGAATCCGGTTGTACAGAGATCTCACCGTGAACGCTCCCTTGGTCTCAAGGGCCCATCGCATCTGGTCTGGACCTTGAGCACACATCGTGTCGGACCTTGCTATATGCATTCGAAGTTCCAGCAGTTGCTGATGAAGCACTAGGGTAAGGGTTCCTCGGAAAGACGGTTTCCAGGTGCCCCTTTTCCAAGTCTCGGCCACAGATATGTTTGGACGATTCGTTTTCTCATAAAGCTCTGGAAAGGTCTCCTTAAGGTTATGTGCCCCACACCATTTATCATACCAGAATCTGGTGGAACGTCCATTACCAATAGTCAAAATAACTGCTGAGTTGAAAGGCCCGCTTGCTTTGGTAATTCCTTTCCAGAATCGAGAAACTTTCGGTCCTACTCGGAAGCCTAAACTTCTCGTACCTTTACCCCGAAGGTATGGCTGAATGAAGTCCCACCATCCTTCCCCGCTGTGGTGAAAGCCCTTCCACCACCATTTCCCCAGCAGGGCAAGATTCATATCTCTCAGGTCGATTATGTCGAGCCCCCCATGACTCTTCTTCATGCAAGCGATACTCCATTTTATCAGGTGATACCCTCCCCTATTCGTGTATGCTCCTTTCCAGAGGAATCGTTTTCGGATTCGGTCAATCCTCTGGATTACCCATTTCGGAAGCTCAAAAAACAACATATAGTAAATAGGCAGATTAGACAACACTGAGTTGATGAGCACCACTCTGCCACCGAGGGACAGCGATTTGCCTTTCCGCCCAGATAATCTGTCCTCCACCCTGTCAATTATAGGTAGCCATTCCGTCTTCTTTAGCTTCCATGGCCTGAGTGGGAGACCTAAATATTTGATTGGGAACTCATTCGTCATACAGTTAAGTATGGTTGCGTGGTCTTGTGCCTCACTATCGAAAAGTGCAATTGGGATCAGTGCACTCTTGTGGAAGTTAATCCTGAGACCTGACCATACCTCAAAACAGTATAGTACCCCTTTAAAGCAGATTGTCTCTGATCGAATCCCATAACCAAAAAGAAGGGTGTCATCAGCATACAGAAGAATCATGCACCCTTGATTAGCATGACTTCTCGCCACTGGTGTAATCCAGCCCTTGCTCTGACAGTTTTCTAGCATGCTCCTCAGTACATCTGCTACACCGGTGAATAGTAGAGGTGACAGCGGATCCCCCTGGCGTAGCCCCTTCTTGCAAGGGAATGGTTGACCTAACTGACCATTCACCGAGATAGTTGTTTTGCTGGTGTATAGACATTGTTTAATCCATCTGATCCATTTATCCCCGAAACCCCTCCCTCTGAGGGCTTCCAACAAACATTCCCAGTCTACTGAGTCATATGCTTTCTCGAAGTCTAGTTTAAGGAGGAAGTTCTTAGATTGGCCCGTGTAGCAATGGTGGATAACTTGTTCAGCGGTCGCCATGCAATCCAAGATACATCTACCCTTAATGAAGCCAGACTGCGCTTTGTTAATTAAGCAGTCTATGGTACTATCCAACCAAATGGCCAGGACCTTGGTGATGATCTTAGCCGAGCAGTTTATGAGGCTAATCGGTCTGAAATCCCCCACCCTCGACGATTCCGCCCTTTTGGGTATTAGAACTACCTCTGCAAAGTTGAACATGCCCAGTCTGAGATTGTGGTGGAAGAAATCATCCAGCAATGCCATAAAGTCCCCTTTTATATCCTCCCAGAACACCTTGTAGAATAATATTGGGAATCCATCCGGCCCAGGTGATTTGTCAGCTCCCATTTGCTTAATGGCCTTTTCCACTTCCATTTCCGAGAAGGTGCTTCCAAGTTGGAGAAAGTTTGCGCTATTTCAGTCCTCCCAGCCTGCCAGAAGTCTTCCCTAATCGGGATCCTGAAGTCGTTCTTCTTCCCAAAGATTCCTTTGTAGTAGTCTTGAAAGGTCTTGGAGATCACATTTTCATCTTGCGATGTTCTCGAGTCTGTTTGTAGTGACACTATTAGGTTAGATCTACGTCTTGCGCTTGTGACTCGGTGGAAGTAGGCCGTATTCGCGTCTCCCTCTTTGAGCCACGAGATCCTCGACCTTTGTTGCCATTTGATCTCCTCTAGCTTATAAAGATTAGCAATGTTTTGACGGAGCTCTAGCAGCTTGTTTCTTTCCTCTTGTGACAGGACTCTCGCCTCTTCTAATCTCTCTAACTCATCAATACCTTCCAAGAAGGAGTCTTTTGCACGCCAGATGGTCAAAAATCTAGATCTGTTCCATCTACGCAGCTGTTTTCTCAATCGACATACTTTTTCACACCATCGAGATGCTGCATCCGTCCCAGTTGTAGGGAGCACCCAGTTCTCCATCACCATGTGGTGAAAACCTTGGATTTCCAGCCAGGCCTTCTCAAATCTGAACTTCCTCGATCTTTGAGTAACCTGCATCCCGACAACAAGTAGGATCGGGGTGTGGTCAGACGTGGGTCTTGGGATCGATTTAGCACTTGCTAACGGGAATTTAGCCTCCTAATCCATCGATACCAGAATCCTATCCAATTTGGCCATAATCGGTGTTTCTTGCATGTTTGACTATGTAAATAATCTATCATTGATAGGGATGTCGATTAGCTCTAGTTCCGTGATCACCCTATTGAATTCTTCTCTGTGGCTGTCGCTGGAGCCTCTTCCTTTGTGTTCAAAAGCAAATCTGGTGATGTTGAAGTCTCCCCCGACCATCCAAGCTCTCGACCACTTGTGGCGAATATTGATAAGTTCTTGCCAAAAGGCAGCGCGGTCTACCGCCACATTTGGCCCATAGACCACGGTGACCGTTTGCACCCAGTTATCGGATCCTCGCTTTAATCGGATAGACAGAGAAAATTCTCCGTTGTACTCCTCAGAGCAGACGAAGATATCCGGATTGAATCCAATAGCTATCCCCCCCGAAGCTCCTGCGGACGGTCGTAGCACCCATTCCTTGATTCTGGTGCCAAATACTATTTTGAGTTTAAACCCATTCGTGAGTTTTGTCTCCTGTAGCCCTACCACTTCCGCTCTGGACGTCATAATAACGTCCCTAACCATCTCTCTCTTCCCCCTACCCCCTAATCACCGAACATTCCAGAAAAGTGTATTCATTGGCGGAGTAAGCTAAGGGTGATCGTGGGTGTGGGTTGGGGTATTTCCTCCCCAACCACCGCCAACCCAGAGCAAGAACGTATGTCCTTCTGAGGGTTTTTCATAGCCCGTTCAGTTTCCCAACCCCTGATTTTGTTGAGCAGAAGAGCGTTGCGCTCTCTGTCACAAACTTCTAAACCACAAGTTTGAGCTAGAATAAAAACATCTGAATCTGACATGAAATTTAAGTCATCTATGACCTGATTTACACTATAGAGACAAAACCCACAAATAAAAAATCAAACTTTTGGCCGTCTCTAGTCTCAACTACCCTATTAGTGAACTTTTTGACTTGTATCAAACTAATGACATTAAGTACAAGTTACTTGCCTCGTGCTTGGACAACTCGGACTAATTCTTTGTAGTCATCGCTGAGTCCATCAAGAATTTTGTCTGTGATTTCTTATTCATCAATTGGGGCTCCAAGAATAGCAAGTTCATCTCTCTGGTTTTGATGGTTTGCATAAATTCAGTGATGGTAAGAGAACCTTTGATGGTATTTTTGAGTTGATTTTTCACTTGTTTAATGCGGCCACAAGATGGTTTGGCATAGGTATTGGCTACGATGGTCCATGCTTTTTAGAGGTCTTGGCTTGGGCTATGAATGGAATGATGGTGGGTGAGATGGAGCCAATGATTGCATTAAGGATCAACTGATCCTAACGGATCCAGAGAACATAGCTGGGATTTGATCTGGTTGTATTTGATTGTGTAATGGTGGATGATGAGCATGGGTTGGATCCATTAACTTAGCCAAGAAGATCATAGCCAGTAAAGAGAGTTTGGAACTGGAGTTTCCAGGAGAGTTAATTGGTAGTGGTTAATTTGAGAGGGGTTTGTGCAGCAACATTAATGTTAACAAGAGTTTGGTTTGGTTCATTGGTATTGAGAATGGTTGGAGTAAGGGTTACGGTGGCCATGAGTTGAAGAACATGAAGATAAGGTAAGGAAAAGAAATTAGTGGATCAGTTTAATTAAGGCTCTGATACCATATCAGGGAAAGGCTGAGAAGTCTATTTTTCCATTAACCTTTACAATAGTTAAATATAGAGATGAGTTAACAACTCATTGGTTGAGATCCTACAATATAGGACAGTTTAAAACTAATTCCTAAAACTAAGGAATAACAAGTTTGAATAGAACAGATATTTAAACAAGTCATTTGTTGTTACAACACGTTTATGATAAGCCTCTAATACTCTTATCAACGTGTATCAGAGCCAACCATTGGCGGCGATGATGATCATGATTGCGGCGGGCCGTCGGTAGTGGAATTGGAGATCGCCGAGATGAAAAATCAAATGGCTTCAGTACAAACGCAACTCAATTTTGTGGTATAGCAGCTTCGTGAGATGGCGATTCAATGTCGTTCTCCATAGACTTTGATTCCTGCAACGATTCTGATTCCTGATCATGCTTGTGTGGTATCAAATCCTAACCCTAACTCTACTCAAACTAGGATTCCATTCGGATCGGTAATGTAGCGCCCCGAATTTCCAATATTATATCTTAGAAATACGTGGCACAATTCCCAGCATCAAATTCAATTGCAATAGCAAACACAGTCCAAAAACACAGATAATTCTTATTTCAACTTTATTACAATAATCATTTACATAACACAGCGGAATACAATACACTTTAAATCACAATTCTCCTTTCTTTACAACACTTTGTTTTACAAATTACATAAGTCACTACATCAATTGAACTCAAGTATCCAAATCCGAGCTATAAGAAATCACCTGTAAAACATGAGGCTAGAGATAACCCTAACCCCCAAAACTAAAGGGGTCAGCCATAAAGGTGTGAGTGACATAAAATAAGCAACATACGTAAATCATGGATTTATCAACAACAGAACATAAACGGGAGTAAATGAATATAGGAAATCATGAAACGGGAAAACACAACAAGTGAAGCTAGACTAAGTGTCAAGTGTAGAAAATAGGAAAACACATGCATGAAACTAAGTCAAGAAAAACACAATTCTATATGCGGACTCTGTAATGCGTACTTATCGAAGTCTATGCATCCCACTCTACATAGGTCCGATGCAAGCCCTTAACGTCTCCACATTGTAGGGTTTAATCCCCCGCTATGCAACTGTAACATCCTAAATTCCAAAATACAACTAAATTCGAGTTCCACAGGATCTTTACACTTCATTTAGTACAATTTTACAAGGAAATGAAAACTTTTCTTACATCAGAGTTACATTTTACTTTTGCATTCTCACAGTGGAAGCAATATTACAATAAATTACATGAAATGACAGCGGAAGCAATTTACAACATTTATACAAAGGGTACAATAATGAATAATCTCTAGGCATCAGTTCTCTTTTAATCTTTATCAGGCCATTTACCCTGCATACAAAAACTGTGGGTACGTCAATTTATTCAACCGACGAAAATTATACACGGTCATCCTCTCTATGCCGAAAACAGTATAACGATTCTCATTTCTTAACAAACCACAAACTTGTTCACAAAAAAAGCTAAAGGGACTATCATGTTGATGTCGTGTTGTGATTGTGCACTTAGTCCTTAATGTAGTTATTAAGTTATATGACACTGATGCGCACTTGTCCGGATTCTATGCATCCCATACTACATAGGTCCGAGGGAAAGCCCTTAATCGTTCTTCATCTTGTAGGGTTCAATCCCTCGTCATGACTTAATCTACTACTGTAACTACGGTAAGTATCCTAGATGTTCGATGATCTACGAGCCCATGTCCAGGCAGTCTGGAGGGGAATCTCACGCACTGACACGACGCATCAAGCAGGCAGACTATGGACAATTCAGCCTCCGGCATGGAACAATGGCACCACCCGCAATCACCAAACACCCCACAAGCATCTCCACCAGGACGATAATTCCGAAGTAGTGCCCACGCCATGTCATGACGCATCAAGCAAGTAGTCTGTGAATCACTCTCACACCGCCAATCCGATGGCCCTCATACTCGTGTTTTTCTCTTACTTTCATCACATCTTCACTATGTATCTAGTCCTTAGTTTATTAGAATCATGAACAAAAATCAATTCTCTAGAGTTAGCCTTTCCACTATACCGGTCTTAATTTTTTATTCAACATGACCCAAAACTTGGTCTTTTCATTTCAAATTTCATTTCAATTCATTTCTTTCCAATGCCGGTATGAGGCTTAGCTACACTCTAGTTCTCAATTTCAATTCACAATTACACAAGAATTGAGCATTTCAAGCTCATAAGTTCATTTTTCGTGATTACATTAGATTTTCCTTGTCATGTTCATAGCATTCATAATCGTAAAACTTTTCATATATTCAGCAGAATAATTTACTTCACTTCATGCACAAAATCATGTAAAGACAATAACAATTCACATTTCTCATTTATTACATCCAATCTTCATTCTTTCCATTATCAATCTTTTTCAACAGTATGTATATATATATATATATATATATATATATATATATATATATATATCATGAAGCAAATTTAAAAATCTGAGATGTTAAAAAAAAAGATCTGGACAGTCGACTCAAAACATATCCAGTCTACTGTTTGGCAAAAGAAAATATTCAAGTAAATGGTCGGGATAGTCGACTGCTAAACATGACCAGTCGGCTGTTCTGAAAAGATTTAAAACTCGAAAATGATCAGGGGCAGTCGACTGTTAACAAGATCAGTCGGCTGTTCTGCAGTGTTTAAACTCGAAAATATGAAGTGCGGGACAGTCGACTGTTACTCAAACCAGTCGGCTGTTCTGTGGGGTTTTAAACTCGAAGGTTTTGATATTCAGGTCAGTTGACTACTTATGCCTATTCGGTCGACTGGTCAGCAATAAAATTTTGAAGTATGGAAACGTTTCTTCTTTCCTTTCGATTAGTACACAACTTTTTAGTTTAACTACTATATGCAACTTTGTTTGACTACCATCATCACAAGCATGGTTTAGAATTTAATGTAGGGATTCTTACAACTAGTATTTTTCATACAACCACGATTTCTAAAAAACATATTTTTTCCATACTCATTGTTTTTCTACAGAGATGAATATTAATTCTAATTTAGCATGCTAGATTAATAACATAACATTAATCATATCATTCCATTAAGTTCACCCATTCATTTCATACAGTTTCAATTGTGATCTACTTTAGTCATGGTAATAACAAAGAGCAAAATAATGATATTCATTTATTCTTGCATACTTAGCACAACACCTAACATAATGTCTAAAGTAGAAGTCATGAGAAACACCCACCTTTTTGAAGAACACGAATAGAAAGCTCTTAGAAAATCCTTTAGAATGCACGAAGGATCCTTCTCCTCCTAGGTGTAGCAAAAACCGAGCCTCTCCTAGATGTGATTTCCGGCCTACCCTTGGATGAACACTCACACAAACTCTACTCAATCTTTTCCTCCAAAATTCTCAATCTTTTCTTACTCTAATTCTCTTCTCTCTTTAAATTTTCTAATGTACTAAGATGAGAAGAAACTATGGGGTATTTATACATAATTTGAGTGAAAGATAAAGGGCTAGGATTAAAACAACTAGTTAGGGATTAAAGGCTAGGATGAAATAGGGAGTTGTAGCAACTACCCATGATGCGATAACTACCCCCACACTACTCCCATCTCTCCCTCTCTCTTGAATCCAACCGGACCCAAAAAGAGTGTGCAATGCACACCATAATGCATGCACGTGCTACCCTAGTGTCCCCCATCCTTAAGTTGTTCATGCACTAATTTATTAATTGTCTATCATTGAGTCCACCCTACAAGTTACCATAATTAAAAGAGAAATAAACTGAATGGGTTTACTATTTGGGCCAGAAATCATGGGCCCAAGGAGAAAATACTTAAAATAATTATGATGGGCTAGAATTAAGCCTAGAAAAATATAACTCTTGTAGGAAACAAAAAGAATAGTCAATATATTAGGCTATGAAGAAAAATATTTGACTCTAGAAGACATATGAAAATGTGTGTGCAAAAATACATACGGTCTCAAATCTCATGAAATGAAATATATACGAAAACACATATATTTAATAGATCGGGACGTTACAACACTCCCTCCTTAGAATAGTTCCGTCCCCGGAACTACACTTAAAGGGTGAGAAAACAAAACACAATAAGAAAAATACAATCAAGCAAAAAGCTCAGGATGATCCTTCATCATCCTCTCCTTAGATTCCCAAGTAGTCTCTTCAACCAACTGATTTGTCCAGACTACCTTGACCATCGGTATCGTCTTATTCCTCAAGACTTTCTCTCGACGATCAACAATCTCAACTGGAAGCTCAATGTAACTCAGATCCAACTGCAAACCCTCTGACACTTCGGGTAAATGATGACTTGGATCTGGAATGTAACCTCTCAGCATAGATACATGAAAGACATTGTGCACCTGAGATAACTCTTCCGGTAATTCAAGCCGGTAAGCAGTTTTCCCGATCCTTTTCAATATCTTATACGGGCCTATGAACCTCGGGGCTAACTTCCCACTCTTGTCGAATCGGATCACGCCTTTGCTGGGTGATACTTTCAGAAAGACAAAGTCACCAACCTCAAACTCAAGGTCCCTTCTCCGGTTGTCTGCATAGCTCATCTGCCTACTCTGAGTATCCACCAACCTCTTCCTGATCAGATCAATCTTTTCAGAGGTCTGCTGCACAATCTCAAGCCCAAACATCTGACGCTCCCTAACTTCGAACCAACAGACAGGCGTCCTGCACTTCCTGCCATACAGAGCTTCGTACGGCACCATCCCAATGCTAGTCTGAAAACTGTTGTTGTAGGCAAACTCCACCAAAGGTAAGTGCCTTTCCTAACTGCCCCCAAAGTCTAGTACACAACACCGAAGCATATCCTCAAGAATACGGTTAACTCTCTCGGTCTGCCCATCGGTCTGGGGATGAAAAGCAGTGCTGAAATATGTCTTGGTACCCAAAGCTGTCTGAAGACTCTTCAAGAAATGCAAAGTAAATCACGCTTCTCGATCAGACACAATAGTCAGCGGAACACCATGAAGCCTGACGATCTCATCCACATACATCTCTGCTAACTTGTCCATCGAAGCAGTGAGTTTCATCGCCAAGAAGTGAGCGGACTTGGTTAGTCGATCGACTATGACCCAAACCGCATCATTGCCCTTAGAACTCTTAGGCAAACCCGTGATGAAATCCAAACTAATGTTATCCCACTTCCATTCCGGAATAGGTAACGGTTGCAATAGACCTCCAGGTTTCTGATTCTCGGCTTTGACTTGTTGACAGACCTCACACCTCGACACAAATTCAGCCACATCCCGCTTCAAACCTGACCACCAGAAATGCTGCTTAATATCCTTATACATCTTGGTACTCCCAGGATGTACAGACAAAAGAGTAGCATGTGCCTCCTGAAGAATACTCGCTTTCAAGTCCGATTGATCCGGAACACACAGCCTCTCTCCAAACCACATCACTTCATCCCTGATTTGAAATCCGAGCAACTTGCCAGCACTAACCTACTCCATCATCTTCTGAATCTCTGCATCAACCTCTTGACTTGCAATAATCCTTCCATTCAGCGTTGGTTGAAGCATCAACTGAGCTAAAGATGATTCCAAGCCTTGCAGAACAACTTCAATACCAGCCAGATCCAACTCCTCTGCCAGCTGCCTTTGAGTTGTAATCAAACTCGCCAGACTGCTCTTGCGGCTAAATGCATCAGCAACAATATTAGCCTTCCTAGGATGATACTTAATCTCCGGACGAACGTCCTCAAGTACCTCCAACCATATCCTTTGCCTCAGGTTTAGATCCTTCTGCTGATAGATGTACTTCAAGCTTTTATGGTCTGTGTACATGTTCAGCTTCTCGCCATATATATAATGTCTCCATTGCTTTAAGGCAAAGATAATTGTAGCCAACTCTAGATCATGAGTCGGATAATTCTTCTCATGCGGTCTTAGTTGCCTAGACCCATAAGCGATCACTTTTCCTTCTTGCATTAAGACACAACCAAGCCCACGATGTGAAGCATCGCTGTAAACATCATATTGAATACCTGCTCTAAGCAAAGCCAAAATGGGTGCAGTAGTCAGCCTCTCTTTCAATTCCTGAAAGCTTGCTTCGCATTGTTCAGTCCACTTGAAGTTCACATTCTTTTTTGTCAGACCAGTGAGCGGCACGACTTTCTGAGCGTAGCCCTGGATAAATCTCCTGTAATATCTAGTTAGCCCAAGAAAACTCCTGACTTCCTTCACTGTAGTAGGCCTTGCCCAATCTCTCACTGCCTCTATCTTCTGAGGATCAGTTGTCACTCCCTCCTTAGAAAGGATGTGACCTAGGAATGCCACTTCAGATTTCCAGAAATCACACTTGGACAACTTGGCATACAAATCATGCTCCTGAAGCTTCCTCAAAACTACTGCCAAATGCTCAGTGTGCTCCTCCTCTGACTTGGAGTACATGAGAATATCGTCAATAAACACCACGATGATAGAATTAATGAACAGCCTCAGAACTCTGTTCATCATGTCCATGAAGATTGCAGGTGCATTCGTCACTCCAAACGACATAACTAAGAATTCGTAATGCCCGTGTCGAGTTCTGAACGCAGTCTTATGCACGTCTTCAGATTTCACTCGAACTTGATGATATCCCGATCGAAGATCTATTTTGGAGAATACAACTGCTCCTTGTAGACGATCAAATAAGTCATCTGTAATATCCCTGACTGATATTATATTGTTTAAATTATTATTTTTAAAGTAAAATATTTTAAATGGGAATTTCTTGGTTTTACTCATAAAAAGTTACCTGGACCTATATACTGGTAAGTATATACAAATATTGTATCAGTTTTGTGCACTTGTACAAAGTCTTGAAAAAATGCGTTTTGAGAAAAATGTCTGGAAAATCCCGGACATACACTGAAAATTATTATTTTATTATTATTTTATTTTTATTTCCCGAAATGAAATATTTTTGGTGGATATCACCCGGTTTGGTTGACAAACATTATCTGTGTATATATACCAGTCTGTATACATCTGTATTGTATCAAATTGGTACTGGAATCTTCCGGGCTGATAATAAAATTTATTTTATTATTATTTTCGGAATTAAATTATTTTTGTACAGATTGTTCGTTTTCACGAACGAAAAATATCTGTATAATCAGATATACGTATGAAATCGAACTGTGTCGATTTCGGGCGTTTAAACAAATCATGTAGTATGTGATTTTGGTAAATTATATTTTATTTTAGATCCATCATGATGAGATGGAGGGCTAGGATGGATTAGGACTTGATTGTAAAGATTATTTGCAAAATAAACTTGAATTGTTTTTTACCACAAATGAAAAGGGACACATGGCTTCTCCCACACCCACACACCCCTTCACTTTTCCTTATAAAAAGAAAACCCCCTCCACTCCTTGGCCGGCCTCCCCTCCCCTTTCCCATTTTCATTCTCATTTGTTCTTCATTCTTCTCCATCTCTTTCTCATCTCATTCTCCATCTTCTTCTACTTCTACTTCTTACTAGTTTTAATTTTAGAAAGAAAAGGAAAGAAAAAGAAAGAGAGAAAGAGAGATTTTAATAGGTTCTATTTCATGGAGTTCTTGAAGATTTATCGATAGGTGCAAGGAAGGAGATGGTTTGCTAGCTAGTCCTTCCTACATAGAAAAATCAAGGTGGGGATTCTTTACTTCTAACTTTAGTTGTTTGTTTTATAATTTATTTCGTATGTAGAGAACAACCCATCCTTAAGGGTTAGTTTTGGTTCTATGTGAAAAAGAACCCATCTTGATGGTGGTTTATTGTAGGATAAAAAGAACACATCTTTTGATGGTGAATGTTGTAGGTTGAGAAAGAACCCTCATTTAGGGTTAGTTACAATCAGTGGCGGAGGGAGTAAGAGAGGAGGGGGGACATTTGGGACCCCAAAAATTTTGTAAAACCCCCTAATATAGACCAAAATTTTTATTTGGCCCCCCCCCCAGTTAAAAAAAATTTGGGACCCCCAAGTCTAATCCACCTCTTAATAAAGGCTCAATTATGTCGATGCCGGGGAAAAAAAAATTTGGGACCCCCATTTTGATTCGTCTGGCTCCGCCACTGGTTACAATTGCTTGTGAAAAATAACCCATCTTATGATGATGGATTGTTGTAGGAATGAAAAAGAACACATCTTTAGAATTCATTAAATTTTGAGTGTGAAAAGGAACCCATTTCGTATGGTTGGATTACGATAGTATGATAAAAGAACCCATCTTATGGTGTTGGGTTTGTTATAGGCTAAAAAAAAGAACTCATCTTTTATGATGAGTGGTTATGTATGTGTAGGTGTACGTTGCTAAAACAACTTGGACCAATTTCTAAGCATATGAACGATTGTAGGGATCAAAAAGATCCCTTAAGAATATGGATGGTAGAACTCAAGAAAATGGCTTAAAGATGATCTTTGAACTTGTTATGTTTATGATTATTACGTTGGTTATTTTTGTTAAACACAAAGTTAACAACTTGGACTAAATACTATGTGCATATGAGGTTAAGTGAGTGAGAATGGTCACATACCCATTTTTTGTGGTTATAGAACTTAACATGTTAATCAAAGAAAAATCCTTTGTTGTATGTAGTTTCTTACTTTATTAAAGGTCATGTCTTCACTAACTTTTGTCCACAAAAAAAAGGGTAAGTTTTCTTGATGTAGAAATTGTAGGATCGAAGGAAAGTAAGCTTATTTATAACTCAATAAGAGTTGATTATTGTTTATGTAGGAACATGTAATTTGGTAAAATTAGTTCATTGTAATAAATGGGACATGTAATCCCTAAAGGAAATAGGTTTGTAATAAGTAGTAACTTAGCATGCTTGAGTTAGTAAGTAGGACAACCATGCTTGAGTTGTATTAGATCATGCTTGAGTTGTGTTAAATCATGCTTGAGTTGTTGTTTATGTCAAAAATGAACCCATTCATGCTATGTGACATTCTAGTTAACTAATCATGCTTGAGTTAGTAAGTAGGACTACCATGCTTGAGTTGTATTAAATCATGCTTGAGTTGTTGTTTATGTCAAAAATGAACCCATTCATGCTATGTGACATTCTAGTTAACTAATCATGCTTGAGTTAGTAAGTAGGACTACCATGCTTGAGTTGTATTAAATCATGCTTGAGTTGTTGTTTATGTCAAAAAGGAACCTATTCATGCTATGTGACATTATAGTTAACTTATCATGCTTGAGTTAGTAAGTAGGGATACCATGCTTGGGTTGTGTTCAATCATGCTTGAGTTGTTGTCTATGTCAAAAAGGAACCCATTCATGTTATGCGACATTCTAGTAACTTATCATGCTTGAGTTAGTAAGTAGGACTAATCATGCTTGAGTTAGTAAGTAGGACTACTATGCTTGAGTTGTATTAAATCATGCTTGAGTTGTTGTTTATGTCAAAAAGGAACCCATTCATGCCATGTGACATTCTAGTTAACTTATCATGCTTGAGTTAGTAAGTAGGGCTACCATGCTTGAGTTGTGTTAAATCATGCTTGAGTTGTTGTCTATGTCAAAAAGGAACCCATTCATGTTATGCGACATTCTAGTAATTTATCATGCTTGAGTTAGTAAGTAGGACTAATCATGCTTGAGTTAGTAAGTAGGACTACCATGCTTGAGTTGTATTAAATCATGCTTGAGTTGTTGTTTATTTCAAAAAGGAACCCATTCATGCTATGTGACATTCTAGTTAACTTATCATGCTTGAGTTAGTAAGTAGGGCTACCATGCTTGAGTCGTATTAGATCATGCTTGAGTTGTTATAGATTGCTGTAGTAAGAAACCAATCATGCTTGTGTTATTGTAGTTGTTCTAGTAATGAACCCATGTTGAGATGTTTAGCTGTTTAGATTCAAGGGAATCCATGCATGTTTTGAGTTATATGATTGTAGTGGTTTCGGTTATATTCTAAAAGGAACCCATGAGTTGAGATTGCATGATAACCGAATTGAAATGAACCCATGTTCCATAGTTGTTCTAGTTCAATTTTTAAGAAGAAACCCATGAAACTAGCTCCAAGATAGTTCTAGCTCGAATTGATGAGGAAACCATGCAATCAGGTTCTAGGTGATTCTAGCTCAACTTTGAGAAAGAACCCATGAATCTAGTCGCATATTGTCCTAGTTCAATTTGGGAAAAGAACCCATGAGTTCTAGTTGTATGCATTTCTAATTAAAATTGGACCATATGATGTGAAAAGAAAATTGTATTGTATATTATATGTATAATTGTATATAATATAATTTTTAGAATTTCTTAGAATTTCTAATTGTATATAGATAGAGGAGGAAATAACGATGTGGAAAACAAGACATGGATTTTGTACAATGACACTGTACAACAATTTGGAAAGGGATGTAGCGCAGCTTGGTAGCGCGTTTGTTTTGGGTACAAAATGTCACGGGTTCAAATCCTGTCATCCCTACCTATTACTTTTCCTATGGGCTGCTTCATCTTCAATATATGGTAAATAATGGGTGGGAAAAGTCACTAGTATTGTTAGCTAGATAAAAGCTAGCCCAGGGGTCATCGAACATCAAGACTCGGATCTTACCACCTTGGAAACTGTGGATAAATCACACCTCGAGCACCGACGGATCTAACTGTTGTGGGTTGATCGCGGGCCGTGAGTGTTGACGAGATCCGAGTTAGGGGTAGTGATGGAGTTTCATAAATGGCCATAGGGGCCATCGACCATCACGAATCACATCTTATCACCTTAGAAACTGTGGATAAATCACACCTCGAGCACCGACGGATCTTAACTGATGTGGGTTGATCGTGGGCCGAGAATGTTGATGAGATCCGAGTTAGGAGTAATGATGAGTGTGAGAGATTCCGTCATCGGTGTCTGGGATCGATAGGCCATGAGTTGGATCGGGATAATCATAAGAAAGTTATTGAAAACCTCGTGAGATTGTTTAGGCGTAGTGACATCGTTAGGGTAGTAACTTATGGCTATTACTACTTAACCTTTACTTATTATTATTTTTGCCGAAGGGAAAGAGTTGGTGTTAAGGGTGATTCCTTATGATCCGATCTATCCTATAGGCCGAAACTAGGCGGTGTTATTGGGTTATACCTTCCCGTCAAAGGGATACGTACGGTGTCATCTCACGAGTTGGGAGCACGGGTTGTGTATCTCGTCTGTTAATTCCTGAATGTGCCATGATAAGGCGGGCGGAGCTAGGGGATGGACCCCGAAACTCCGTCGGGTCCTTGGCCAGGGGGAAGCGAACAGGCCATAGATCACGGTCTATGAGTTGTGGGTGACACAGGATAGGCTTTATGCGATACTGCGCTCGAGAGACCCTGTGTTCGTCTGGTTTTTGAGTGAGGTCCGGTGTAGCGGGTAGTAGTGGCAAACATAGACACCATGAGCCTACTGCATTGGTGGGACTTGACCACATGTGCAACCTCATCAGTCATGTAGTATCTATCAGGAACAGGTTGTGTACAATTAGAAATTCATAACGCGGGTTCAAATCCCTATATATGGAGAAACGGCTTGAGATGGGGCGTATGTAGTATGGGATGCATACTGTTCCGGAGACTCGCTTGCATTAGAATAAGAACATCTGGGTGTTAGTCAATCTTGTGTTAAAGTTTAAGGCATAGCATACACTAACACATCAATTATATATATACACGTTCTCTTTTCATTAATTTGTTTGCTTAAGTAGAGAACTGCTGCTATTTATCAGCCTCAGAGCGTCAGTGAATACTGACGCCCCCATTTCAATAGGTACTGGATTGCAGAAGTACAGGTACAGGATTCAGGAGGACTCAAGGCAAGAGAAGCTAGAGTCTTTTCCATTCCCGTGCATTATATGTTGTTACTATTGTTCCATTGTAACCGTTCGAAATTTATTCTTGTTGGAAAGCCTCCAAACAAAAATACCAAGTGTGGTTGTTCATTCATTGTACTCTGATGTAATATGATGGAAGTCGTAACACTTGGGATTGTGAAGTATTATTGTAACACTGTTATAATGTTTTGCAATTTTGTAATATTAAATTGTAATACATTTGCGTTGTAATAAAAGTTTTAAATTTTCCTGCTTTTCTGTGTATCGTGGCTAATTGAAGGAAAGATTCTGGCTTATGTCACGGTTTCCCAGTTACGTGGAAATCGGGGCGTTACATCATCAATTCTTGAAATCGGATATTTATTCTGAACAGTGACCTTATTCAGCTCTCGGTAATCGATGCACATCCTCATCGAACCATCCTTCTTCTTTACCAAAAGCACCGGTGCTCCCCAAGGTGACGCACTCGGTTGAATAAAGCCTTTCTCCAATGGATTCTCAATCTGTCGTTTGATCTCATCCTGTTTCACATGTACCATCCTATACGGTGCCTTGGAAATAGGTGCACTCCCTGGCTGAACAATGATGCTGAACTCCACATCACGATGCGGGGGTAACCCAGGCAAATCTTCCAAGAACACAATCGGATAATCCCGAACCACAGGAATTTGTTGCACCTCTGTAGGAATCCCCTTCTTCTGGCTGATAGCAGCAACCAAATCTGAACATCTTCTCTTCCCTTGGAAAGTGACTTCAGGTCCTCCTGGAGCCTTCAGTCTTGCACTTGATGTTCGCACTGTATACCGACATCCAATCAATGCCAATGATAACATCGACTCCCAAAACATTCAGCTCGATCAGATCAATCCCGAAAATTCTATCCCCAATCACGATCTCGCAGTCAGCATAGTACCGATTAGTGGTTAGAGTCTCCCTTGATGGAGTAGCTACTGCTAGAACCTTGCCTGGAAATATCTTCGGTTTGACTCCCAATACTTTAGCAAATTTAGGTGATACAAAAGTATGAGAGGATCCAGTATCGAACAAAACAACAGCTTTCTTTCCATTCAAACAAAGTTCTCCTGTTACATAGCATATATTCGTTATATAACAGTTCACTATAAAAGCGGGAAACGAGAAATAACAGAAAACACTCTAAACATCCTCCCTCGTACCAGTGATGACGTGATCCACTTCATCAGCGTCAGCTTCAGTCAAGGCAAATACTCGCCCTTGCTGGTACGACTTCTTCCCGGCCTGCTGAGTTGGTCCCCTTTGGACGACATCTAGCAACTTTGGGCACTGGGATCGGTAGTGACATGTCTCTCCACAATTGTAACAAGTCACCACAGGAGGTTTCACCCATGCATTTCCAGGTCTCCCAACCACTTGAACAGCATTCGCACCCGTAGGCTTGAACCTCTAGGCTGACGGCTGCCCCCTGAAGTTGCCAGAAACTGCGGGCCTCTTTCCCACATTCCAGTTGTTCCTTCTATTCTGAACAGCGTGGAACTGCTCCATGTCTGCCTCCGTGGCTGCTGCTCGTTTGACTAGCTTGTCAAGCCTCCTGATACCGAGGGGTATCATCCTGGACCTCAAGCTCGGCCTCAAACCATGCTCGAACTTACGAGCCTTCTTCGCCTCATCCATCACCAATTCAGGAGCATACCTTGAGAGCTGAGTGAATCTGGTCTCATACTCCCTAATAGACATGCCACCTTGTTGCAGTGACAGAAATTCCATAGCCTTCTTCTCCTGGACGTCCAAGGGAAAATAATGACTGCGGAATTTCTCCAAAAATTCCTCCCAGCCAAGAACAATACCTCCCATCGTCCGCTTCATCGGCTGCCACCAAACAGCCGCATCTTTCTCGAGCTGCAGAGTCGCCAACTTCACCTTGCTGCCTTCCGGGGTCTCCAGGACTTCGAAGATAGTCTCTACTGACGGATCCAATTGTCAGACACGTCAGGGTCTGACTTCCCTTCAAACACCGGTGGTTTCATCCGCTTGAATGATTTCACGAGTTTGATTGCCTCGGGTACTGGATTTGCAGGCCCCCTCCCTTGGTTCTGATTCATGGAAACGGCGTTGAGTGTCTGATAGACCCTCACCAGCTCCGTTTCCAAGTCCAGACCTTCACCGTTTCTTGCTCTTCGTCCAGCTATATTCTGATGCAAAAGATCCATTAAATTCGAAGTATAAAACATGAAATTTAAATCAACTTTTCATTTCATTGAATTTCAAACTTTTATACATTCGAATTGAAAACATTTCTTGACATCAGAATGAAAGCAGTAGAAGCTACAACAGTCTAACTTCTATGGTTCCTCTTGGCTTCACGAAGCTCTCCCCGTAGTTCTTCAACTTCTTCCTTCAGTACATCGGTCATGTTTTTCCTCTTCTCGAGTTCCCATACACGACGACTAAGAACTGCAAAATCATCCTTGCGCTTTGCCAACTGGGCTTCCAATAGTCCAACTCTCTCCCGTAGAGTCTCAACCTGCCTCTGAAGAGATATCACAAGACTACTTGGAACTGGTTCTTCTTCATCCGAAGAATCATCAGATGAATCCGGAGGCGGGGTGATCTCTCGGGACTCAGGCCATTCTTCTCTGTCGGAGTCTGCTTGCCCTGGGTAGTACTCTTCCTCAATGATATGCCAATTTTCGTCTCCAGCAGGGTCGAAGAAATCAGCCATCTTAGAAATAGAGAGGAAGAAGCATAAATCATAAAGCAACACAAATGTAAGTAACTTACATTTAAATCTCTAGACTCAACACACACTCTAATGTCAACTTCCAGGGTGTCGTTTCTTATACATTTGTACAAGTGTTAAGCGTGGCTCTGATACCACTCTGTAACACCCCGAATTCCAAAATACAACTGAATTCGAGTTCCACAGGATCTTTACACTTCATTTAGTACAATTTTACAAGGAAATGAAAACTTTTCTTACATCAGAGTTACATTTCACTTTTGCATTCTCACAGCGGAAGCAATATTACAATAAATTACATGAAATGACAGCGGAAGTAATTTACAACATTTATACTAAGGGTACAATAATGAATAATCTCTAGGCATCAGTTCTCTTTTAATCTTTATCAGGCCATTTACCCTGCATACAAAAACTGTGGGTACGTCAGTTTATTCAACCGACGAAAATTATACACGGTCATCCTCTCTATGCCGAAAACAGTATAACGATTCTCATTTCTCAACAAACCACAAAATTGTTCACAAAAAAAGCTAAAGGGACTATCCTGTTGATGTCGTGTTGTGATTGTGCACTTAGTCCTTAATGCAGTTATTATGTTATATGACACTAATGCGCACTTGTTCGGATTCTATGCATCCCATACTACATAGGTCCGAGGGCAAGCCCTTAATCGTTCTTCATCTTGTAGGGTTCAATCCCTCGTCATGACTTAATCTACTACTGTAACTACGGTAAGTATCCTAGATGTTCTATGATTTACGAGCCTATGTCCAGGCAGTCTGGAGGGGAATCCCACGCACTGACACGACGCATCGAGCAGGCAGACTATGGACAATTTAGCCTCCGCCTTGGAACAATGGCACCACCCGCAGTCACAAAACACCCCACAAGCATCTCCACCGGGACGATAATTCCGAAGTAGTGCCCACGCCATGTCATTACGCATCAAGCAAGTAGTCTGTGAATCACTCTCACACCGCCAATCCGATGGCCCACATACTCGTGTTTTTCTCTTACTTTCATCACATCTTCACTATGTATCTAGTCCTTAGTTTATTAGAATCATGAACAAAAATCAATTCTCTAGAGTTAGCCTTTCCACTATACCGGTCTTAATTTTTTATTCAACATGACCCAAAACTTGGTCTTTTCATTTCAAATTTCATTTCAATTCATTTCTTTCCAATGCCGGTATGAGGCTTAGCTACACTCTAGTTCTCAATTTCAATTCACAATTACACAAGAATTGAGCATTTCAAGCTCATAAGTTCATTTTTCGTGATTACATTAGATTTTCCTTGTCATGTTCATAGCATTCATAATCGTAAAACTTTTCATATATTCAGCAGAATAATTTACTTCACTTCATGCACAAAATCATGTAAAGACAATAACAATTCACATTTCTCATTTATTACATCCAATCTTCATTCTTTCCATTATCAATCTTTTTCAACAGTATGTGTATATATATATATATATATATATATATATATATATATATATATATACACACACACACACACACACACACACACTATATTTGCCCGTGGGCACGTGCCTACGACACGTTTTCGGAATGATACAAAATACAAAAAGCCTGTAAACAGTAAAACAACAATTATGTAGCTCAAGTTTGAATAGTATGACAATAATTAGTTGTAAATAAAAATCCATGTTTTTATTAGTATATGTTGAAAAATAATTATAAATGGGAGTTTAAAATTTAACTTCTTAGAACTTTAATTATGGAGTTGAAGAGATATTTACTATTTTCAATATAACATGTGCAAAAAAAACATTAAAATTCTGAAAATCTAAATTCCTAAGTAAATAAAAAAAGATTGGGAGAGAGAGATAGGGAGAGAGAGAAAGAGAGAAATATGAAAAAGTGAAAAGAGAAGAGAGAGATAGTAATAAAGTAATAAGTTTTTTAGTTTTTTTGCGGGGGGGGGGGGGGGGGGGGGGGGGGGGGGAATTTGATTTTGGGGTTTGAAATTTTGGAGGGAAAATATGTTTTGTGAGGTTTGATCTAGGCCTTTGATTTTAGGGGGGATTGATTGTGAGCCACTTGATAGCTTTCTTTGTAATTTATTTTTTATATATATATATCATGAAGCAAATTTAGAAATCTGAGATGTTAAAAAAATGATCTGGGAAATCTGAGATGTTAAAAAAAAAGATCTGGACAGCCGACTCAAAACATATCCAGTCGACTGTTCGACAAAAGAAAATATTCAAGTAAATGGTCAGGATAGTCGACTGCTAAACATGACCAGTCGGCTGTTCTGAAAAGATTTAAAACTCGAAAATGATCAGGAGCAGTCGACTGTTAACAAGATCGGTCGGCTGTTCTGCAGTGTTTAAACTCGAAAATATGAAGTGCGGGACAGTCGACTGTTACTCAGACCAGTCGGCTGTTCTGTGGGGTTTTAAACTCGAAGGTTTTGATATTCAGGTCAGTCGACTACTTATGCCTATTCGGTCGACTGGTCAGCAATAAAATTTTGAAGTATGGAAACGTTTCTTCTTTCCTTTCGATTAGTACACAACTTTTTATTTTAACTACTATATGCAACTTTGTTTGACTACCATCATCACAAGCATGGTTTACAATTTAATGTAGGGATTCTTACAACTAGTATTTTTCACACAACCACGATTTCTAAAAAACATATTTTTCCCATACTCATTGTTTTTCTACAGAGATGAATATTAATTCTAATTTAGCATGCTAGATTAATAACATAACATTAATCATATCATTCCATTAAGTTCACCCATTCATTTCATACAGTTTCAATTGTGTTCTACTTTAGTCATGGTAATAACAAAGAGCAAAATAATGATATTCATTTATTCTTGCATACTTAGCACAACACCTAACATAATGTTAGGGTTATATACTGAAAGCATCACTTTTGTATTAACTTTATTTCCTTATTTTTTTGAATGAAAATCACATGGGCATATGTTTGCATATTGTGTTTATTATAATATTAATGCAAGTGTCTGATATTCTATAAGGTTGATAATATGGTGTGAGGTGACATACAGAAGATCATATTATCAGTTCCCTATGGAATATATAAATAGGTCACAACCTAGACGGACTTGGACAATCCATTGGAAAGGTTGTAGTGTAATCTGGTATTAGTCTATCTTGACTATAGGTTTACACTAGTACACTTTGTGTGTATTGAACAGGACCACTTGAGGTTGTTCTCTTTGTACTGACTACAAAAGAGAACAAACACCTCTGTTATTATGGATGCTTATGCTCTTAATCCAGATATAATAACAGACATGTATATGCAGTGTGCATTACTTTGACTCA